>OX438797.1:24288424-24888424 GCA_949316475.1 Hypomecis punctinalis
ACGAAGGATGACTAGGCCATATACCACGCTGGCCCAGTGCGGGTTAGTGGATTCACATACTCCACCGATTTTTTTTTACATACGTATGCTGGTTGCTTCTCATTGTTTTTCTTCACCGAAAAGCTCGTAGTGTGAAATTTCGTATATGTACCGGGATTTGAAACCGCGACATCACGATTGTAAAACGGTATTACTACCACCGGTATTATCACCACGACTATGTTCAAAGACACACTTCAACATATTTTTACATTATAACATTGTTTTTGTAGCACAAATTGAAAAAAGTGCGATGACTCATGGATTCAACTTATTTATAGATTTACCTGCAATATAAAAAAATATGAAGGAGCATAATATTAGCATTATTAGCCTCACAAAAAGCCACGCTTAAAGAAACAACAAAGTATTACAATTTATATCGGTACCACGAACTTGTTAGCAAAAACTTCACGATGCTACGAATGTCTACAAAGTGCTACGTTGCTACGGAATATCGTAGACAATTTGTAGACTTTGCTACGAGCGTTACTTTGCTTCACAAAGGATCGCCGACAAAGGATATATACCGAAGTAGGTATTTGTATGTGTGAGTAGCTAAGTGGGGGTTATTTGTAAGATAAACTGGCTGTGTTATTCGAAATGCTCGTGTTTTTATTGTCTATCAGATACGCTATTTGCATTGAATCGCTTGCAAAGTGATTTGAAATGCACAATGTTGTCGTTTATTCATGTCCAAAAAGTAGGGGTAGGTACTCAAATTTGATAGTGTGTGTCTATTTAAGCCGTGGTTGTCTAGTGATAGTAACACCAACCTTACAATCGTGAGGTCGTGGATTCAAGTCCTGGTCCCGTACCAATGAGTTCTTTGGAATTTATGTACGGAATTAAACACCGCTGGCATTTCGGTGAAGGAAAACATCGTGAGGCAACCTGCATATGCCAGTAAAAGAAATTCGATGGCGTATGTGAATCCATCAACCCGCACTGGGCCAGTGTGGTGAATATGGCCCAAACGCCCTTCGTGGTTAGGCCTACGTCCTGCAGTGGACTATTAAAAAGGCTGATACAGTACAGATAAAGTCTATTTATTTGCTTATATGTATGTCAGAGCTATCTTCCAAACAGATAAAACCATTTTAACTCAGCATCTTTGTAAGAGAGTTGAATTTATCAAAACGAATCAAAGCTTAGTAAATAACTTAACAAAAGCTTGTAAAAAGAAAACACATAAACAGATCCATTAGCATAGACTATAGGAATATTTATAGATAAGATAAGATAAGATAATGTTTATTTTGCCCAAAAAGTTACAGGTTTTGGAGTTAGTAAATCTTGATGATGCTTAAAGTAAAGTTAGTAGGTAGGTACTTAGATTAAATTTACAAACTTCCAGAATGGAACCCTAAATCTCACACTAGGGTGGTCCTTTGTCGTGAGATTTAGTCTCTTCCGCTTTCGATAAGACATCTCATAATTATTACCTAATGTAATGAAAAGAGTAACTTAACAATGAGTTCTTAGTAATTTACTTAAATACGAGTACAAGTAATTTCCATTTTTCGATTGCGTAATGTGTGTAGCGTGCATGTTGGTGTGTGAGTGGATGTATGTTGCGAGTGTGTCTGTACAGTGAGGGCTTTGCTGGATTTTATGTATGTACAAGAAACTGCTAACTGCAAGTACCTATCGCTAGGTAGATACAAAGCTTGTAAGACGCGGCGCAAACAGCCGTGTTTGGTTAGGCCGAGCCGCGGTCCAGGTCGCTGTCATGGGGTACGCGTACTTGTGTTTGAGTTCTATGATTAATTACCTACTTTTTGATGGGGATGGTTAGTAGGTGTAATTAGCTAAACTATTATTGGTGTATTTTTGACCAACAAAACGTAGGAGGTACTCGAGTCGACGCGTATATATTTATTTTTATTTATAACCACGTATAACTCTTTACGGAGTGGCTCGATATCATAAATTCTTTTTTTTATTTTAATTTTTATACTTTAAAATTGATTTAATTTAAAATTGAACTTTGCTGAGCTATTTTTGATAAATCTACAATAATGTGAAAATTGCTACTACGATCCGTGCGAACTATTCGTGTAAGTGTAAGTAACTGTAAGTATCTAAATACGCTGAAGCGTGTCCAGCCAAGACAAAGTAAGTTAAGGCGTCTGCCCTCTACAACATACTATCAACATACGTCAATAATAGTCGTCGAAAATATCTTGCCGGTGCCGAAACGCTCCGTGCATAGTACGCGACGCGGAACAGTCTAGTGGGCATAGTTTTATAGTTTTCAATACAAATAATATTTTTTGCTTGAGACGTTCTTAGCACGGTTATGATATGGTACGTTACAGTGAGTAGACCTTTAGGTTTGGTGCGGAAGGGCCGCTGACAACGGCCGGTGCGTGCAATCCATAATACACTTTAAACATAATTTAACTAATAGTCCGCCCCGGACTTGGACCTCACGCTATTCCTACTTTATATCATACATACCTACTGGAATTTAAAAGTGTAACAATATTTGTATGAAAGTTGAAAGACATAGATAAAATTCGGTGAAATGTTCAAAATAGTCATCCGCAACTCCCGCTGAAAGTGGCGCCGTTTTGCCACTTTTAACCACGGCCCTCGTATTTTCGCAACCACTAAACAGAAGATGCTCATATTCGAACTTAAAAAATTTATAAATATAAACTACGTTCATGTAAAATTTCATGGAGATCAGTTGAGTGGTAGTTGAGTTATCATCGACAAATATACATACTAACATACACTCAAGTGCCGGCTCGTCCCAGTACACTCTGAGACCTCACTTACTCTCGGTCAGTTAATTCCAAAATCTAGAAATGTTAATACAACCCATTTCACAATAACTGTTTAAGCATAAACCAGTTAAAACACACACCATCTCACCACAAATGACTTAAGCACTCTTTAAACATTGTTTAACCGGACAATTTGTACTGTTAAACATTGTCTAAAGCGTTCGTAAAACTTTTGTAGTAAGACGATAATCTTTAATACACTTTAAACAGGAATTAATGCATTTCAAAATCTACAGCCTTGGCCAAAAGTATTACGCACCCTGTATTTTTACTCTATTTTCTAAACTTATTTCAGTCCTTTTTGGCATTTTTAACACAATTAGGTGTCAATTTAATCACATCAACAGGCTTGAAAGCTTGTTTACTTGCTAGAGTCCAGAACACAAGTGACCAAACATTGACTGATAAAAACCGATAAAAACCGAGTCCTTTGTTTTCGGTCACCAGGTGTTTTATGACCTTAACAAAGAACCGCTTGATATTTTAAGAAGTTATTTATGACCTCGGTAAGTCATTTAAGATAAGCACTCAGTTGTTGGTTAAGTAGTAAACATGCATTTCGATTTTTTAAAGGTGCCTAATACTTTTGGCCAAGGCTGTATGTTTGTCAAAGAATTCCATTTTTCAATCCTTTCGCATCGGTATAACGATTTTCTTTCGTATAAAACTGTTTAAACATAAAACAGCTATCACAAAGGTAACATTTCACGAGACAAGGTAGAGCGGACCCTTATCAGGGACATGAGCTCATTCGCACAGACAGATACGCGATCTTTTGTGTCGTGACACGGATGGAATTGGGTTAGGACTGTCGCATGCTTCCGATTTCTTCATCAAGGCTTTGAAGAAAACATATTTATTTAGTAAGGAGCTATTGGTGACCGAAAAGGACCAAATTTAATATAGCAAAATCCCGCTATGCTACGGCAGCCGCAACTTTGTTATTTTGGAGGTGTTCCAAAATTAACGCAACACTTGAATTAAATAGAAAACACCATGTTTTAGTCATTAGCTTGTGATTTTTTTATTGAATCGTAAAATACAAAGGATAGAGTTATTTATGGAATAACACATCGGGCAAATGGCTTCCATGAAATTGCTGGCACGTATATAATACTCTTAATATAATTATATAATACATGCTGGCGTCTAATTTGGTCAAAAGCTCAGCATTGCCATTCAGCGAGGCAATGCTACCAGCATTCTGGCCACGTTTCCTTCTACAAAGGGGCTTTTAGATTAAGTTTTATATGTTATAAATTTAGTTTTGTATATATATTAGTTGTAGTGATATTTGTATAAGCTTATTTTTAATTATGTAGATAGCTGTAAATAGTACGTTCTCCAATGTTATTTAAGTTTGTTGCAATACACTCTTTAATTGATATTTTTCATGACCGTTTTGAATAAATATGGCAGAATTTCGTTTATGCTAACGTGCACTGTCTCTGTCTTTCTTTTAAAAAAATTCACTGAATTTTAAAAGTTGTTAATGATTAACATAATATTATACTAACACCTTAGAAACTTCCTACTCTTTACAAAACAACGCCTTTTTATATTGCAATACCTTATTTAGATGGAAGTACAGTAATTGTTTCAGTGTATACAGACTTGACGCAGTAAATAATTTTTTTTTTCGCAAAAAAGATACAACCGACTTTAATCACGTACAAAATTTGAATAGTTCGCTAAAACCGATGTATGGATTTTTAAATTATTGTTGATTTTTCAAAAATGTGTCTATCAAATTCAATTAAAACTAACAGAGACCACCTCATGAAAATACCCTAGCGAATAAAAAAAATGTAAATCGGTTAACAATATGCGAAAATGTCGATGGACGTATCTACACAAAAAATTATAAGTACATACAACCCGGTCAGAATATCTGTGCACCTCGCTGGAATGCGGCGCCTCTCCCGCTTCCCCTGTCATCTACACCTGTGACAGTACGGTTAGCATCTTCGTTGACGATAATTTTGATATTTCCTCTTTGTTGTTGTTTTGTTTTTTAATATTTATTGTTAAGTTAAGACTATATGACGTCACGAGGTCAGGTGCACAGATATTGTGACCGGGTTGTACAACTTACTCTTCTTCGGAAGTCGGTTAGTAAGAAAGTATTTTATCTCAGCATAAAGATCGCGAGTGTTCGAACAGCCGTCTAGGAAAAGGAAATTGATATTTTCTATCCCGCTTCCAGTGAGTACATTCTCTCGTGTCGTTTGATGCGATAACTGAAAGAAATCAAAGTGTCTGCCAAAAGTGAATCGTTATTCGATCGGTTGTTTTTGATCGTGAAAAAGTGATTGTTTTTTGGGTTTGGTTTGCCCTCAAGCGATGTTTTCCCGCTTTTTGTTCCTATTCGTGTCGGTAATTTGGGAATCGTTTTGTAGATATTTGTGGATTTGGAATATTAGGGTTGATTTAAAATTAGATAATCTAAAATTATATAATATATTCCCTGATTTTAAGGCTTTGTATATGGTTAAATGATTATAACAACTTTGTACAGATCCAATGAGTTCTTGTTGAATAAATTGTGAACGCAAGCTAAGTATTTATGTCTCCTGGTCACACTGGCACTGTCATCCAGCTGTCATAGTGGCGCAAAAAAAAAACCACTATTTTTACACTATTTTACTAAACCTATAATCAATCTCAAACGTGCCTTTTTCTTCAGTTCTTAGAAATTTAGGTACAGAATTTCAAACCACTGGCTTTTCGATGAAGGAAAATATCGTATAAAAACCGTAGAAGAGCCGTAGAAGAAATTTGATGCTGTCTGTAATTCGTCTAACCCACACTGATCTATCATGGTGAATATGGACAGTAAACGATCAAAAACCCCACACGTCACGGCAACCACAATGAAGTAACCATAAAATAAACTTTACCAAAAACTAAATCCACTACTCAGCGCAAACCCGTCCTATTCCATTATTCCGTGCACCACTAGCGTACCAAAACAAGCTGTTTCAATTCATAGCACGCGCGGTCCGAATCAACGCGCCCTTAGCTGGTTTGGGGGCCTACCATTGTCCTCCTAATGACAAGTCCCCCATATTTTCGGTGAGTTTTAGCGTTCTGGTTCGCTTTTTTCCCGTCACAGGCCACAAGCCTAAAAATGACTCATCCAAGTATTGGAGAAAATATCTAAAGAGTCACAGTCGCGCAAAAAAGTGTCCGAGCCAAAACCCTGCCCAAGCTACGTAGTGGGTAGGCTTTTTAGTTAGTCGTAAGAGAATTGCAAGCCAACTACAACGCCGTGCGATGCCAAAGTGCTCGGTTACAACCACTAATTAGGTATCATAAAATCGAGATTCGAGAAATCGGGTCATTGTGAATTATTCGATGTCAATATCTAAGTCGGTATGTATGACGGCGCTAGGACTTTTTTTACAACTTTCACTTAGGGACTGTGGCTCTTTAGATATTTGCTCGAAGATCTAAGTACATAAACTTATGTTAATTTACCCAATGACAAATCATAAAAAAAATGTTAAAAGTATAATTTATCATTGATTACTAGAAAAACACAATTGGGTAAGAAACATGTTATATGGTCTTGGACCTTGGAAATGCAAACCGCATTTGTTCAAGTTTCAAAATAATTCCTTCTTTTCATTCTTTCCTTTAAGATTAAAAAGTTTCAAAGTTTTTAAAATTTTTCAGTGCTCAAAATATGTTTGAAAACCTTTTTAGAATTATCTATTCCTCAAAAAGTATTAATATTCTAGTTTGCATACCTTAAATTAGAAATTAAGGTGAAGCAATTTTTTTACCATAGTACCTAATTTTGTCACAGGTTCACAAACTTCATTTTGCATGAGTATTTTATAATTCAAATATTATCTTGCGTGTTTTGTACGTGTTATTGAGAAATGAAACCTTAAAAACATAATAGGCCCCTCAGGACTCGTAGCCGGAAACTGTGACGGAAAATAAACGTGTTCAGGTGACGTTACTTAGCTGCGCGTGCTTTTTCTTCACTTTTCCTTTTTAGGGTTCCGTACCCGAAATGTAAAACCGGGACTCACTAAAACTCCGCTATCCGTCCGCCTGTCTGTCTGTCTATCACCAGGCTGTATCTCGTAAACCGTAATAGCTAGACAGTTGAAATTTTCACAGATGATGAATTTCAGTTGCCACTACAAAATAAATATTAAGGAGGGCTCCTATACAACACACGTGATTTTTTTGCCGTTTTTTGCTCGATATTAATAACGGCCACATGTAGACGCCGTGGTGGCCACCTTACATTCGTGAGGTCGTGGTTTCAAATCCCGACCCCGTACCAATGATTTCCTTGGAATTTATGTACGGAATTTCACACCAGCACTGGCTTTTCGATGAAGGAAAACATCGTGAGGCAAACTGCATATGTCCGTAGAAGAAATTCGATGGCGGATCTGAATCCACCAACCCGCACTGGGCCAGCGTGGTGGATATGGCCCAATCACCCTTCATGGGTAGGCCTACGTCCTGCAGTGGACTAATAAAAAGGCTGGTACAGTACAGTACAGTAAATAGAGTATGGAACATTACGTGCGCGAGTTCAACTCGCACATGGCCGATTTTTTATAAAACCACGGTGACATGCATTGTGTAACGTGTCAAGTATACGTTATAGGTATGTTTTTCTCACGTTGGTTTTATTTAAGGCATCATTCTCGACTTCTTTTGTACGTTTTCACGTATTTCGTAGATATTTTTGAAGGTAAAAGTGGTAAATGTTTAAAAAGTAAACAAGCATTTGTTTCCGGTGGAGAACATACTGTACTGAAACGAGTGAGAGTGTTTTTTCTTTCGCAAAATAAGAAGTGTTTTATTCTGCAGATTGCAAATTTGATTATAAAATTACGTCATTAATTGCGTTATTAAAATAAGGTCTTTAAAATTTTAACTAATGTTTTAAAGAAATCAAATTTATTACTGAAAATTGTTAAAATTTAAACTAAATAAACAAGACGCAAGCTTTTAAAGTCAGTCATAAAATCACGATAATTTTCAGACACAATAATTATTTTTCGCCATAAATAGCTATAACTTAAATCGTGTACAGAATTGGTAGTAATTAAATAGCTTGGACGAATCAATGTAGTAATTTTCACATTATTGTTGCTTATTCCAAAACGACTAAATACAAATTCAATAAAATTTGAATGAAACTTCATGATAATTACATGCTTACGAGCTCGCAGCGAGCGCGTCATGTTTATGACAAAACTCAGCATACTGTATTTTAATATTTTTGACAGTTTTAATTCACTTGTAAAAAACAAACTATAGACTAAGTACCTACGTACTCTGAAGTAGCTCTGCGTGTATTAACATACAAAAACAATGAGTTGTTATCTACCTCTAAATATTATCCGATTGGAGAGATTTTTTTAACTAACCGCCACTTCAATCTCTAAAATTAAACTATTAAAGTCGTTTTTACAGTTTTTAAAAGACTTTAAGTTAAAAGCCTCTGAAAAGTAATTTTTACACAAAAATCTGGTTGAAAAGTATTTGTAAACAAAAATCTTTTTTGGAAAAGAATTAGACGTACGAGCGTGCAATATTTCTTACTCCGGCGAATGACACCAAAAACATAACATTTAGTTACAATTTAAGGGGTGAAAAGAGTTTTCTCCTATAACTTAAATTTTACCAAAAATGTTCCGCAGATGTTCGATGTTCTGCAGAAAAAACGAATACACTGGTCGAGTCACGATCCTCTTAATAATTGATTTATTCAAACAACTGTGGTTCTTAAGCAAAAGGATCACAGCACAAAGGAAGCAAAATTATACCTTAAATACGTGCAATGAAACTCAATAAGTGTGCCACAAATCTGTGCGAGCAGCGCCGGCACAAAGGCTGGAGATCCTCGTCTAAATCCCATACAAAGAGAAACATATCAATTCTCGTGCCATGGCCGTCTTACAGGATTGTCGGTAAGGTGACAGGGGACATGCCACAGTGAAAAAAATAGGACGACCATTGGAAAATACAATAAAAATAAAATCACTAGAACTTACGCAAGTTAAATAAGGATCCTGAAACTCTTATCTTCTTTTCGTTTTATCGCAATTTGATGTAAATGATATTCAGATATAAGATATTTTATATTTCAATAGGGATATCAGAATGATAGGTGCAATGCTGTACGGTATAGAGTGTTGAAGGCATAGTTAATAATTATTTTTTTGCAAAAAATTGGAACACCGACTTCCACCGTGTACAGAATTCGAATAATTTGCACGAATCGAAGTGACATCTATGTACATTTTTGATGATATATCAAACGGATCAGCCGATCACGATAAAATTTAGATAGGACCACTTCAGAAGTATATTCTTTCGAAATAAAATTATTTTTTAAATCGGGTCACAATAGACAAAAATGTCGATGAACAATTGAACATACACAAAAAAAGGAAAATAGGTACAGCCTTGGCCAAAAGTATTAGGCACCTTTAAAAAATCAAAATGCATGTTTACTACTTAACCAATAACTGAGTGCTTATCTTAAATGACTTACCGGGGTCATAAAGAACTTCTTAGAATATTAAGCGGCTCTTTGTTAAGGTCATAAAACACCTGGTGACCGAAAATAAAGGACTCGGTCTTTATCGGTTCTTATCAGTCAATGTTTGGTCACTTGTGTTCTGGACTCTAACAAGTAAACAAGCTTTCATTTCTGTTGAAGTGATTAAATTGACACCTAATTTTGTTAAAAATGCCAAAAAGGAGTGAAATAAGTTTAGTGCCTAATACTTTTGGCCAAAGCTGTACATACAGACGAACATATTACCTCCTCCTTTTTGGCGAGTCTTTTTATCAGCGTTATGAAACATGAATTCCTCATTACAAGGTGATGTAGATTCTGAGTTGTAATTTTGTATGGGGCAACTGTTTTTTCCCTCTCGAATTGTAGGTTGTTTCCATAGTAAAAGCGATCCGTAATGATTTTTAAATCGTCCCTTTTTAACTTAACAGGTACATTATTTCTAAATAACTCTCTGGTCTCCATGGTCACGTTTCTTAGTTTCATAAAAACTTAACCTTTTTGATGTGAAAACTTCTTTATCCGCGTTGTGCACTTTTTAGGATGGGTAAAACATGTTAAACTCGTGTTAGAACACGTCACCTGATCGAAAATTCGTAAGACGGAGAGAGAGAAGATGCAGCATAGGAGAGGAAGTAATATTCCTCTCTCTTTCTACCGCGCGGCGAAAATGTATGCCTGCTCCAGCGCGGCGCAGGGCGCGAGTGTGCGTGTGAGATATTGTTATTTTACCACACAAATGATAGTGCTCTATATGTTCAAGTTTTCACTTCTACCGGCACTCCCGGAGCGCAACCCATTGTGTTTTTTAGGGTTCCGTACCTCAAACGAAAAAAACGGAACCCTTATAGGATCACTTTGTTGTCCGTCTGTCCGTCTGAGTGTATGTCAAGACTCTTTATCGCGGGAACGCGTTAAGATATCGAGTTGAAATTTAAACTGTATACGTATATCTATGAACTCTTGCTGTTGTGTAAAAGAAAAACTTCTCAGTTATCGTTTAAAAAAGTTAGAGCCGTTTATGTCGTAAAAAACCGCATATTTCGCACTCACAAAAATCAAAAACCTACAGGGTACTTCCCGTTGACACAGAACTATGTAATTTGGCGAGAAGCATTGTCTTAGAGTACATATATAGGAATAAATCTGAAAACTATACATTTTTATTTAAATCACAAAAAATAGGGCCTCAAAATTCACAAAATATGAGTTCAAAATTCAAAGTGAGTAAATTGTATCATGTAAGGTATCATATAAAATAACTTCATTAGCACATGCTAAAACAGGTTTTTAATTATTTTAACAATGTGTTATTTTTGGTGTATGACGAGAAAAGTGAAAAAAAAAAAACAACTTTTTGTCTATGGTTATAGTATAGAGATTTTAACAACTTACATACATATCTGTTCATATAAAAGAACTTCATTAGCACATGCTAAAATATTTTTTAAATATTGGAACAACGTGTTTGTAAGGAACCCTCGATGTGCGAGCCTGACTCGCACTTGTCCGGTTTTTTTCTGTGCGCACACTTCTCAACGCAGTAATGTCCTACTGGTATTAGTATTCTCTGTGTCCAGTTTGCCCTTGACAAATATCCGCATAATTTGTGCCCTCCCGAGATTTAGCGTCTGTACCTTTGTTGTGTTATGTCTGTTTACTCGGGGTTAGGTAGATAAAATTACCTGCCTTTCTATAATTTTATTTATGGCTGAGGCAGATCAAGGGAGGCACTTTGGTATGTAGTATTGGACCATAAAACCTTGTACTATCTTTCTATGATTCAAAGTCACCAACACTTCACAAAGGATAAGTTATCTACCGATGTGTGCTACTGTTGTAAAAATTGAATTGATTGCTCAGTAGAGCATACATCATTCTTTTACGAGGTCATTTTTTGATTATAATATCATTCAAAAAGATGGTGTTTGCCTGAGGTGTTTGCTACAGCATTATTTGTCACCCAGTTTTTTAGGGTTCTGTAGTAAAATGAGGAACCCTCCGTCCGTCCTAATATTACAAAGCATTATAACTTCCACATTTATGAACCATATTGCATGATGCAAAATGTATTTGTTTAACTACAGATCATAATTTTAAATTCTTAAAATTTTCAATAATTGTGTTTTACGGGGTAGCTCCCGTAAAGTCAAAAGGAGACGACGCTACCCCCTTATGTGGGGTATCGTTGAAATCGTTGGGTTGGTCGCCAAAATTGAAAAAAGAGAATCCCCCCCCCCTCCTCCTTCATTTCTAAAGAATACAAAATAGAATGTTCAACTTTCTAAATATTATAATCCACGTTGAAAACTTTCCCCGGAAATTATTTTGAGTACACTGTACAATTATTAACTTTTTGAGTTAGGTATAAAGAAAAATTTAAATTTTTAAACTTGTATTAAACACAGAAATCATAAACATATTTTGGGCTAATTATGTTTTTCTAGCACTCAATCGTCTAATGACACCATAAAAATAGGTTTTTATCATCATAATGAGGCTTATCATACGCGTGTCTTGACACGCACTTGACAACTTGTTATAAATTGGCATTTTTTTGTCTTTAATACTCGTATTATTAAGATTTGCTTGTATGAACCAAATCACTCAAAAGTAATTCGAGTACCTTATGAAGATTGAGATGCCAAGGATTTGAACCTCGCGACAACTGTAATTGAAAATAATTTTGCATGTGCAAATTGTGTATTTTTAACACGTTTTTATTAGTTTCATCTGTACGTTTGCTTGTTTACTTGTTTATTTGCTTGCTTGCTTGTAACCAACCCCTTTGAGTTCGATTTTAACCTACTTTGAGCGATCAGATTTTCTTAAAACTTTGCACACCTGTCAAAGATCGATGACAATGCAATTATAAAAAAAATTAACATTAAAATGAATGTCAAGCGTGTTTTTTAGTTTTTAAACCATATTTTTACAGTATTTTTTTTTCATTATTATTAGAGAACAAATTATTCGAAAATGCCATAACAAATTAGTTACGAGCTCTATTATTCGGAGAACTTCTAGTTTCTTTCTTCGAGATCTAATATAATTAATGTACAAGCTCTGTAGTTTATCTAACGATAGATTTTCTACAAATTGATTGATCAAGATAACAATTAACACGCTAACGATTGTGGCATAAAGGTCGTGGCACATAATCGCAGTAGATTGTTATATGTGCTCTAACATTCTTAAAGTCCAAAAGCCAAGTTTACTCTGTTCTTGTCAATATGCAACAGCTAAGAAGAAACAATTTTTTTATTTATGTTTACTAAATATTTCTTTTTACTTCCACATTAGGGACAAATAAAGGGTTTAAAAAACATCTATAGATATTAGGTATAGAAATAAATTTACAATTCAAAAATTCGGATTTTTTACTCAAACAATATATCAACACCTTGTGTGGAACTTTTTATTTATTTAACTTTCAGTCTATATACTTATAGGTCGAAGCAAACTTCTTGGCGGATGTGAAGTTAGATACAAGCTCTGCAAAACCCAATCTTGATTGAAGCTCACTTAACAGCTGCGCACCATCAAACTTTCTTCTACGGATGTATGACGGTTGCATGACGATGTTTTCCTTCACCGAAAAGCCCGTGGTTTGAAAATCTGTACATTAATTCTAAATAATGTAATGGTACGGGACTTAAGCCCATGACCTCACGATTATAATGGCTCATTTTCAACTTGCATTCGGGGTACGGGAGATTTCTGTTTACGCATGCCATAGAGACCGCATGCTGCAATCGTTTTCATTGCGGGCATGCGGGGTACGGGAGATTTCTGTTTAAGTATGCCATAGGGCGAGCATGCGATAGCAGTTTTTATTACTCGATAGACAGATAGATTTCATTGGTCGTTAGGCCGCGTGCGGGGAATACCCGCAATCCGCATGCCGTATATTGACTAAGTTATAGATAACCTACTTTCATTAGTCGATAGCACGTATTTAGGGACTCCCCGCCTGCTGTATAACGACTGAATTAACGACCAATGAAAATGAGCCTTAAGGCGGGTGTCACTAAAGTAGACTACATCGGCTTTTTTTTTAGAAATAGTGTGCAATTACCTTAAAATGATAAAGATTGTGGTATAACTTTCCCAATATCGATAACGAGTCCAAATTGCAATTAGTATCGAATTGTTTTGAGGATAACTAACGAGAAACTCTCGATTGTTACAAGATATTCGATATCATCGACTTCGTAATCGTATTGGTTCCGGGTGCTAAGGAATGATATATTTTTGGAAGAAATAACTGATTTCATGTAATTTTCTGTTTATAGAAACTATTGTGGTTATTTTTACATGTTTTATAAAATATAAATATTTTTTATTCTTATAATAGGGATCAAAAAATTATAAATCATACTAATTTTATAAATCCGAAAAGTTTGTTGGTTTGTTCCTCTTTCACGCAGCAACAGAGCAACGAGTTGACATGATTTTTGGTATGGATATAGTTCAAAGGCCGGAAAGTGACATAAGCTACTTTTAATCTCGAAAAAATATAGGATTCCTGTGGGATAGCACAAAAGTCAAAATAACACTCGGGCGGAGCCGCGGGCAAAAGCTAGTATAATAATATATTCTGACGGTTTTCTGAGAGATTTAATCTGAAATAGCTGCCCGTGCTGGCTTCGCCCAGTTACGGCTGAGTTATTATTGTTACTATAAACCTTCCAGAAGACATATTCTAAAAGATGTAAAGATGACCTAGTGAAAACCGCGAAGAAGCGGATACACAGACAGACACACAAAAATAGCGGTTTTGCTTCATACTATATTGTAATGAAGTGATATGAAAATCTGAAAGAATATGTATTGTATTTTCTAAATCTATACGTATAGCAATTTTGACCACATTATCCAAATATCCATGAAGCATGTTGGTGGTCAAGCGCGGATTTATACCTAGTTAGGTACCTACGAGATAAATAATACTTTTGTTATGATACCAACTCCAAAATTTCAATAAGGCAGAGAATAGTAATACTTAATATGCCAAATTTAAAGTCAACATAATAAACAACTTTTAGCCCATAATCAATAAAAAGGCACTTTTATTTAAATCTTTTTTGAATTTAATCACGATGTACGAGTAAAACAGTTTTTATAAACAATTTTTATTCAATTTCAATATTGGCCCCACAGTAAAAGTTGTAAATTTGGTTCAATTTGCATTTCATATACGAAATCCCCAATTCTATTTGATTTAAACGATTCAATTACAACCTACGTTTGGGAGCCAATTCTAGCCTAATACAATGGTTAAATGTAAGAATCCTTGATAAAGTGTAGTCAGAAAGTTATAAGGGTAATAATATGTGGGATTCCTTTATATCCCACTCGGGCCGCCACTTACACCGTTAGAGTCGTAAATTATGTTTTTATTCGCGAAAAGTTAAGAACTTATTTAACCAGCTAGTTTTGGTGGAATATATTTCATGCCGCAGTGTAGGCCATAGTGCAGTGTAGGAATCATACTTCTTGGCGACTTTGATGTCAGAGCTACAATATGCGCAAAGCCAAGAGCCGTGGTGGCCTAGAAGAGCTACGGTGGTCTTTAAGAGCCGAGTTGGTCTAGAAGACCCATGGTGGTCTAGAGGTAGTGACACCCGCCTAACAATCAAAAGATCGTGGGTTTAAACCCACGATCCCGTACGGTCCCGGTCCCGTACCAATGATTTCATTGCAATTTATGCACGGAATTTCATACCACTATCTTTTCGGTGAAGGAAAATATCGTGAACTCGTGAGGCAACCTGCTTATGTCCGTAGAAGAAATTCGATGGCGTATGTGAATCCACGAACTTGCACCGGGCCAGCGTAGTGAATATGGCCCAAACTCCTTTTGTGGGTAGGCCTAAGCTCCTGCAGCGCACAACCCAATCCAAACCGAAAAGCTCACGAGGATTGGGTTTTGCGTAGGTTGTTGCTATTCACAGCCGCTAAAAAGTTTGGATCGGCCTATCATTTATGTTTTTTGGCAACATGTGTCACTAATAACAACTTAGACGTTAGATATTAGACATACCTAAATACCAGTTTTCATTCCCAAAATTTCCCATTTTCATTTCCTTCCGTAACGCTTCGGTGTAACAGGAAGCCAGCTTTAGTCTACAAGATTTAATATCACTTTTGTTGAATTTCCTATTCTCTAAAACCGCTTTAGACCGACGAAGCCGTATTGAGAATGTTTTATTGCAGTTTTTAGCTCGGGACATGTGTTACTGCTTCAAATAACGGGTGGCTTTCATTTTGTTTCCAGCGATTTGTAGAGTTTGCTTTTGAAATATTTGCTGCTAGAAATTGTTCGGGCAAAGTCGATGGGACGACTAGTCTAAGTAAATTGTCTTTTTGCCGACTTCAAAAACGGTTTTCACTACACTTGAAATATTTTTTTAGTTCATAGTTATATAGATACAACCTTAATAACACCCAGATACAGAGCCAATACCTATATTTATCACATAAATATTTGCCTTGGGTGGGAATCGAACCTACGCCTCTTTGACCCAGGAGTTAGGGTCACTGACCACTTAGGCACCGAAGCAGTCAAACTAATATCAAAATTATTACATAGATGTCACATCGATTCATACTAACTATTCAAATTGTGTACACAGTTAAAGTCGGTTGTGCAATTTTTGGCGAAAAATAATCATGTTTCGATTGAAATGAAACAAGACGCAAAGCTGACCACGTTTCTAGAACTTTAAGAACTTCTTTTCAAAGCAGCGTTTCAATCATACAATTTTTATTTAGGAGACATTTTAATTAAACTTAAAGACTTGGAAGTGCGGTTCGACCATTAAACATGTTCGCCATATTATGTTAACAACACATTTGTAATAATTTCAACTGTGCGTAAAGTTTGAAGTGTACATGTTTTTTCTTCGTCTCCACTATGAGAAATATTTGTGCTTAATAGTGTAAAACAACAACATATGTTAGCAGCAGTTTTGTAGAGCCGTAGACTTTTCAAACGGTGACCATGTACTAGTACTCGCAGCTTTCATCAATGTTTTTCAACTCATTATTATTATATACTACGGGACTAATCGTGCACTAAAATTACGAGATGAATAAATACCTCATCATCCCGACGTTTTGGCCGATTTGCATCGACCGTGGTCACGGGTAGACTGTTGATGCAACTCGGCCAAAACGTCGGGATGATGAGGTATTTATTTATCTCGTAATTTTAGTGCGCGATTAGTCCCGTAGTTTTTGAACTCATTTGCAAATATCATAGAGATCCCAGAGGGATAATGTCATGATGTCAATCTCGATACAGTGGCTGTTACCAGATTTCTGGTTGAGACACTTCAATACATATTTGACAATTTTTAACTCTGGGCCTATTTGGCCGATTCGATACATTTTTGTGGTGAGAATTGCCCTCAAGTGGAAACAGCGGTAGGATTCTAGTCTTCTGTGGCAATTACTAATTTCAATGCAACTTTTTGAGTTATTTAAAAATATTCCCACTCGCATCTCGTTATATTTTATCCTCTTCTAGTGAAACTCCAGATCAAATTATCGGATTCGT
This sequence comes from Hypomecis punctinalis, assembly GCA_949316475.1. NCBI lineage: Eukaryota > Metazoa > Arthropoda > Insecta > Lepidoptera > Geometridae > Hypomecis > Hypomecis punctinalis. Next base: position 24,305,385 of record OX438797.1, read on the forward strand.
TTTATTAAAATTTCGAGATACACCATACGCCATACTGCAAATACGGAAATTTTGGCCCAAAGAAAACCATTCCCCATTTCCTTTTGAGATTGCTTTTTTGTGTCTCATAGGGGGAAGTATTGCCTTGATGTATAGCTTTGCTTGATTAAAGATTTTTCGTCTTTATTCGTGTTATCGTCGTATCAGAGGAAAGTTTTTTGAAGTTAAGGCGAAGAAGGTTGTTCCGGATGTTTTGGTTGAGCTATTTTTAGATCACAAAGAAACAAGAATAAATAAAATATTTTTTTTAAAACAATCTTTTACTGATCAAGTACCTACACGCTAAGACAAATCAAACGAGCTGAAACTTGATGGGTTTGCGTCATTTCAATACAGAGTTCCTAGGACCACCTTCCAGCTCCATCATTAGACCCTAGTTACCATTGAGAGATAAATTACTCGTCAAGGCCGATTCAGATGAGCCCAAACTCGATGAGATTATGTCATTTTATTGCAAAGTTCCTTTGGCCACCTTCCAGCTCCATCATCAGATCAGCACCGTGTCATCATAATATTGCATTGTCACGAAAATTTACACATGTATGCAAAATTTCAGCTCAATCGGAAATCGGGAAGTTGATCAAATTTGACTTGCGAGATTTGATTACAGACCGACAGACAGACAACGGTACAGGTGAAACTAAATAAAAGCTTGTAATAAAGATTTAATAAGAACCACCACGAAGCTCCGCGGAGGTCCAATGGTCAACTGATTTTAAATCGTGTAAAAAATTCGTTCAGCCGATTTCGATAAAATTTAAATGAGACCATTTCGGAAGGTCGGATAGGTGAACTAAAAACTGTTCAAAATTGGCGAAAATATTAATGAACATACACAAAAAAAAAACATACAGACGACTCTAGAACCTCCTGATTTTTGGAAGTCGCTTAAAAATAGTTTCTACATGAATCAGCCTTTTTAATAGTCAACTGCTGCACATTGTGTCTACTCACAAGGGGTGATTGAGGCATCTACAATGCTGGCCTAGTGCGGGTTGGATTGACATACGCCGTCGATTTTTTTTACGGACATATATGCAGTTTGCTTCACGATGTTTTCCTTCACTGAAAAGTCAGTGGTAAGAAATTCCGTGTATAATTTTGAAAGAACTCATTGCTTATGAGACCGGGATTTGGACTCACGACCTTACGATTGTAACTACCTATCATCATAGCTTAGTTGATTTTTAGGGTTCCGTACTTCAAAAGGAAAAAACGGAACCCTTATAGGATCACTCTCACCGTCTGTCCGTCTGTGTGCATGTCAAGACTCTTTATCTCGGGAACGCGTAAAGATATCGAGTTGAAATTTAAACTATGTACGTAAACTAAACTACTATGTACTAAACTATGAACTCTTACAGTTGTATAAAAGAAAAGCTTTTCAGTTACCGTATAAAAAATTTAGAGCCGTTTATGTCGTAAAAAAACGCATATTTCAATGCTCACAAAAATCAAAACCTACAGGGTACTTCCCGTTGACATAGAACTATGAAATTTGGCGAGAAGCATTATCTCAGAGTACACATATAGGAATAAATCTGAAAATTGCACATTTTTATTTAAATCACATAAAAATAGGGCCTCAAAATTCACAAAATATGGGTTCAAAATCGTACCATGTAAGGTATCATATAAAATAACTTCATTAGCACATGGTAAAACAGATTTTTAATTATTTTAACAATATCTTTGTACGGAACCCTCAATGTGCGAGCCTGACTCGCACTTGTCCGGTTTTTTCAAATTAATTTGTGTTTTATTCCGGAAAACTTCAAAGTGAAGTAAAGTGTGTGTGTGTGTGTGTGTGTGTGTGTATGTGTGTGTATGCGTCGTAAATCAACGCAATAAAACGATATCTTGATTCCTCATAACTACTTTTTCTTACCAAGGAAAATAAGTATTTTATATTTAAAAATATTTTCTGCCGCAGAAGTTAAAATGTTGGATTCCCGGAGGCAGGACACAGCTAATTAAAGTGTCTATTTAGAAGCACATTCCATTAAATTGTTATGGTTAGAGTTTTACCTTTCCTCACCGCTTGGGAAATCCAACTGTAGGTTCGAGAACTTTCTGTGGCGGTACATAATGAGCGAAAATATTGTTGCGTACGCACACACGGTTTAAGAACGTAGACATGTAGGAAGGTTGATAACTTGTAGGTTGGCTAGCGTCAGAACCGGCGTTAGAGTCTCGTTTTGGTTTTGTTATGTTGTATTGTTAGGCTTTAACGTACTAGTATTTTATGCAGAGGTGGTTTAAAAAGTAACTTTCTAGTCGATCTATTAATGTTTTTGCGATGTATTTGCGTATTATCGCAAGCAAAGTGTGTCATGTCCTCCCGATCACAATCTGAGCTCTCCATTATTGCACTGGATGTAAGACGCTTCACTACATAGTATAAAACAAAGTCGCTTCCCGCCCCATGTATGCTTATATCTTTAAAAACCACGCAACGGATTTTGCTGCGATTTTTTTAATAGGTAGAGAGGTTCAAGGGGAAGGTTTATATGTATAATACTCCTGTGCGAAGGCGGGGCGGGTCGCTAGATTTTTTTTATAAACGGTTAGAATTAAGATTTTCAAAAGGGAAATTCCTTTTGAACATCTATTCAGAGAAAAGAACGGTGTGAGAATTTTGTTACCTCTATATATCTTTACTTTTCTAGCTTTTTCTATGATTTGAAGATCTCTGTTCAGGCTCTATGGCCACAGGGCTGGCGGCCAAGTGGTTGTCCCAGGTAGACCTGACTCTTCCACGGCATTGGCAAAATGTGGAGTGCGATAAAATGGGCTGCCAAAGACTATGTGGTGAATCGTTCCACGATGTGTTTGTCTACCGGTGTCGGAGCTTTAAGCGGTGACATCTGTGACAAATTTTGATCAACTTTTACTATGGAACCAACTCTGAAAACGTAAAAAAAGCTGCTGTTCCATACGATTTTTAATAGACTTTCGACATAAAGAATGGAAATGCTGTTTTTTTGGGTTTTCAAGGTTGACTTCACGGTAAAAGTTGTTCAAAATTTGCCATTGATATCATCGCTTAAAGCTCCGACACCGGTAGAGAAACACATTGTATATGCCCTCGCTACCTCGACATAGAAGAGATAACAATATCATATTTATTTACATAACTTAAAAAACACTGGCCGTCTTACCACAAAAGTTTTACACATGCTTTAGAAAATCTTTATCAGTTCAAACTGCACGGTTAAACTGTGTTTAAAGCTTAAACACGCTCATTTGTAGTAAGGCGGTTGTTGTCATTCTGCTACTTTTGTATTTGGTTTTAGTGAATTTACGAGTACGTACCTAGATATAAGTATATACGTAGGAATATGTTATGAAGTCATATTTACATTTTAGTCCATTTTATTCAAAATCTCGGTTATCATAAAACAATTATAATATCAGTTTTGGTAGATTTTTATCTGCCTTGAATAACGGAATTATTGCTATTATCAGCGTTAAATAAACACAAAATATATTTAGTGCGACTATATGGTGTATGCTTTATATGGATCAGGCTACAGAATAAACTAAAAGCGATATCAAAACAAACGGTTGAGTTTATCGTCCCTTGATCGGTCCTGTTTTGTCCGGGGCATCCGCATTAACCGGAATATTACGAATACCGTACCGGGTTGTAACCGGTAAATATTCTGAGCGCTCACCTTTTTCCATCGGATAGAACTTAATAATACAGTTCTGTTATTCAACCATTTTAATAAAAAATAGTGAATTCAGGTTTCTGAATATAAAAAAAAACTAGTTAAATGATTTTATTGGTAGAATTGATACTTACAGTTGTAATAATATTATTGTTGCGTACAATACATACGCACACGAGTACGCACATTTATCGATGATACATGAAAATATTTAAATTCTAAGCAACAATCAAGCTTGACAGTTCCAAACTCAGACTAAATTAAGACAATGTTGTGAACAAACAAATGAGGCTGGAAAAACTATGTCTCACCGTGTACAGACACAACACACACGTGTACCTACCTACACTACACGTACAAAGAACCTATGTCTAGGTTCGTCAGCCGAACTATGGCGGCGCCACACCGACGCACTCATACATGTATAAAAAACAGGCCTCACTTGTCTGTTCACGACGTGTCTTGATTTTTAGGGTTCCGTACTCATACGAAAATCCCTTATGGGATCACTTTTTTGTCCGTCTGTCCGTCTGTCCGTCTGTATGTATGTCAAGACTCTTTATCTCGGGAACGCGTAAAGATATCGAGTTGAAATTTAAACTGTATACGTATATCTATAATTTCTGGCAGTTGTGTAACAGAAAAACTTTTCAGTTATCGTTTAAAAAAGTTAGAGCCGTTTATGTCGTACAAAACCGCATATTTCGACACACACAACAATCAAAACCTACAGGTTACTTGCCGTTGACATAGAACTATGAAATTTGGCGAGAAGCATTGTCTTTGTCATTGTACACATATGGTAATAAATCTGAAAACTGTACATTTTTGTTTCAATCACATAAAAAGAGGGCTTCAAACTTCACAAAATATGGGTTCAAAATTCAAAGTGAGTAAATCGTATCATGTAAGGTATCATATAAAAGAACTTCATCGGCACATGCCTTAACAGGTTTTAAATTATTTTAACAATGTGTAATTTTCGATGTATGACGAGAAAAGTGAAAAAAAAACCTTTTTTGTCGAAGGTTATGGTATAGAGAATTTAACAACTTACTTCCCAATTTTGTGAAATTTTCTGGATTTGTACGGAACCCTTGATGTGCGAGCCTGACTCGCACTTGTCAGGTTTTTTTTATTTAGTCTAAGGTCCAAAATGATACTCGATAAAAATGCATAGTGCATATGCGACATAACCTAAAATATGAATCTTCACACCGGAAAACAGTGCCTAATATAAACTGGCCGTTGGTTTTGAGAAATAGCCAAATAATGATGTTTCTTATACTAATATTGTGAAAAAGAAAGATTATAAAATGTTTTCTGCGCGATGTTTATGTGTAATGTGTGTTTATCTTCAATCTCTCTTAACCCTTACAACGCTTGTTCAAGGCCGTTTTTTTCACCGGAATACGAGCTGTTAGTAAACATAGGCCTACATTTTTCGCCGGATGTCTGGTGCATCAACACACGTTCATTATAAACCATACAATACCGCGAATCCAGTGAAAAAACGGTCCGTTATCCGGTGAAATAAATTGTCGTGAACTTATTCTTCTGGTTATCATCATCCCTTCACTAAATAGTATAAAACAAAGTCGCTTTCCGCTGTCTGTCCCCATGTATGCTTATATCTTTAAAACTGTACAACGGATTTTGATTCTTTTTGTTTTAGATAGTTAGAGGGATTCGAGGGAAAGGTTTTAATTATGTATAATACATCTATGCGAAGCTGGGGCGGGTCGCTAGTGATGAATGAATCGTAATTGAAGGAATTAAGCACTAGCTCCCTTCCCTTTGTCCTAGTCTATCTAACTTCTAGTTTGACTCGCTAAACGCGGCAGGCAGTGTAATACAGTTATTTATCGAGTTACACAAGTTGGAGCGAGTTGCATCGCCAACTTGGATATCTTAGAACTGTGGTTGTGAAATTCAGGGACTGATTTTGAAGTGAGCAAATTGGCTAACATCCAATGAGTAGCATGATTTATTAAGTACACTAGTGTATTAGACTTTAGAGTTTAAGTCTTGTCTTAGGTGTACAGGGTTATATTATTCCAATATGTATTCGTATCTACATTTCTTTTAGTAGTTTAGGTTCTAGTAGGTTCATCATTATTGAAGCCGTGGTGGCTTAGAGGTAGTGACTCCCGCCTTACAATCGTGAGGTCGTGGGTTCAAATCCCGGTCCCATACCAATGAGTTCTTTACAATTTATGTACGAAATTTCACACCACTGGCTTTTCGGTGAAGGAAAACGTGAGGCAACCCGCATATGTCCGTAGAAGAAATTCGATGGTGTATGTGAATCCACCAATCCGCACCGGGCTAGCGTGGTGGATATGGCCCAATCACCCTTCATGGGTAGGCCTACGTCCTGCAGTGTACTATTAAAAAAGGCTGATACAGTACAGGTTCATCATATTTGCTCTAGGACGTCTCGCTATGGATCTAAGTATCTCTTACAGGAAACCGGAGTAGTTACACCACACTATTTATATACCTTATATTTACACTCACTATATCACTAGTGTTTCCAAAACAGAACAAGCCGAAAGTCGCATAAATACCATCCCTACATAGTCGACGTACCACCTGCTCGTACTAAGCGATTCGCTTCTTCCTTCATAAATAAATAATAAATATTTTTGGGACATCTTACACACGGCCTCTGACCCCAAACTAAGCAAAGCTTGTGATATGACTGCCAGAGACTGATATACTACATATTATACTTATTTTTAAATACATACTTATATAGATAGTAACTAAATAACACCCAGACACAGAGCAAACATTATGATCATCACATAAATATTTGCCCTGGGTGGGGATCGAACCCACGCCTCTTTGATCCAGAAGTTAGGGTCACTAACCACTGAGCCACCGAGGCAGTCAAATACGGACCGTTGTCCGGTGAAAACCGAAGGACCGCCAGGGATTGGAATGCCCTGCCTCCGTCATTGTTTCCTGACAATTACAATTTAGATATTTTCAAGTCAAGAGTGAATAGGTATCTTCAAGGTCTACATACTCCATCTTCAGCCACAACTTTGCTTTCCATCAGGCGATTGGCGGCCATAATGTAGCCTTATTGTACATAAAAAAAATGTTTTATTTCAATATTTTATTCCCATTTTGAGTTTGAGCATTCAGAAACAAATCATTCGGTCAGTTCAGTGGAGTATCCATGTCTCTTATTTTATAGTCTCCATTTCTCATACAGCGCCCCTGGCGCGATAAATTAACGAATATCTATGATGCCCCACTAAAACGATAATAGTTTTCGTTTACTTTGCAAACTTGTACAAAAGTCTCAGGTCAGTATGGTTATATAAATTTGTATCTATAGAAATTTAGTAGTCTGTGGATAATCATGAGGCTATTTCTAAGAATTATATCTATAAATATCTATGAGTAGTTTATAAAGGTACAAAAATCAACTTCAATTATCATTTAAGTATGATAATTGATGTGCATTGGTGCCTTGTCCCGCATTGCTGCCAATGCGGCGAAATGGTCGACCGATTCGGCCACCACTCTTTGTCTTGCGCAAAAAGTGCAAGACGCTCTTTGCGACACGCCAGCCTGAACGATGTTATCCGCCGGGCCTTTGTCAGTGCCGGCGTCCCGTCAGTCTTAGAGCCTAATGGACTGTCGCAGGACGACGGTAAGAGGCCCGAGAATGACATTGGTGCTATGGAAGATGGGACGACCTTTAGTGTGGGACGCTACATGTGTTGACACACTAGCGTTGTCCCATCTTCCTTGCACAACAGAGAAAGCTGGCGCTGCAGCAGCTATAAAGCTGAAAACCTCAAAATGGTACAAATATGAGTCGTTGAACAGAATGTACCATTTTGTGCCGTTTGGGGTTGAGACTTTAGGTCCGTGGGGGACGGACGCTCACCTTTTATATAAGTATCTGGCTAGGCGACTGGTAGAGGTGACACGTGACCAGAATGCTGGCATCTATTTTGGTCAAAAAATAAGTATATCAATTCAACGAGGCAACGCCGCCAGCATTCTGGTCACGTTACCCTCTGCCCCGGGTCTTTTAGATTAGTTTTATTTTAGTAATATAAGTTTTAGTATTAGTTTTTATTTTAAGTAGGTTAATTTTAATAGTTATAGTTTATGAAATGTTTTTAAAGTTTGATCAAAATAAACAAACCCTTTTGATCTAAGTAAGTAATGTAATGAGGTCAGCATTTTGGGTACTGTTAGTGGGCTTTTAGATTAGGGTTTTCATCGTCATCTATACATACTCATTTTTTTGTTAGTGTTTTTTTATTAATTTGTTTAGGATTGTAAATATATCAGTAGTAATATGTAGTTAAGTTTATGAAATGTTATATAAGTTTTGTGTAAATAAATTTGCAGATATTTAAGTATTTTAAAACAAGTTCTTAGCAATATATTCCCCTGCGTTGCCAAAATAAGTTCCAAGCGCAAGGCAAAATTTGCGGGCCGAGGCAACTATTCGAAACTAAGGCCCGTCCCAGACGGGTGTTAATGGTAACGCCAGTTAGCTGATAACAGACTTGGTGGTTCCTTGTTCAGAAGTGGGATTTGTATTACGTCAATCGAGAAATAAGGGACTTTAATGCTCAGCCTCTACTAAAACAGAGCTGGGCGGAATGTTGCTGTCAACGTTTTTGCTGCGTAAATGCTATATTTGCTAAACGAGACATTACACACAGCGTGAGAGTATTGCTGCGTTTCGCCCCGCAAGCGGTTCGGCCCGCGGGGCGAATCGCCCATGACTCTTTTTGAAGGCCCCCATTACTGGTGAGACTACACAACAAAGCTGTTTTGTTTTTACCCGACTGCGTGACGCAAAGGAGTGGTAATGTGTTTATCAGCCTATGTATGTATGTATGTTTCTTTAAAGCACTATTGCAGACCAAACGCCTAAGCCGATTTTTATGATTCACATGTCAATCGATTTCTCTTAGTTTGGCGATTGTCACTAAAGACATGACGTTAGTGAAAATTCAATATAGCGACTGATAATGAAAAACCGGACAAGTGCTAGTCAGGCTCGCACATCAAGGGGTTCCGTACAAATCAAGAAAATTTCACAAAATTGGGAAGTAAGGTATATATACTACTCACTTAGTATTGTTTTAATGTAAATTATATCAAAATACCTACAATGAACTACCTACCTATTTGTTTTAATATTATACCTATAATTATGCTTTAATTTTCTTTAAGAAACTGTCTCCGCTCTGATGCATTAATATCTATTTATTATTGTTTGATCCTTAAAAATCCTTTTAAAAATTAATCAGCCATTGAGCCAGTAACAAAATGAACTTGTATTTCTATATGGGACAAATAAAGATATGAATTTATGTAGTAAGCTCGGTGCACATGGCCGGGGAACTACTCAACCGATTAACTGGATGTAGCCATATCGTACGGTACACTGATCACGAGAAGCGCAGAAGTACAATGGGCATGATGACTGGGTAATAAACCATTATTGTAATAAGTCCGTGAGTTAGATTATAAAAAAATATTACTGGACGCGTATTTTTTCTATTGTCAATAATACAACAAATGAGAAAGATAAACGTCATCAATGTTTGGCACTCCCAAACGTCGAAGAAGTTTATCTTTGGCATTTGGATCGTGACTCGTGACGTCACTTCACTACACAAACTTTAGATTTTTCTTTGTGAAAATATGAAAATATATATTATATTTTCATTGTGCTTAAGATTATATTATTTGCGGGTGAATGCGAGTGACATTTCTAACTGAGCACTACTGCAGTTCAAATAACTTGTTGAATTAGTAAAAACTCTCTCACCAGGCCTAGTCACTAGGCCAATATACAAACATACATTACTTCCTTACACTTTAGAGTGTAGCACTTAATTTAAATTTGGCATTTTCGAGATAAAGGTACACAATTATGATATTATAGTAATAGGCTATAAACATTCAATAATTTTAAATTTGACTTCTTCTTCGCAGGGTGTTAGCCTTGTACAGGTCTATTTGACTGCCTCGGTGGCTCAGTGGTTACTTACTTTACCAGCCTTTTTTAATAGTCCACTGCAGGACGTAGGCCTACCTACGCCCTTCGTTGTTTTGTTTGGGCCATATCTACCATGCTGGCCCAGTGCGGGTTGGTGGACTCACATACGCCATCGATTTTTTTTTTACGGACATATGCAGGTTGCCTCACGATGTTTTCCTTCACCGAAAAGCCAGTGGTGTGAAATTCCGTACATAAATTTCAAAGAGCTCATTGGTACGGGACCGGGGATTTGAACCCACGACCTCACGATTGTAAGGCGGGTGTCACTACCTCTAGACCACCACGGCTTTTTAGTTAGTTTCAGTAGGCTCAGTGGTTAGTGAACCTTAATTCTGGATCAAAGAGGCGTGGGTTCGATTCCCACCCAGAGAAAACATATTTTATGCAATGAGCATGTGTTTGCTCTGTGTCTGGGCGTTATTTAGGTACTATCTATATAAATATGCAGGAATTAAAAAATAATAATATGTATATGTAGTACATCAGTCTCTGACAGCCATATCACATGCTCTGCTTAGTTTCGGGTCTGACACAGTGAGTAAGATTTCTCCTAATAATGATTAATTTGAAAAGTGGTCAGAGCATTGCTAATGTGAATTTTTCAAAGCATTACTAATGTAAACGAAAGATGACAAAGCTTCAAATTATTTCAGATACAAGGCAGTCACAAAGTGGAGCATTTCAAATCGGCAAAAAAACCGATTTAACTTCAACACCCATCTGACACACAAAATGCACAAAACACCCCATGCGAAATGCACAAAACACCCCATGCGGGACGTCAGTGCAGGACTTATCGCCGCCACTTCGAATTAGAATTAGAACACCCATCTGACGACAAACCTTGGTCCGGCTGCCATAAAATATAGCACTTAATTTTCGAATCCGGTCAACTTTCATTCTCGGTTCTCCAAACACAAACAAACACAAAAGGGGGTACAAATTAAATAACGACGTTTTTTTACGAATTTAATATCTGTTATTTCATAATCTGTGCCTCAGATGTGCATGAGCGGTCCCGAAGTGAACCGATTGTGTGCTATTGGACGAGTGCGGAGCCTGATAGCTTTATTTGGCTCTGAGACTGTGGTGTCCTTATTTTCTTCGGTTTTATGGCGACAATCATACTCAAGAAATTTTAAGACCAAAACAAGTTTTCAAAAGTTTAATATATTTTGCAGAAAATAGAATTTTACTGCTGCGATTTTCTGCGGATTGTCTCATTTGTTTGATTTTTCAGTGATAGTCATAGGTATTTAGGTTTGCCAAAGATCAATGGAACGCAGTATACTCGGTATTAAAAGAGTAGATCGCGTCCGAAACACCACACTGCGTTCCATGACAGGCGTAAGCGACGTTGGACTAAAATCTGCAAAGCTCAAATGGGAGTGGGCGGGACACGTGAGTCGTACGCACCCAGACAGATGGGCAAAGGTCTCAACGGAGTGGGTTCCTCTGTCCAGTCGACCCCGAGGCCGTCCTCCAACACGATGGCGCGACGAAATCGAGAGGTTTAAAAAGGATTGGACGGAGGTAGCACAGAACAGAAAAGAATGGAAGGAATTGGGGGAGACCTTTGCCCAGCAGTGGGACAGTACAGGTTAAATAAAAAAAAAAAAAAAGTCATAGGTAAGGGTCTTGAATAAAGCAGATAATTATGAAAATTTTTGCGGATAATAATTATTTTTTATTTATATATATCATTTCTTATGGAGCGCTTTATAAATACCTTAAAAAATAAATTAACGTAATCGTTCTTTGGATTATAGCAAAAAATGAATAACAAAAAATTACGATTAATACAACTAGTTTTTGACTAACTACAAAGTAAAGTAATTTATCCTGAAGATATCATTCCCATAGAAACTCGTGCATATAACCAACATTCAAGAAAAGTAAGGTAGATGAACATACAGGGTTATTTCTAATCAATTTGCATCCTTTTAGGGGCTTATTCTGTACCACAAAACTAACAACTTTTGTCATAACTCAAAAAAAAATCAGGTGTTCCATACATTTTGTCGCGGGTGAACGATATTTTTCTATGGAACAACAATTTTTTTTTTTGAGTTTTGACAAAAGTCGTAGAACAAAAGTTGTTAGTTTTGATGCACATATCAAGCCCCTAAAAGGATGCTAATTGATTAGAAATAATCTTGTATATGAATGGCTTATTACCTACAATTATATGTTCCGAACGAAAACTATAAACATGAGTTGGCAAATTTTTGTATATTTACATCTTACATGATACAAAACATTAACTTGACAAATGCTACTACAATATAATTGACGAATTCCTGAAAGACAATCATTTTTTGCAAAAAATAGTATGACCGACTTCAGCTGTGTACAGAATCATTACATAGTATAAAACAAAGTCGCTTTCCGCTGTCTGTCCCCATGTATGCTTATGTCTTTAAAACTACGCAACGGACTTTGATGTTATTTGTTTTAATAGATAGAGTAATTAAAGAGAAATGTTTACATATATAATACAGCTGTGCGAAGCCGGGGCGCATCGATAGAACGCAAATATTATGCACGGATCGATGTAGCATTTTTCACATTATTGTTGATCATAAATGGCTCAGCCGATTTCGATAAAATTTAAATGGGACCACTTTCGAAGTATACTCTTTCCGATAAAAAAATAATTATTGAAATCGGATAACTACAAAAAAGGTTATGCGTGGTTATACATAAAAAAAAATATACGCGTCGAATTGTATACCTCCTCCGGTGGTTCGTCGCTCAAAAAATCTTGACATTTCACATAATATATGTAATAATTTTGGATTAATGACATGACATTTCATAATAATAATTATGATTGACATTTTTTAGCAATATCTAATTATAAATTGCATGATAATTGCATTAACCATGCATGTTATTGTATGCCCAAGTAGGGTTGGGTAGCTGTTGATACTTATGTAAAATCTTGACCACCATGTTTGTAAACACAGCTGACAATTAACGTTCTTGATTTGTTGAAAAGATGGTCTTTTTCATGGATCTTGGTCTTTAGGCAGCTTTAAAACTTTGACTCTAGAGATCCACCCGATCTATACGAACATACTTATATCAAAGAAGATATAATAATACTGCTTATACAGAAGATTCGTGTGACATCTTCAAGTTTTTATTTGATGAAACGCTTTTTAAATTATTATCATATATTTCTTCCATTCAGAAACCCTAACGAGACTTGAATATACTTTGCAGAATTGCAGCCGCAGTCAACAAAAGCAAAGTCCAAAAAAACAAAGGTAAAGTCCAACAAAAAATTTGCATAAAGTGAAAAATTTTCATAACCGCCCGCCGTGAAATCGCAACAAGAGACAACTTTCTTCCAACTCACGAACTGTCTCTGTTCAAACAATGCTGGATCGAAAAAAGACTACTAGGAAAGTGCATTTGGTCCTCGAGCGGTGGAGAACAGTGATTTATCTTCAATCAAAAAACTAATAAGTAAATCCTACTAATAATATAAACGCGAAAATTTGTGAGAACGTATTGATGTTTGTCACTCTTTCACGCAAAAACAACTGAACAGATTGAGATGAAACTTTGCAATAGTAATGCTTATACATCAGAATAACACACAATCGCCGGGTCAGCTAGTAAATACATAATTATCAGACATCTTACATACGGTCTCTGACACTAAACTAAGCAAAGCTTGTGATGTGGCTCTCAGACACTGATTAAGATACTACGAATACATATTTTAAAATACATACTTATATAGATACTCGTAGTAACATCCAGATACAGAGCAAACACCTATGTGTATCACAAAAATGCTTCCCCGGGGCGGTAATCTGACCCACGCACACAAATCCTTGACACAGTAGTTAGGGTCACTAACCATTGCATCGACTTAGTATTTTTAGGGTTATTTTAAAATCAAATAGGAAAAAACGGAACCCTTATAGGATCACTTTGTTGCCCGTTGTCCGTCTGTCCGTCTGTGTGTATGTCAAGACTCTTTATCTCGGGAACGCGTAAAGATATCGAGTTGAAATTTAAACTGTATACGTATATCTATGATCTCTTGCAGTTGTGTAAAAGAAAAACTTCTCAGTTATCGTTTAAAAAGTTAGAGAGGTTTATGTCGTAAAAAACCGCATATTTCGCACTCATAAAAATCCAAACCTACAGGGTACTTCCCGTTGACATAGAACTATGAAATTTGGCGAGAAGCTTTGTCACAGAGTAAACATATAGGAATAAATATGAAAACTGTAAACATTTATCTAAATCACAAAAAAAGGGCCTCAAAATCGGAAAATATGGGTTCAACATTCAAAGTGAGTAAATCGTAACATATAAAATAACTTTATTAGCATATGCTAAAACAGGGTTATATTAACAATGTCTTTGTACGGAACCCTCGATGTGCGAACCTGACTCGCACTTGTCTTGATATTTCCTCTCATATTGATAAACCATTGAGACAAAGAGGCAATCAAATTATTTTTGACCGACGAAACGGAGGAGGTACTCAATTCGACGCGTATATTTTTATTGTACAGTTAGTTTTTACCCGCGGCTTCGCCCCCATGATATTTTGATTTTTGTGCTATCCCATGGGAACCTTTTATTTATCCGAGATAAAAAGTAGACTATGTCAAGTTCCATCTTTCAAACCCGAGACCCTACCTTACCACCCTTAATAAAGGAAGTAAAAAATCCAAAAAATAAAACTAAAAACGACTTGACGGTTATTCGATTCGACAGTTGATTTTTTTGGACATTTCTTGAAGCGCACTCTAGAATAGCTTCTCAAAGTTCTCACTTATCGTTATATTATGAAAAATTTACGCAATATCATTATAATTTATAGCCTATATGTTATTCTGATATATAAGCTATATTATTGCAAAGTTTCATCTCAATCCGATTAGTAGTTTTTGCGTGAAAGAGTAACAAACATCCACCCATCCATTCATCCTCACAAACTCACAAACTTTCGCGTTTATAATATTAGTAGGATCTCTTTTTTAAAATTCTTCGGATTATATTCCTGAGAGAATTTTGCCCATCAAAATAACTACTTTACCAATCTCTAAGCAACACTATTTTTTTATTCCGATTAAAATAATATCTTTATTTAGATATCATTCCGATCTATCATATATCTGTATGTTGCATCATATTTCTCAAATATATTATGAGGGTCACCATACCACCACTTTTATGTAGGTCAAACCATCACATCAGCTCAGAACTCAAATCTGAGCCTAGTGATTATTTTGAAAACATTTCGTTACTACAAGATTTTGATTTCAGAAATGTAATGTATGAAAAATAATCAAAATCCAGCATAACCTTATCTTCTCCCCAGATTATCCACAGCGCCCACCTCGGATGCGCGAGCAATAAACTGTAGGTAAAGTTTCCGAGTTGCTTGAAAATTTTTCGGCGAGACCGTGCAGTGCTTAAAACGAGCCGTGCAACCGTGTTCCGCGCTCCCGTGGCAACTGCGTGAAATGTTCCTGAAATTCGGAGATTATCAAGAAACAAGCGCTTTCGGAGGTAAAAATGTTGCAGCATTTAACTTATCAGTAACTTACGTAATATGTTAGTTTGCATCTTTATAGTTATAGAGATTAATACGTGGACGCTCCTAACCTAACCTAACCTACCCGTTGGTCTAATCAGATTAAGTTGATAACCAAGCTTCCAGTTTCCATTGCTCTAAAGAAAGTAGATAGGGCGACGTGGAAGCAGCTCTTCACTGATTCCGCCAAAGCATTTCAGGACGGGCACGACCTTCAGTAATGAAGAGGACGAATAAGAAGAAGAAGAGATTAATAACTAAATGATTCAAGTAAATGTCAGCGTCGTAAGTTGAATGTACTACGTGAGCTCAACAAATGGTTGTGCAATTAACGCTTGTGCGATAAAACTGTACTTGCGACTGACCATAGTTCGTTTGTACGCCTGGGAGACACACTAAAGTCTACCCGTGATCACGATTGATGCAACTCGGGCGAAATGTCGGGGTGTGAGGTATTTATTTATCTTACCAATTAATTCCGTAGTGTTCAGTGTTATTCCAAATTAATTAGCATCCTTTTAGGGCCTTATTATGTACATCAAAACGAACAACTTTTGTTGTGCGACTTTTATCAAAACTCAAAAAAAAACAGCTGTTCCACACATTTTGTCGAGGGTAAGCGATATTTTTCTATGGAACAGTTTTTTTTTGAGATTTGATAAAAGTCGTTGAACCAAAGTTGTTAGATTCGATGTACAGAGTAAGCCCTTAAAAAGATGCTAATTAATAAGGAATAACCCTGTATAGTGATAATGTGTTCAAATCGCAAAAGTTTAAAAATTATAGACACACTAAAGCTTATCACTCTACTGCGACACAGGTGATGCAAAGTCATCAATATTATTGAATTTAAGAAAAAACCATACAAGTGAAATTGACTTGTAAGTTTTAAAGAGCGAAAATTCATCGCTACACAGTGTTGTCAGCCTATCCATAATAAAGAAAAATCAAAATCAGTCCATCCTCTAAAATCTGACGATTGAAATTGCGAAATTACAGCAGGTAATGTGCAAAAAGAGAACCGTCGCGGCGTTACGCTGAACTAACAATAAGATTTTAATCAGCAGCCAAGGTACCGACTATACTTGGTAGACGCGAGTCTACCGATGAAAACCGAATTGGTGTCTACCAAGTATCAAACACTATTAGTTGTAGCGATGACAGAGCAGTGTTGTCAACATAACAAAATTAGTAAAATATCACACCGGCGACCTCACCTACGAGTTCTACGACGCCTCTATTTTTGAATAAACTCTAGTACGATTTGTTTAAATACCTTGTACAATAAATAACTTACTTTAACTACATATTTTTAATGATATAGTTAAGCTAAAACTTGGTTGCCTGGAAGAAATCGCTTAAAGCGATAAGGCCAGTTAGAAACTTATAAATTGTACTGTTTTGTCCCTGTAATTTGTTTTTTATGTAATGTGGTTGTCTAATAAAGTGTCATTGTTTGTTTATTTGTTTGTTTGTTGTTAAGAAACAATTTGCCTACATCTTAAAGATGTTGTCAAAAGCAAAGTATTAAATTGTAGCTGATCTCCCGCATCCTGTTCATTGCATCTGCTAACTTACAGTAGTTACTTATCTACAGTAGATATGCATAGTTTAATACATTCATTAATTGCCATCAATAAACACAGTGTAGAAGGCTGCAACGTCTTAAGAAAGCTACTGACACAAAGATGTGTACTAATGCAATTAAAAGATATTAATATCAGTCTGCTGTACATCGTGAGAAGAAATTCGATGGCGTAATGTGAATCCACCAACCCGCACTGGGCCGGCGTGGTGGATATGGCCCAATCGCCCCTTCGTGGGTAGGCTTACGACCTGCAGTGGACTATTAAAAAAGGCTGGTACAGATCTCCCGCATCCTGTTCATTGCATCTGCTAACTTACAGTAGGTACTTACACAGTAGATATGCATAGTTTAATACATTCATTAATTGCCATTAATAAATATAGTGTAGTAGACTGCAATGCCATGAAAACGCTACTGACACCTCAAAGATGAGTTCTAATGCATTTAAAAGAAATTAATAGTAAAACCTGCAGTCTACTTCAACCGTTTACTGCGTCTGTTTTATTATCTAAACTTATACGTCTAGTTTAGCACATTAATTCACTGCCTTTTAGCCTATCAACATAAGCAGTAGTAGGCGGTACTCAGTGTGGGATATGAAAAACAACGGACAGCTGAAACCAAGCTCCGACCTAAATGGATGACAAATGGCAACTGTGGATGTTGCCCTCAACATGACGTGGCACATAAAATGAAGCTCGATGCTTAAGGCTAAGAGAAGTACCTATAATAAATTCGGTAAAAAACTTATTTAAATTGAATGGTTTTACCGGTTTTACCTTTGTACTATAAGTTAAAAAATAATAACTCAAAAATAAAGGCCTTCGCTTGGATTTTATTATATACGGTGCGTCCCACGATTTTATTTTTGAGTTATTATTTTTTAGCTTTTATTACATCAAACCGTTTAATTTTAAAAAAGTTTAATTTACAATTTTATTTTATTCAAAGAATTTTAATTTAAAATTTTACTAAACAATTTCATTTTTGTGTTTTTAGTTTTTAATTTGTTGCTACAAACTGTGTTCTAAATCTAAATGAAAAGCCCTTTCATATAATACCCATATTGATGGGATTAAAAAAAAAAGTTATCCGTCATTTTGTAGCGACGGCCATCTTAGTTTTTAATTTTGTATAATTCGCTGTATTTAACTCGTCAAGACCTTTCATTTGATACCGATATTGAATGGATTGAAAAATAATACGTTATCCGCCATTTTGCAGCGGCGACCATCTTAGATTTACAATAACATTGAATAGGTAATTTATACATAATTGTATTGTCACCAGAACCAAAGGCGTATACCAAATTTCAGATCAATTTCATTGTTCGACAGGATGAGAGTAAATTAATTTCAATTACTATATTTGACCCAAGAAAACAAACGGAGTAAGCTAATTAAAACCGTTTAAATAACGTCAATAATCGTATCATTTTTCACTGCTGATTTTCCTTCGTACGTACGAAGCGGTTTGAAGATCCGCACGGCTAGGAAATGGTACAGACTGTCGGCTTTCCTGTTTTTTGAAAGATATAATCTAAAGCTTTTCATATTATGATTTCCTCTCAGGAAGGCATTTTCGACCACAGCATCGCTTACCAGCTGGCGCGTTGATGATCAAGCGCAGATTTACTCGCGATAAAAGCCTATTTTATGAGAGAAGTTCCGTAGAAATAAGTGAAATGATTTTTTACGTTTTATACATTTCCTGAAACGGCTTCTATAAGAAGGTCAGTTTTAAATTCAGCATTGGTTTTTTTTTTATTTTTCGAAGATTTTTTTATTCTCGGATATGTACCTACGTTAAATTTTAACATCATAATGGTCTGTATTCAATTGTATTCAAAAAATATTAAATTTACTCGTAACTTAAAACAATTAATAAATACTGTAGTAAATAATTTATTTTGTGCTGGAAATTCGTTAAGCAGTCACAAATTCGGGAAGGAAGAATCCAAAACTTAACGTATACAAACTGTACAAGTTCAAAACTATAGCTCTGAAGACCAACTCTAACAACTAATAGCTTTTGGGTTAGTTTAGTTCCTAACCAAAATTGCTATGATGAAAGTTTCTATGCTTGTTAGTTATTTTGTCATAGTCTCTGCCAGACATATCACATGCTTTGCTTGGCTTGGGGTCAGAGGCCGTGTGTAAGATGTCCCCATATATTTATTTATTTAATGATAATATCACTTTCTTTCTGTCATCATTAACTAATTGGGCAAAATTGGATTTAGAAACAAGCAATTCTATTTTTTTTCTATTGGCGCCACAATTGTTGTACCACGCAATGGTAAATGAAGTATACTTAACACAACACATGTAACCGGCCTGTAATGGCGGTTAAACATGCAACGTTTGCGAATTGCCGTATTGTACAGAAATTACTATTCTATGCTACGCCAAATTGGCGTACGTAACTGACAATAGCCCTTGTACATTTCAATTAGGGTGGTTATATTGGAGTAACGAATTTATGTTGCAAGTATATGTATAAGTTTTACCAAGTTATTTGCAATTGAAATGGGATGTTGGAGGCGATTGCTTTCTATTCTTTGGACTGCGCACCGTGCCAACGTATTCATTCTTAAGACTTTGAGATTCGCCAATGACCTTAAGCATTCGGAACGTGTTTTATTTCTTTTGCTCTGAAGAACAACACGACTTTTGACGACCTACCTCCAACGCAGTATAAACTACTTTGGTCACATTGCTCGAAGAGACTCAGATAACCTGGAGAAGTTAATGGTAGTAGGAGAAGTCGACGGGAAAAGACCACGAGGTCGATCTCCTACAAGATGGCCGGATCAAATAAAATCTGACCCCATGCCCCTCTCTGACGCAATGACATCCGCTACAGACAACTTCAGACAAGTCCGATTGGAGGAGTATTGCAAAAGGTGCTCCGTGATCAAACCGCTCCAATTTAGAGACGACCTTCAGTAATGAAGAGCACGACTAAGAAGAATATTGGAGCAACCAGAGCTCAGATGATACATTTTGTAAGTGATGGTTTTAAAAAATAAATTCCAAAAAAGAGGCATACGCTCTTTCTGAATTTAGGCGTTAAAATAAAAAAATCAAGAGTGAATGTTGTGAACAAACAAGTGAGGCTGACCAAAACTACGCCTCGCCGTGGAAAGGCAATTACACACACATCACCGTACAAGGAAACTACGCCTTGGCTTGTCAGTCGAACTATGGCGGCGCAGCAGTGACGCACTTACACATGTATAAAAAACCGGCATCACTTGACTGTTCAACGACGTTCCCTATTGATTTTTTTATTTGCTCTGAGGTTACAGTAGACGCGGTATTAAGAGTTACTCTTTACTGTGTTGAAGTTGAAATGGCAGTAGGCAGATAGCACGGAGAAGGAAAAGTTCTCGAGTGGAGACCACGTACCAGCAAACGCAGCGTACAGCGCCCTCCTACAAGGTGGTCAGATGACCTAATAAAGACCACGGGTTCGCGCTAGATGCCAACCACTTGTAACAGGTCTTATTGGAGATCTATAGTGGAGGCCTATGTTGCAAAGCATTGTAATTATCTCAATGGCGAAACCGCGTATTTTTTTTAAGTAATCGTATTTCACCGGGCCTCCAAGATACAGGCATCGCCTAGTTTGGGGCCCACTGGCACTGCGCAACATCGGCAAATGTTCATATTCATTACCTATTCGTTTTACATGTACTCGCCAACGAAGTGAAGAAGAACTAATTATGTACTCAGAATATTATGTAGTATGTGTTACCAACCAACATTATCAACAACGTCCCTATCTACACTGAGCTACCTTTTAAATTCAATTTTGAGTTATTTTTGACCGACGAACCACCAGAGGAGGTATACAATTCAATTATATTTTTATGTATAACCACACATAACTTTTTTCATAGTAGTTCGATTTCAATAATTCTTTTTCTTATATTTTTTATAGTATACTTTGAAATTGGTCCCATGTAAATTTTATCGAAGTTGGCTGAGCCATTTTTGACAAATCAACAATAATGTGAAAATCGATCGATGATCGACGACGATCCGTGCATAATATTTGCGTTCTAGCGAGGTGTATTCTACATATAAACATTTCTCTTCATCATCATCATCATCATATCAGCCTTAGAACTTCCACTGCTGGACATAGGCCTCCCCTAATGATTTCCAATAAGACCGGTTGATAGCGGTTTGCATCCAGCGCGATCCTGCGGTCCTAATAAGATCATCCGTCCACCTTGTGGGTGGACGTCCTACGCTGCGCTTGCCGGTACGTGGTCTCCACTCAAGAACTTTTCGACCCCATCGGTCATCAGTTCTCCGCGCTATGTGCCCTGCCCATTGCCACTTCAACTTGCCAATCCGCTGGGCTATGTCGGTAACCTTGGTTCTTCTACGGATCTCCTCATTCCTGATTCGATCTCGCAGAGAAACTCCGAGCATAGCCCTCTCCATGGCTCTTTGGGCTACTTGGAGCTTACTAATAAGGCCCATAGTGAGAGACCACGTTTCTGTGCCATAAGTCATCACTGGCAACACACACTGGTCGAAAACTTTCGACTTGAGGCACTGAGGTATGTCGGACGAGAAGACGTTACGCAATTTTCCAAACGCTGCCCAACCGAGTTGGATTCGGCGATTGGCCTCTTTCTTGAAGTCGGACCTACCTAACTGGACTACTTGTCCCAGGTAGACGTACGAGTCAACGACTTCAAGAACCGAGTTCCCAACTGAAATAGGGGTGGGTACAACATGAGAATTACACATGACCTTTGTCTTATCCATGTTCATTTTAAGACCCACCTGTTGAGATACTTGATTAAGGCCTTCGAGCATCGTGCTCAGTTCTTCCATCGACTTTGCCATGACCACGATATCGTCGGCAAATCGAAGGTGAGTGATGTATTCGCCATTGATGTTGATGCCGAGTCCTTTCCATTCCAGGAGCTTAAAGGCGTTCTCCAGAGTAGTAGTAAACAGTTTCGGAGATATTACGTCTCCCTGTCTTACGCCTCTCTTCAAAGGGATCGCCTTAGAGCTATCTTCCTGTACTCGAACCGACATAGTGGCGTTATTATACAAACACTTCAGCACTTCAATGTACCGATAGTCAATACGGCATCGTTGAAGAGACTCAAGCACAGCCCATGTCTCAACCGAATCAAAGGCTTTCTCATAGTCCACAAACGCCAAGCAAAGTGGCAGGTTATACTCCTCGGTTTTCTGTATAACCTGCCGCAGCGTATGTATGTGGTCCATGGTGCCAAAGCCCTTCCGGAAACCGGCTTGTTCGGGAGGCTGGAAGTCATCAAGCCTGCGTTCGAGACGATTCGTAATGACCCTTGAAAACAACTTATAAACATGGCTCAGAAGCGAGATGGGTCTGTAGTTTTTCAATAAGGTGTTGTCACCTTTTTTGAAGAACAACACCACCACGCTTCTGTTCCACGCTTCTGGCGTTATGCCCTCGAGGACGACGGTGTTAAATAGCTTCTGAAGGACTTTTAGTACTGGCGTTCCACCCGCTTTCAGAAGCTCTGAAG
The DNA here is from genome assembly GCA_949316475.1 of Hypomecis punctinalis. Lineage (NCBI taxonomy): Eukaryota > Metazoa > Arthropoda > Insecta > Lepidoptera > Geometridae > Hypomecis > Hypomecis punctinalis. The sequence goes on from OX438797.1 coordinate 24,327,855, forward strand.
TAATTCCGTCGTCACCCGGCGCCTTATTGTTCTTAAGTTGGTTCAGGGCCATCCTAATCTCGTACAGGCTAATGTCCGGGATGTCTTCGGTGAAGTGTCGGGTTAGCTTGGCTCTTGGGTCTTTGGCCGCGCTGTTTACAGGCTTTGCTACCGAGGCGTATAACTGTCCGTAAAACCTTTCGATCTCCTGCAATACCTCTGCCTTGGTTGACGCTATACTGCCATCTTCTCTCTTCAGCTTTGTCAACTGGCTTTGCCCAATAGACAAATGCCTTGCGAACACTTTGGAGCCTTTGTTCCGCTCTATTGTCTCTTTAACATGTTTAGTATTAAAGAGACGAATGTCGCACCGCACCGATTTTGAAATCTGTCTATTGAGCCGCCTGTATGACTTTGCATCATCGGAAGACTGCAGTCTTAGCGAGCGTCGTTCGGCCATGAGATTTAGAGTATGATCGGAGAATTTCTGAGGTCTATCTGAACGGCGGGGTCTAAAGAACTTAGAACCCACCGTTTGGACAGTTTCTACGAGCCCGTTATTGATCTCGTCCACCGACGCAAAGTTCTCCAGGCAAGCAAAGCGATTCGAGAGCTCGAGCTGAAAGTTTGCGGGGTTTTGTATGTGGGCACGAGTAGGTCGGAGCGTAGACTTCATCAGGCGGGACCTTTCGAGTTTAACATTGATATTCAGTTTGCTTCGCACGATTCTGTGATCACTGCCGGTTTTTACCCTGTGGATCACGGAGACGTCGTTAAATATCCGTTTCTCGCTAGTCATGATGAAGTCTATCTCATTTCTCGTGGTACCGTCGGGACTCATCCAGGTCCATTTCCTGCGAGGTGGCTTCTGGAAGAAAGAGTTCATCATGAAGAGTTCCTCTTTCTCCAGAAAGTCTGCCAGCATGTGGCCCCTGGGGTTCCGTTGCCCATATCCAAATTGCCCCACTCTCAACTCATCATCGCTTTTCTTGCCCAACTTCGCGTTGAAGTCTCCCATAACAACCGTGAAGCGGGTCTTAGACGCATGTATGGCCCGACTTACGTCCTCATACATAGCTTCCACTTCATCATCGGGGTGTGACGAGGTCGGTGCGTATACCTGGATGACCTTCAACGAGTATCGTTTGGATATTCTGAGTATCAGGTATACAACCCTGCTAGACACACTTTCGATGGTAATGATGTTGTTAACGAGAGACCTGTGAACGAGAAAGCCGACACCACCTTGGGACCGTTGGTCACCTTCCCGGTAGTACAGTAGGTGGCCGGATTTCAGGGTTATCGTGTCCTCGCCCTCTCTACGGACTTCAGATAACCCCATAATATCCCATCGCAACCTACCCAACTCTTCTTCCAGTTCCGCAATCTTCTCATCGGTCCTCATGGTGCGCACGTTATATGTTGCCAGGGCCAGTCTTCGTCGGTTGGGGTGGCAGCCGGATCTCTGCCGGGGATTCTTAGCACCCCTTGCTCCGCCGTTACCGTGGTCGCTGCCGGAACCAGGACTAGCGGAGCTGCCGGGGACTGGGGGCCTGGTTCTATTTTGTACAATCATAAGGGGGGGGGGGGGTTGCCCATAATTGCCGCGCTGGGCAAGCGTGTTGGCAATCGCAGGGCGTAGCTCTCGCGACGGGGATGCTGCTGCCCATCCCCGCCCTGTTGCACTTGAGCTACGCTGTTCTGGATGGGTATACCGCCAACAGTCGGTTCCGTAGTACCTCAGTCGGCTCTTACGACACCTGGTACAAGAGGGGGGTGCTATTCTACTCTGCCGGCACCCCACGGCACATTTCTCTTGAATTATTCTATCTATTAAAACAAACTGCTTCAAAATCCGTTGCGTAGTTTTAAAGATATAAGCATACATGGAGACAGATAGCGGAAAGCGACTTTGTTTTATACTTTGTAATGATTCTGTACACGGGTGAAGGCGGTCATGCTATTTTTTGCAAAAAATAATTATTATCTTTTGCCCATCAATAAATATATTCTTATTCTATGTCCAGTAGTAGACAACAGCTGAAACGACGATACAAACTCGTATATATAGCAACATTGCAATTGACCGTTGCGGTAGAATAACTGCAAAAACGTAGTAGTTTCCCAAGCGAGCTCTACAGTAGAGTCCTATCAACATAATTAAAAACCTGATAATTCCAAAATTTGTGATAATATACGAACCATTCATCATTCACGCGACAAAACATTAATGTAAGTAATGATTTATTTATGTATTTGACCCGAGAGCCGCTCGCGGCCTAACCGCAACTCAACACTGCAATTAAGGTAAAATATTCCATCAAATTAAAATTTGAATACCATGTGCGAGTTCTCACATTTGACGATACGATTTATGCGAATCTAAGCTTTATTACTGTAATCACGGTAATTGTATTTATCTATATAGTATTTTTAGGGTTCCGTACCTCAAAAAGAAAAAACGGAACCCTTATAGGATCACTTTGTTGTCCGTCTTTCCGTCTGTGTGTATGTCAAGACTCTTTATCTCGGGAACGCGTAAAGATATCGAGTTGAAATTTAAACTGTATACGTAGATCTATAGACTCTTGCAGTTGTGTAAAAGAAAAACTTCTCAGTTATCGTTTAAAAAAGTTAGAGCCGTATATGTCGTAAAAAAACCGCATAATTTGTACTCACAAAAGTCAAAACCTACAGGGTACATTCCGTTGACATAGAACTATGAAATTTGGCGGGAAGTATTTTCTCAGAGTACATATATAAGAATAAATCTAAAAACTGTACATTTTTATTTAAATCACAAAAAAATAGGGCCTCAAAATTCACAAAATATGGGTTTAAAATTCAATGTGAATAAATCGTATCATGTAAGGTATCATATAAAAGAACTTCATTAGCACATGCTAAAACAGGTTTTTAATTATTTTAACAATATGTTTGTACGGAACCCTCGATGTGCGAGCCTGATTCGCACTTGCCTGGTTTTTTTTTCTACATGCACAAGCACTCAATTTAAAAACTAAGTAGGTATTGTACATAAAAAAATTCTTGGTTTTTCAGTAAAAAGCTGCAATATGTGTAATGTACGAGTACACCCAAAGAAGAAATTCGATAGTGACTGTGTATACACAAACATGCTGTCACTCGTCCAAACCCCTAGTCGGATGAGTGACAGCATGTTGAATTTGGTCCAATCGTCTTTCATGAGTAGGTCTACTATTTTTCAGCAGTGGAGTATTAAAAAGGCTGGTATAGAAAAGTACTCTGCAGGGCATAGTCGAATCGTACAACATAAATCGACCTAACAGTAGCTGGGTGCAATTCGCAAAATATTTCCATACATTTATCGGTTGAATGGGTTCCAATCATGATTATTGTGGTGCAGTCGCTTCGTGCCAAAACGCTCATGTTTCGTGCTCTGCAGTCATAGAATACCCATATCTACTATACATAAGCCGTGGCGGCCAAGTGTGGAACGATCGCCTCAGAATCATGAGGCCCTAGTACCTACCAATGAAGAAAGCATTGAAATGTACGAAATTTCAAACAAGTTTTTAGGGGAAGGAAAGCAATGTCTAGAGAAAAACTCGATATCATATTATTATGTGACTAGAGTCACATAATAATATGATATCGAGTACCAATACGTATTGGGCCAGCATGGTGGCTTTAGCTTAATCACTTATCCGAAGATAAGTCTATATTTGGTAGTTCCAAGTTTACGATTTTTTAAGAACATCCAGAGTTTTTAGGCAGTTCTGCCTCACCGCAGGCTTTACTCATTTGAAAAGTCACACTAGAAAATTAAAATTCGTGTTGCCCCATAAGTTAACCCTTTTTAATCATGTTTTGGTAAATAAAATTTTCTTTCTTTCTTTCTTTTTAATTGCAGGCATATTGTTATCGAATGGAAACCACCCCAGAGAGTGCAGCGTATGATGTCAATTCACAAGGTAGACAGACGATCTGATTAGAACCAGAGGATAGCGCTGAAGGCAAGCCGAATATGACACCTTCTAGACATAATATCCTACCGTGGATACCCTACGACTGGTGTTAATTATGATGACTTATTGTCGCAAAGTTCTCGAGTGGAGACCACGTACCGGAGCGCAGCGTAGGACGTCCACCCACAAGGTGGATGGATGACCTCATTAAGACAGCAGGATCGCGCTGGATACAAATCGCTTCCAACCGGTCTTATTGGAAATCCATAGGGGAGGCCTATGTCCAGCAGTGGACGTCCTTTGACTGATGGATGGCTGGATGGATTGTTATAACATGGTTCAAGATACCAGAAAATAGTTAGTACACATTAGTACATTTTTACCTACAAAAAAAAATTGCGTGCGGCCGGCTGCGTTTATCGATTTAAAGATGTTATCCCGTCAAAATTAAACGGTTTTGCCGTAGACCCGTCCGGACTTAAAAACGCTTTATTTTTACAACATTACTAATGTTATAATTCCAAGTGTGCTAGTTGGTTTATTGGTGTTTTTGGTTCACTCAGCGACGGATTCACTCGATTTTTGGCATGGGAATAGTTTGAACGGCTCAAAGTTCAGGTAACAAGGTTACTTTTAATCCCAGAAAATAAAATGCTGCGATGGGATGGTAAAAAAATTAAAGTACCACGCGGGCAAAAGCTTGTATTGCATGGAACAGTAATAATTATACAATGTTTAGAATATCTTAGTCCTGTCATAGTATCGTTCACGGATGTGCGTGCCTGTACACTCCCAGCCGGAGACAGGTTTAATTTCCGATGCACAGTAATGGATATTCCGTTATGATGATAAATATACCTACTAAATACACTTACACGTACGTGTACGTGTTTAGGATTTTTTACTTGTATCCTACTAATAATATAAACGCGCAAGTTTTTGAGTTTGTGAGGATGAATGGATGGATGGATGGATGTTTGTTACTCTTTCACGCAAAAACTACTGAACGGATTGAGATGAAACTTTGCAATAATATAGCAGATGCGCCTCGTCTTGTGCCTTAAAGTCGACCAAAAATCTTTGCCATACATAGATCGCTGATCTTGTCAACGAATACTTTTGAATTTCGGATTTAGAAGTATTTAAAACACAGTGTTTTTCTTAATAAAAATAAAGTTTGTATGTAGGGAAACTAACAAAAAGGTTAGTTTCTACACTGAGAAAAAAATCGCCCCTAAATATTACAAAAGTCCTTTGTATTTGGCGAAAACACTAAATTTTAGTATAATTTAGCAAAGTTTTGCTGTATTTGCAATTTTTATTATTTTTTACTAACAGTTTTGTTTTTGTAATTGTAATTCCTAAAATACGATTTTAGTAAATGCAGATATTGCCAAAGTTTAATATTTATTACAAATTTATATTAAATATTGTTAGAGTTTTGTAAATTCCGCAAATTCGATTACTATTTTCAAGAAAAGGTAGTTGTGTTTCTAACAGTTTACCTATTTTGTAATTCTAAGTAATCATTTTGATCAATTTTAAAAAACGTTTGTAATTTTAAGTATTAACTATAGTTGATACAACAAAAATATTTAGTTTTACCTTTTTGTAATTCCAAGCAACACGCTTTATTTATTTCAACACGGGTTTGTAATTTTTAGAAAATATAAAATTATTGGTACAAGAAAAGATTTAGTTTTTACCTTTTGTAATTTCAAGCATCTCGTTTTATTAATTTCAACAAGCATTAGTAATTGTTAGAAAGAACTTTAATTGGTATAACAAAAATATTTTGTTTTACCCTTTTTGTAATTCCAAGTAACATGCTTTTTAAATTTCAACACGCGTTTGTAAATATTAGAAATAACTTTAATTGGTACAACAATAATATTTAGTTTTCCCCTTTTTGTAATTTCAAAGAGCATGCTTTATTAATTTCAATACACGTTTGTGATTTTTAGAAAGAACTTTAATTGGTACAACAAAAATATTTTGTTTTACCCTTTTTGTGATTCCAAGCAACATGCTTTATTAATTTCAACACCCGTTTGTAAATATTAAAAATAACTTTAATTGGTAAAACAAAAATATCTAATATTTCCCTTTTTGTGATAACAAGCAACACGCTTTATTAATTTCAACACTAGTTTGTAATTATTAGAAATAGCTTTAACTGGTACAACAATAATATTTAATGTTTCCCTTTTTGTAATTCCTAACAACATACTTTATTAATTTCAACACACGTTTGTGATGTTTAGAAAGAACTTTAATTGGTACAACTCACTCCCGCGCTGTCGTGTTAAACGTACGTGTTTGTTTGCACATATACCTACCTACCTACCTGCTTATTGTGTTTATTAACATCATAATCTTCTAAAATCCCGAATATATCTAAGTGTATCAAATGTGATAAATGTGACAAAAGTCTTACAAAGAAATCACCTGGACTGGACTGTAATACGTGCGGGAAAATAGTGCATGCAAATGTAGCATGCTCAAATTTATCTGCAAAGCAGCTTGCGGCATTGCGTAACGTGGATGCCATCGGCTGGACATGCGAAGAATGTCAACATAATTCACCACAGCGGAAACCTTCTTTTATAATTCCGGAAGAGGAAGATGAAGACGAGACATCTGACAGTATTCCAGAACGTTGTTGCGTCAATACTGAGAAGTTAATGAAGAGTATTACTGCCGAGATAGAACATTTATTAAAAAAAGCACTTCAACCTCTCGAAACTGCATTGAGTGTATGTTGTAGTAAAATCGACGACTTGGCAAAGAAGGTGGAAAGTCACAGTAAGGAAATTAATGACCTCGGTTGTAAGTACTCACAGCTTAAAAATGAACATACACATCTACAGCTCGAAGTAAAGTCGCTTAAAGAGTATGTACAAAAAGTGGATCAGCATCGTTTGGATAGCGTGTTGGAACTATCTGGATTACCTAAGTTAACGGAACAGAACCTGAACGATATATCGTACAATCTATCGCGGATTCTAAAGATGAATAAAACAGAGGTAGCCTACGTGAAGCAAATATATCGTCATAAAAGAAGCGATAGTATTGTACAGCTAGGTTTCCATAATCAAGAACAAGCTAAAAAGTGGGTACGCGCTGCTAGAAAAACGACAATGTTGGTAGAAGATTTATCCAGTGAAAATGCTTCGATTAGTGCCAAAACGAGAGTTATGTTGCGCCCAGCTTTAACTAATGCCAACAAATCATTACTCTGGTATGCCCAACAAAAACTAAGGCCTACTTACGAATATGTATGGTTTCAAGATGGCAAAGTTTTAATACGCAAAAAAGATAATGACAAACCTCTCATCGTAAAATCGGAAGAAGACATCATTAAACTAAGCGGAAAAGCAGAATACCTATCTAAAAACAAATTAAATTAAACATTATTTTCCTTCTTGGATAGTTAATCTTGATCTTTAGTTACTATGTGGGTAGATTTTTTAATGTTATCTGTCGGTATTGTTTATTGTTATTTAATTAAACTAAATATCTTGGTAATAACATAAATAATTATATAATATAAGTAATTTTCGGAAATTATTCTGAATCTGCAAATGTATGTTTACAATACTAAATTAAAAACCGGTTCAGGAGTATCTGTATGCCTACCTACTACTTTGAGAAGTTTATCAGAAAAATTAAATTGTGTCCAAACTACTGTTTACTGTCGCATATTACTTTTTTGGCATTGTATAATTAATTTTTATTTATTTTATTTTTAGGTAACATTTAACCATGTACCTAAATTTTTTAGACACTTAACGATATCTATCTATACCAACGTATTAAGTAGGTACATGTGAAGTATTATATTGTAGTTTTTGTATTTCGTTTTTCAAGTCATAATATTGTATTCTAGTTTGTAGTTTTACATTTGTAGGTATACAAAGATGTTAGTGCGGAAGTGAGTCTCGAAGTACCTAGACAAACCTACTGTGGTTTTTAGGTGCTGAGCTGATTTAAACCAAATTGTAATGTGTTGATATAAATAAAATAAAAAAAAAAATAACAAAAATATTTAGTATTTCTGTTTTTGTAATTCCAAGCAAAATGCTTTATTAATTTCAACACGCGTTTGTAAATATTAGAAATAACTTTAATTGGTACAATAATAATATTTAGTTTTCCCCTTTTTGTAATTTAAAAGAACATGCTTTATTAATTTTTTACACACGTTTGTGAAATTTATAAAGAACTTTGACTGAGTAAAGTTGAGTAAAGAATATTGATACAACATAATTATTTAGTTTTTCCCGTTTTGTAATTCCAAGGAACACGCTTTAATTATTATGAGCTTCTAGCGGCTTCGCCCGCGTGGCCTGCAGGAATCAAAATATGACGTACTGTTTTTTCAGAAACAAATATTATAAGCGCTCTTACGATAATAATCTCAATTGAAATTACAAGATGCCAAAATTCCCAAACAAAGCATTATTGCTTTTCAACAACAAAATTAGCCGTAAAACGTAAACTTATCGCCTATAACAATAGCAAATATTAGATCATAAGTAGTAGTAAGTAACAATATTTTTCCCAGAACAAATTATAATAAAATGATTTTACGCTATGGTCTTGAGTCAAGAGTAAAAAAATGAAGAATAAGCATAGCTGCTGGATTATAAACGCTTACAAATAAAAAGCAAATTTTTGGCTTTAACATTTAATAAGGTATGGTTAAATATATGAAGCTATTAAACGGAAACGGAAAAAAGTTTAAGTTTACTATCAAAAGTCATGGTAAGGGCACTGAAGTTACTGGAATAATATACGAGATAAGTTTACACTTTAATACTAGAAAAATCTCAAATGAATACTTATGCATTAATTCTAATTGCATTAATTGGCATTAAGATTTTTTCTGATGCCGCGTTTTCTGTTCCCGCCAACGTCGTTGAAATATCCTTATTTGACGGCTTTGGCTTTGGTTTCAGTAGTTCAGTACACTAAGTATCATACGAGTACTTCGTACGGTTTAACATGCTCTTAGATGATTAGTACTATGTACTTACAAAAAAATCCACCGCGTTGGTACCTAAATAGGTACTGGTATAGACAAGTATTGGTATCTGATATAGCACTGGTTTGGAAGATGAAAAAAAATTGATTCACCTTGTTTTGTAATTACAAGCATGGGTTTAATCATTTTCAAAACACGATTATCATTTGTATTGAAAGGAAAAATAATTTCAAGCATGAGGCTTTATTAATTTCAAGACACTATTGTAATTTTAATACAATACTTTAGTTAGTGCAACAGAAACATTTAGTTTTTGGTCTATTTTGTAAATCCAGCAATAAGCTAAGTAATTTCAACGAAATGTTTTGTTATTTCCAGTAAAGTGTCCGGTGTGTTTTGCTTTATGAATACGATCCCGCCTTTCCAGCAGCCATTTCGTAGTTGCTTGCAGTAGAGTAAACATGGAGAGTGAAGTTCAGTACCAACAAACTGTGTTTTACCAACAGATTTAAATACTGTGAGTGACAATTGACAATCTTACCCAGGAGTCATTGTTATAACAGCTAAACAGTCATCTTACTGAGTAATTGGGGTCTCAGTGAATACGATCCCGCATTTCCAGCAGCCATTTCGTCGTTGCGTGCAGTAGAGTAAACATGGAGAATGAAGCTCAGTGCGTACCAACTAACTGTGTTTAATAGTGTAGTGTCATAAGTACAGATTTAAACAGTGTAAGTGAAAATTGACAATTTTACCCAGAATCTACTGAGTAACTGGGTATCTCCGTGAATACATTATACTCGCCGGCAATGTAAATTATGTTTTATTGTACATGTGGCTGTTTCGTGTGTTATATTATAAATGTATAATACTTAATAAATATCTAACATGACTTCACTTGAATCTTTATTTTTATGTTTGCAATTATTATTTACCTTGTAACTTACATTTAGTTTTTTTTAGTTTATAACCTTAGATTCGTTTTGTAAGATATGTAACTCAAGTAGTTTTAATAGCTTAATTTTGTATTATCTAGTTGGTTTTTGTAATGTCTAGTTTAGATCTGTGATATCTACTAAATAAACCCTTTCCATAAAAAAGTTATAAAACACTTCAAATTGAAATATTTAAAACTGTATACTTATAGGTAATTGTTATAAGTAGGTATACAGTTTTTAATATTTCAATTTGAGTGTTTTATAACTTTTTTTTGGATAGGGTTTACTAAATTGATAACACAGAACTAAACTAGACATTACAAAAATCAACTAGATAATACAAAATTAAGCTATTGAAACTACTAGACTTTTACTACATAATACTGAACTAAACTTTTGAAAGTACTAAGACTTACTAGATATTACAAAACTAATCTATCAAAATTACTAGGTGTTTACTAGATGATACAGAACTAAACTTTTGAAAGTACTAAGACTTGACTATATATTACAAAACTATTCTATTAAAATTACTAGGGGTTTATAGATAATACAAAACTAAAATTTCGAAATTACTAGGACTTTACTAGATATTACAAAACTAATCTATTGGATCTACTGGGGCCTTACTACATGTAACAAAACAGGTATTAATAATTCCTACTAAATATCAATTTGTATTTTTTACAGGGCATTTGTTGTCTTCGGGATTAGTAACATTTTAGTAAAGAGTACTATGGACTTTACTAGACATTACAAAGCTAATCTATTGAAACTACTGGGACCTTACTACATATAACAGAATTGATATTGTAATACCTACTAATTGCATTAACAAAAATCGATTTGTATTTATTACAGGTCATTTGTTGTCCTCGGATTTAGTAAAATTTTAGTAAAGATTACTATTTTTTTGTTAGTTTTTCTCTCAGTGTATACAATATTTGGAGTATCCATATATTGTATAGAAACTAACCTTTTTGAAATTAATAGTTATCATCGATTGTATCGATAAGCTTTCGATATGACGTCAGATATCGATAGATATCTAGTCCTGTGAAGTTGCCGGTGTTTTACAAGTAGTCCTGTATAATGAAATCATGGTGGCGTAGTGAGAGATAACTGGCCTAAGAATCGCAACTTCATGAATTCAAACTCCGGTCAAGCATCAATGAGCCCTTTGGAATTTAAATACTTTTTCGAACAAAAAGGTCGTGAAAAAAATTACATACATACAGAAAAACATGTTAACCGCACTCACTGCATTGAATGAGTTCAACCGTATTTTGAGGCCAAGCCTATGTCTGACAGAGAAATGTTAAAGTGCTGATAGTGTGCGGCACTAAATCAAAGAATTTTTTGATCTTATATTTTTCTCGTTTTTCATTTGAAGAAGAGCTGGCAGACTTCCAACTGATCTTTTGATTTCTAAAGAGTATATATTTTGTCAAGTCTGATTATGTCTTGGAATAGGCAAGTAAGCGAAAGCCATCTGTATTCAATGGGTGACTTGATTTGATTAAATATGTACTGTACTGTACCAGCCTTTTTAATAGTCCACTGCAGGACGTAGGCCTACGTATGAAGGGTGGTTGGGCCATATCCACCACGCTGGCCCAGTGCGGGTTGGTGGATTCACATACACCATCGAATTTCTTCTTCCATAGAAGAGTGTACCCGATTGACCTCTATTACAGAGAGACGGCGAGACATCGTGAGGAGTGCTACATCTACCCCTACCATAGGTACTACGTGATGACTACGACCGCTCTGTCAAGAGCGTTAAGACTAATAAGAAGAGAAGAAGTTAACAGAGAAGTACGCAGAGAGTCTATCAACCAAAACACCTTGTACTGTACTGTACCAGCCTTTTTAATAGTCTACTGCAGGACGTAGGCCTACCCACGAAGGGTGATTGGGCTATATCCACCACGCTGGCCCAGTGCAGGTTGGTGGATTCACATACCCCATCGAATTTCTTCTACGGACGTATGCAGGTTACCTCACGATGTTTTCCTTCACCGAAAAGCCAATGGTGTGAAATTCCGTACATAAGTTCCAAAGAACTCATTGCCACGACTGCCTCGGTGGCTCAGTGGTTAGTGACCCTGACTTCTGGATCAAAGAGGCGAGGGTTCGATTCCCACCAGGGCAAGCATTTTGGTGATGAACATAGGTGTTTGCTCTGTGTCTGGGTGTTATTTAGGTACTATCTATATAAGTATGTATTTAAAATATGTATATGTAGTATATTAGTCTCTGGCAGCCATATCACAAGCTTTGCTTAGTTTGGGGTCAGAGACCGTGTGTGAGATGTCCCCCAATATTTATTATTATTTATTGGTACGGGATCGGGATTTGAACCCATGCCTTCACGATTGCAGGTCGGGTGTTACTACCACTAGACCACCTCGGCTTATACTAAAACACCTTATCTCAAGAAAATTCTGTTTACAATCCCTGCACAAATCCAAAGCACATTTGCATCAGAACCCTCAGTCCCAGCGCCCAAAAACTTGTGTAAAGCAATCACGAGAAAGGGTCCAGAAAATTGCTTGAACAGTTAAAACTTCGACAAAAGGAACCGAACCCCGTCCTCCGTTGAGAAATAAACGCAATCGACTATATTGACAAAGTTCTGGTTCAGCACAATTCAGGTTGTTTTGGAGATATTTCAAAGTTTTGGCGAGTGCTTTATTTGATTTGTTAATCATTAGGTACCTGCGTGCCGAGTTTGTCATTGAATTTGTCAGTGTTCAACGGTGATAAAGCTGCGGTAATGATTAGCAGTAGATTTTTTATTACACAAAGTACCTATTATTATTTTTAAACAATGGACAAACTTGTGTTTTAACATTTTCTCAATAAAATGTTACTAAAGTACTAACCCAGAAAATAATACCTACAAGCTATTTTTTATTCAAAAACATTTTAGCAATAACTAGCAACTATCGAACCTAAATAGGGTTTGGCATAGTGTTAAAAAAACTGCAACAATACAAAAATTATAGGTAGGTATAAAATGAAACCGAGCGACCACAAAGCGCGCAAGCGCCGCAATAGGGATGTTTACTGGGTATGAAAATCATTATTATAATTAGTCCGTCAGTTAGATTATTGAAAAATATTGGACACGTATTTTTTCTTTTGTCAATCAAACAATTAGTGACAAAGATAAACCTTGTCAAAGTTCGAGAGTGGGGGCTCGTGACGGCACTAGCCGGTACTTTTCATACCGGTTAGTGACGTCACGTGGAACTTTAACAGGCTATAACTTCATCAATTTGTGTTAAATTGACAAAAGAAAAAATACGTGTCTAATATTTTTTGACAATCTATTTGACGGACTAATTATATTTTTTTAGTTAACATCCCTATTTCTAAACAATATATCGACAAAAATCCTAGAAAGAAGGTTTGTTGTAATTTTAGGGTCGGACCTATTAGCTTATTTCTCTCTATGTTTTTTGGATTTTTTAGTAGAATTTGGTCAAAATGACAATTGCAAAGTTAATTAATCTTTATATATGTTGTTTTTAAACTTTCGCGATTTGAACACATTATTATTATATACTACGGGACTAATCGTGCACTAAAATTACGAGATAAATAAATACCTCCTCATCCCGACGTTTCGGCCGAGTTGCATCGACCGTGGTCACGGGTAGACTCAACTCGACCGAAACGTCGGGATGAGGAGGTATTTATTTATCTCGTAATTTTAGTGCGCGATTAGTCCCGTAGTATATATAATAATAATCTTTATATAGTCAAATTGTTAGCGCGGCCACCAAGTATTATGGCAGATCGCGCGGGACACAAAGGGGGTGCGGGAAGACGACGACTAACCTGAATACTCCGGGTCGGTGAGCACAGCTGCAGAACCTTGGTCCTGGTTGCTCTTCTTCAGGCAGTCGCGAAGCGGCTTGAGTGGACTGTATTTGCGGAATGACACTATGTCCAGGACACGTATCACAATTAACATAGAAATGCGGTTTGACGAGACGGTGCTAGGCACACGTCAATTGCGCGGAGCGGTGATGAATGCACCCTGTCCGGCGGTCAAGGGCAGACTGTTCGCCAAAGCAAACAGCGCGTCTCACCTATCCACGAAACGTACCTAGGCGGTCGTCGTCTAGGAAAGATGAGGGTAGGACATAGGAGTCGGTAAATGCGGGTGGATAGAAAAGTAGGCAGCTCTAAGGCGCCGTAACACAAATAAATAAATAATTTTAGAAGTTAATAAATATCATCATCATTATCAGCCTGTACTGACCCACTGCTGGGTATATTATAAGCCTCCTCTCTTGTGCCATTGTTCCCTATCTTGGGCTTATCTCATCCACGCTTGACCAGATATAGATCTGATATCGTATAAATAATATATGACAATAGTTATTGTATATATTTTTCGACTTGGCATTTTTTCTATTCTATATTGATGGGTACATTACATTTACAATTCACATAAAAATAAAATAAATAAAATAAAAAGCCTTTATTGTTGCACTTTGAATTTTACAAGATAAATATGCCTATAACTTAAAATTAACTTATTTAACTTAACTGTTACATTATTCACTAACTTAACTGATTAAATCTTAACTATAAAGTACAATTAATTATGTAACATCGGCAAACGTTTTTTTTTTTTAATTTAATTTATATATAATTATCAATTTAAATATAATTTTTTATTCGTTTTCCTGTATAACTTGTCTTCCGACAAAGGCCTCCTCCAAAGATTTCCATTTTTCTCTGTCCTTTCCCGTACGTGTCCATGTTGGGCCCGCTATATTTTTGATAGCAAAAGAAAAAGAGGTAGACAAATCAAGAGGTGGGAAGACGACCTCAAAAATATAGCGGGCCCAATTCACATATTAGTTACTAAGTCATACCAAGCATAGCAACACCAGTTAATAAATTCATTAATATTCAGTCTTCTCAGATCACAGAGCCCAACACGGAACAGAAACTATACACAAGTCCCTATAGTTTGAGAGACAGTAAACTGTAGTTATAACTTGTAGTAATTACTTTATTACTGTCGTTTGCCCAGCGACCCGGCACAGAGATGTTTATTTAGGTGCTCCTTCGAGTTTGTAGTGTTATTGGTTTAACCGTTGGCTCCCGGGCTATGGCGGTGTAAATGGCTAACATAAGTTGTAATAATTCAATTATTTTGGCAGTTTGAAATACACTTTGTGTGTCTAAGTAATGTATGTTAATTCTCGAGTGGAGACTACGTACTGGCAAGCGCAGCGTAGAGCGTCTACTCACAAGGTAGACGGATGATCTCATTAAGACCGCAGGATCGCGATGGATGCAAGCCGCTTCCAACCGGTCTATTGGAGATCCACAGGGGAGGCATATGTCCAGCAATAGACATCCTATGGCTGTAAGAATAATAATTATCTGTTTTAAGCTATAAGTTCATCATCATCATAATACCGCTTGCATGCAGCATACGTCTAAGTACATTACTACTTATATTTTTTTCAATAGTACTCAAGCATTTTTAGCGTAAAAATAACATTTCTAGTTTCACCAAACTGTGAACTAATACACAAGCATATTTAAAATAAAAATAAATCTATTTTTTCTCCGTAATACATTATCATTTTACTAAACATTTATTTCATTCAGAAAGCAATGCCATTCCATCCCAACGCGAGGCGTTTCAAAGTGTTAATAGCTTCCTAAGAAAAACTCCCAACTCAACTGCATCTGAAATAAGTTTTAGTTCCAGAGTCCACCAGAACGAAACGTAACGAAGCTGAGTGTAGTATTATTATAGAGATTGTAAGCCCATTTTATGTTATAAATAGATACTTTTAATAATGAAAAATTACTTAAATCAAATTTTCAAGTCTTTTTTTAGGGTTGCGTACCTCAAAAAGAAAAAACGGATCCCTTATAGGATCACTTTGTTGTCCGTCTGTCCGTCTGTCTGTCTGTCCGTTTGTGTGTATGTCAAGACTCTTTATCTCGGGAGCGCGTAAAGATATCGAGTTGAAATTTAAACTGTATACGTATATCTATGATTTCTTGCAGTTGTGTAAAAGAAAAACTTCTCAGTTATCGTTTAAAAAAGTAAGAGCAGTTTATGTCGTAAAAATGACACTCACAAAAATTAAAACCTACAGGGTACTTCCCGTTGACATAGAAATTATGAAATGTGACGAAAAGCATTTGCTCAGAGTACCCATATAGGAATAAATCTGAAAACTGAACATTTTTTTTTAAATCACAAAAAATAAGGCTTCAAAGTTCACAAAATATGGGTTTAAAATTCAAAGTGCGTAAATCGTATCGTAATTTTCGACGAATGACGAGAAAAGTTAAAAAAAAAAGAAACTTTTGTCGATGATGATGATGAGTATAGAGATTTTAACAACGTACTTCACAATTTTGTGAAATATTCTGGATTTGTACGGAAGCCTCGGTGTGCGAGCCTGACTTGCACTTGTCCGGTTGTTTTTTTTTTATTTCGAATAGGTTCGCGTTTGACTACACACTGCCTGATGTTGAGCAGATGTGCGGTCTAAGGCACGCTTACCTAGAAGATACCTATTTACTCGGGATTTAAAGACTCCTACATTGTACTTTAACGGGAAGACAGACCCAGGCAAAGCGTTCTACATTCCGGCTGTCCGTATGAGGAATGAGGATTCAAAACGCTTGGTTCTAACGCGCGGAATGTCCACCATAAAAGGGTGGCGCTTTGGTCGCGTCTGTCTAGCCGTACGATAGAAGAGAGGGGCAGGGGGGTCTAAAATTTATCGACTGTAGTTTTAACCGTATTTACTAGACCGTTATTATAAATGTGTAAAAACAATGTCATGTGCATGCTATTATACCCTAGATCAGATACATCTGCTTAACATCAGGTAGTATACGCAGGTTTTTTTTTTATTCCTTGTGTTAGAAACTACCATACTAGCACCTCTTTGTACAGATATCACAGTGGCAACACTACCGTTGGACTAGCCTCCTTACTGGGGCCTCTAAGCGGGTGCCGGCAGAAAGGTTTTGCGCAGCGGCCATGCTGTTTCTTGGAGTCATTATTTTGGTTATTAAAATTGAAGTACCAAGTTGTAATGGTTGAAAAAGGGAAAGTAGGTCGAGCATTTAAGGTACCGTGTTGTATTCAAGCTATTTTTAAAATAGGATTCAAAATTAGAGCTAATAACGATAATGTTTCGCATTTGTATTCATGATCGTTTTCTTGTTAATTACAATAATGAAACTGATCATAGACGTTTTATTTCAACAACATTGTCGAAGATATCATATCAGAAGTGGTATTGGCGGATAAGTTACCTATATTTTATCCGTCTATCCTAGCCCAAGTGATGTTTTATCTACCTATCTTTGCTATAAATATTTTTTTTTCTCTAAAACGCTATGATCAGAAAGAAGTTATTCCACTTACATATACTTACCTAATTTACATATGCGTGTGATTGATGTAATATGTATTAGAGAGATTTGTGCCCAATATTGAAAATGTCTGAGTACCTAGTGTAGGATTTAAACACCTCGTGGTCGGTGGTGCAATATAGTTTATTGAATATTTCTCCTTATATCAACTGGTATACCGCTACAGACATTTTTCTATTCATTCTCGATCGCCCTTTGTTTTTTTCCTTCTCTCCATTCCCGCCAAAAGTTATGCTTCTTCTTTTATGTTTTGGCGTCGCATGAGCTGAGCATTTGCCGGTGTCGGTATTCGGCCTTCATTCTCTTTTATTTTAAAATAATAGCCAATTCGACCTGACTTGGCCCGCGACTCCCGTGAGTCTGTTTGCTGAATAGGTTTCTATGTGATGCACGAACTTCATGCGCCACTATGTGAATATAGTATGTGTTGGCGGGTCAAGTTACTTCGAATAATTCACAGCTGGTTAGATCCGTTTATGCAGTGATATTAGTCACTTTTAAGAGACTATAAACAACCTTACACTAGTGAATACCTATTATAGTAACCCGACAAACTCTGTTATACTCACAGGTATACTAATACCTTTTTCGTATTGGCATGATATTTGAAACGATTAGGTGTTCAAATTAAATTGGATTATAACTGTTCGAATTTATTCTGTTTGGCACGTATTAGAATTGTGGAGCAAAATAATATCTTATTTGCAAAATCGAATGAATGAGGGGACTGTTTCCGAGCTCATACAAATACTGCAATAATGGGCTGGAAAATAACAACCAAGTCGGTTAACGACTATTAACGACCAATATTCACAAGTTTCATGACCTATTACGAACTTACTGTACATAATACAATAGTAAAAATCCATTGCACACAAATACAGCTGGGATTCATATCTATCCAGAAGAACTGATAAAATTACTAGATTTATATATTATAAGATTTATGACATTACATATCGAATAGATTATTAGGTATCACCAGCAGCTAGCTTAGCATATGACCACGAAGGGATTTTGTCTCTGTGAATAAAATGACACATTTACTTCACCATAACTCTGTCTCGTTCTGACGCGTCGAAGGAATTATTTCGTGGTGCGTATGCTGGTTCGGCTGGCCTAGTCTTGTGAAATTTTGGTATTAACATACTGCGCTTGATTACATAATGCTTCTTTCTTCAACATTTGAGGCTTCTAAGTTAGTTGGCATATTGTCTAAACTATTTTGACTCGATCAATATGTGAACAACTCAGTTATGCTAATAGATTGATGATGATTAGATATGACATCTCATGGCGGATGAGACGTTAAAATGTAATAATGTTTTAACAGTTTAGCCATGTCAGAAGTCTTCAGGCGGCCTAAAAACCACCATGCCTGGCCCGTACGAACTTACTTATTTCTTGCTTATTTCATTAGGTATAATAGTACAGAAATGTGTGTACCCAAGAATCGGGCATCATCCGTGCAACTAGTAATGCTTGTAACGTAAGTTTCAGATGGTACGAAAGAGCTAGTTCCGGACTGAGAACGCTGAGGATGGGCGGTGTCGAAGTTGCGGACACGAATCTGAACCGAAATGCTGTGAGAGCATCACTCGTCGACTCACATTCATAGACCAATATAATGGGTTCCCAATTCCAAAGTATTAAACTATTCGCGTTAAAATGATGTAGTTATTGAAAAATCATATAGCTATATATATGACTATGAATTTTAAAAAAAAAAGGTTGATTATTTAATTTTCACGTTATTTGAAGTAATATATTATTTTTTCTTGGCAATATTTGAAAGTAAGTACTTAACGTAAATGATACAAATATCTGATGATAACTTAGTGACTGCGGTTGTAGTGTCATGCTGAACTCGAGAAACTGGCCGAATATTTGGCGTGCTAAAATATGTACTTACCTACTAATTTGAATAAAGTGTATTTTAAAGTAACAATGAGAAAACTTTAGATGTGACCAAAATTACATCAATGACGGTTTAAAAATAATAAAAATATTCTGTTAGTTTTGTGTTAGTATTCAACCTACTATTCTTGGACGACTTAGTAGTTGATTAACGGCGTCCGCGCCATCAAACATATGGCCCAATTATTAACAATCATTTTAGATGACAATATATAATTTTGCACTTATTATGTTTACCAAATTACGTTTCGCAAGTTTGTATTGCAAAACGGAACTACCTAAACGAACAGTAAAATATACAGTTTGAAAGTATGAACTCCTTTGAAGGAAAACGAAATTAAATTTTGATAGCTTATCTTATTTTTATAATGTTGAGGACACAAAGAACTAAATATGAAGCTTAGGTATAGGAATCACGTTTTAGCGCACCCTTCTAATGGAAACGGAAATTATTCCAAATATTTTAAGAAGACTATCTATGTGTATGTTCTAAGTTTTATAGGTACATTTTATAATACAATACAACAGTATTACACTGTATTTATATCTGTGCCTTATTGTCCTGAATGATTCTGGAATATTTTCATTACTTCATCATTCATCTGGAATATTTAAAAATCTGTCATTACTGCGAAACTTCAACTTTTACTGCAGTATGAAGTTAAAATAATTTCATAAATGAGACAAATTAAATTACTCTACGAACTATAAGAAAAATAACTCGCGCCTAAATCACTATGACGTTTGATTACACAATCTACTCAACGACTTTGGATATAAATTTAAAGAGATCCTAAAACCATTGAACTACAAAATTAATATTATTAGTTTTACAATATAAACAAAAAAAAAACTTATTCAGTAGGTTGGGTGGTAACTTAAATACTACTCGCGTAAATTATTTATGTAATGACAACTGACGATTGGACTATTTAAAATTAAATTAGATCTTAGTTTCATGATCAATCGAGATAATAACTAACATAATAAACCAACTATTAACTACTGTAATGTATAATTACTCTAAATGGTGTAGTTATATTAATCATTACTAAAAGTAAAAGGGATAAGATATAATAAAAACTCAATGATTATGTATAGAAAGCATCACAACAATAATTTTGCCTTCTGTTTTGTATTTTTGAACACCTCCTAGAAATGTTTATTGTAAAATAATAATAATATAGACAACAAAGTTAACGTTGTTGCGTGAAGTCCTTTTAAAAAAAAGGGGTTTTTATGGTTTAGACTTTTAATTATAGTATTGCAGAAAATAATTGTAAATCGTGTTAAATTCGTTGTATTTTGACCGGACTGCCAAGAAAGGGTACTGATTTTTATATGTTAGTAATGTAATACATTACAATTACTTGGGTGCTGTAAGACTGTTCGGTGATTGAGATAGCATTCAACTTCAACTTTTAAAAAATGGTCTAACTGGGATTTCAATCATGATGTAGACAAAAAGAATAAAGGCCAAATTATTATACTAATAATATTATTATACTAGATCGGTAAATTAATAAAATTCGTGAATTACACAATTATAGCCCTCATCAAGTACGATTATAGCTTCATTTTAATGATTTTATGGTTGCACTTCCGGTGTGCCACGTGGCATTTATAATGCGTTGCGACAAGCTATGTCTATAGGTGTTAGACCTCTGAACCTATTGCGAGATGTAAAGATTTGGGAACCCTGGTCATAAGGAGATAAGCTGTGTTTGTGATACGAGTATAACGAAATGAGCGAATAAAAACTAGTCTTGGAGTACAGGCAATACCGTTCAGAGTGAGAGAGTGGAGCGAGTCTGCGTAGCAGGCGAGTCCGCAAGCACTCTGAGCGAGAGAGTGGGTGCCTGTAAGTTCACAGACAAGAGCATAAGAGTACAGGCAATGCCGCAAACGTTCAGAGTGAGGGAGTGGTGCGAGTCTGCGTAGCAGGCGAGTCCGCAAACGCTCTGAGCGAGGGAGTGGGTGCCTGTACTGAGGGCATTTTCATAAAATCTCGGAACATGACATCACTATCACGAAGAAATCGAGCAGCGAGTTATGACGGCAACAAAACCAAACGAGACGTGAATAAGATTAAGAAGTTGAAGATCGAAACGCGACCACTGGGGTCAAGCTGCGATTATGAACATAATTATGGTTTGTATCACTATTTATCCCCTGGAAGCTGTAATAAGAGTAACAATTGGACTAATCCCGACTAGGTTGGTTAAAAGATTAAAATAGAGTTTTCCCCATCGAGGTGGCGATTAAGTTTGAGTTGAGTTAGTTTTTAATATAATTTTGCTATTAAGTACCCTTTTCGTAATGAAATACGTCGTGATGATGGTTTTTGATTCATTTAACCGTAGGTTCCACCTGATTGCATGATAATTACTTAAATATTACTGATTTAATTTAAATGATCAATTAAGGTAGATTTATCATTTCGTATCCGAATTTTGTAGTTTCATCAAAAGAGCATTGGTCTTAAGTTTTGAACAAATGAACCGAATTTTGTCGGACCCATAATCGAAATGAATTAATCTGTGTTCATGTTATATATATTGCCATTTTATTGAATCACTTATAATGTACTGTACTAACATTTTTAATAGCCCACTGCTGAAAGTAGGCTTGCGCACGAAAGATTATCAGGCCATACTACTTTCGAAATAACGAAGTGTAGGTGTACTGCTTAAAACTGATAAGTCCTTCACAATTTGTAATTATACTAGACATTTTAATAGGGTTTCATAAAATTAGACTTGCACAAATAAACGTACAAATATATTGATCGTAATGGAACTGAAATGATTTTTATTATAATATACGAGCAGCAAAAATGCTGATGTGTCTAAATAATAATTGCCTATTTAACTGTCAAGGCATTTTTTCATTATTTAAAAGGTCCAGTTCGTTTTTAAATATGCTTATAGCCTAACTATGATCTTGCTAGCCTAACTATGAGCTGCTTTCAGCTGTAGGCTACTTATTACTGAGAATGTGCCACGCTATGTTGGTTAGTGATGATTTAGGATGTAACATAAATTTATCGCGTCTGCTGTCTCGTATGTTTTCTTTCAGAGTCCACATGCATGTCGTGCACATCGGGAAGATTATAGGTACCTTTGAGAATTTTAATGGTCTTGATCAGGTCTCCACGCAATCACCGTTTCTCGAGAGTGGTGAGACGAAGAGCTGCGTCATGTGGCGCAGAGCATATGGTATCCTGGTAACTTGTATTCTGCACTTTCAAGTAAATCAATATTTTTCTTAAACTCTTCACCTGAAAGTCATATTCCAGAAGAAGGCTATAAATCTAGTACATATTAATAACTCATTCATTGTTACTTACTGTCTCAAAGGACTTGCATAATATGTATAACACAAATTAATGAGCTCTCTGGTTTGACTATTGTAAATGTAATATTATATATTTATTACAAACAAAAAAATTGCTTACATATATTATCTTATGTTGTAAAATGACTTGTAGTTTATTGCTATGCATGATAAAATACTGAACTATATTGTTCAATACATATAATATTAATAATTAAATTCAAAAAGTTTAAAATACGCTATGACGTACACGGAAATATCATTTGAGCAATGTAGCTTTTAAGTCAAAGCATGTTTAGCATATATTTAACCGTAAAACATAAGCTATCTATGACCAGCAGTACCAGTGAGTTATTCATGATTCTCACAACATACTTTGTGGATTGAGTTATACAAATAATATAGGTTACACCTCACTGTAACTGATTCTAAATAAGCAAAAATGTAGCAATGAATAGGCTGAAAAATGATCGGCATCTGGTGCTCATTTGTTTGTAGAAAATTATTTTCTGAATTAATTTTCGTTTTTATAATTTTCGAAACTAGGTATGCTGTAATTAATAACAATATAATTGGAAACCAGCACCATACGTAATTGTTACTAAAGAGGATGGTAAAAAAATAATTTACCAAACAAATAAAGCTAGTATTCAGGTACGGTATAAAGTCACGGTCTTTATACATTTTTGTAATACGATTTCATCTTTCTTCATACATTGATTTTTGTAAATTTACTTTTACTTAATATATTTAATATACCGAATCGGTCGAGACCAAAGTATTGTTTGCGAAAATAACATAAAACCTGTGTAATAGAATAAGGTTAACGTGAAAGTTTTATGTAATAGTAATAATCTAACAATGCAATTGTCTATGCTTTGAATACCTTGTTAGCGCTCCATGATAGAAAATAAAAATTATAAAGTAGCTACTACTTAAATATTGAGCGATACAATAAGTAATCTTCAGTTAACAAGTTTTGTTCAAAGTACGAAATACCCTTGAATAAATGTAAATTAATATCATGAAATTTTGAGTATAAAATATGTATCGGATTGTTCCCACCTTACTACTAATTACCGACTCATCGATGACTATTAATGTATGAATATGCCTAGTCTACCGTACATCATATGTTATTCGCCACACAGCGTGTTTCACTAGTTAAAATGAATAGCTGTGTCAGTGAGATAGACTGCATGTTTTTGGGGAGAACTGATTACTATATTTATGCCTTCAATTTAGCTGTAAATGCTTTAAATTATATAACTATATCAGTTTGTACTGTTAAAATTACTAATGAAAAGTTTTATATAGTTTTGTTTACCTTTTTCTGTATAGAATTATTTCGAATCGTATTGCTAAAGCGCGGGGACTCGCTTTTGCAGGATGGCCGAGCTGTTAGAAACTACCATACTAGCACCTCTTTGTACAGATATCACAGTGGCAACACTACCGTTGGACTAGCCTCCTTACTGGGGCCTCTAAGCGGGTGCCGGCAGAAAGGTTTTGCGCAGCGGCCATGCTGTTTCTTGGAGTCATTATTTTGGTTATTAAAATTGAAGTACCAAGTTGTAATGGTTGAAAAAGGGAAAGTAGGTCGAGCATTTAAGGTACCGTGTTGTATTCAAGCTATTTTTAAAATAGGATTCAAAATTAGAGCTAATAACGATAATGTTTCGCATTTGTATTCATGATCGTTTTCTTGTTAATTACAATAATGAAACTGATCATAGACGTTTTATTTCAACAACATTGTCGAAGATATCACTTGTAGGTTTGCGTAAACGCTAACGTTTACGCAAACCTACAAGGAATATTACAATATCCTATAAAAACTGTATATTATACTCTATAAAATTTAACTTGATCTCTGCAATAGTGACATTGACATAGAAGATTGACATTTTTAGAGTTGAGATAGTGATGGAAAAATCCGATTTTCAAACAATGTTGTAATGAAATCGAATGAGTTGTTGTAGGTGAGAAATGGGATTTTATTTACTTCCTATTATTTATATTAATTAAATACTCATAATAATGTAACGATAGTATTTATCGACGTTTTTCACTATTATCGATGCTAATGTAACATATAATTGGGTTTAATTTAATTACACATGTAAAAAATGTTATGTCATTAAAATATACAATAAAATTAATTATAAATTAAGTTTTATTTAAAATATCGGTAGTATATACTATCGATATTTTAAATAAAACTCTATCTAAAACTCTGTGGTCATGATCATTCGTCGCCCATCACTAATCGGCATGCCCATAAAGTATGACAATGACAGGTACTATCTGTACTATTAAGAAATTCAGGACTCCATAGGCGTGATTTTTCTGACAGCTGTCGCAGAGATCAAATTAAATTTTATAGAGTACAGTTTTGAAAGGTAAAACTATTATAGAAATGTCACATTTCCTCAACAAAAAGTAAATACAACATGGCTTTGCTCGCGATTGTTTTGTTTTCGCTTTCCAAATATGGCATATTTTATGCAGAACTACTGTTCGTTTCGTTTTGGTAGTGTCTGAGCTCTACAAATACAAAATTGAGACGTAACTCGCTTTTCTAAGCTATCCAGTACCTGTACCAGTCGAGTTGCAAACTGCAAATACAATTTGTATTCAGAAAATACCTATTCAGTAGATTCCTTTATACAAACCGGATAAAAGACAACTTTGTCCTAAATAAACACAACATAATGGACTTTGTCTCTTTTCTGAAGTCCATTTACAAGTTGTTGTCTTTTGGACATTCGTCTTGGAAAGGGGTCGTTAAAAGCGTTGTGGAAAATGCTCTGCTTCTGTCATAAGGTTTTCACTGTCACATACACAAAATAAATCAAAAATACCTCATAATAAATCATTTTACAGCGCTACGACCGTCTAGAAGACCTGGGTTAGGAAACTAGTTTCATACATTGGTTTTAGTATACTTCCAAAAGTAACTGGCTTCGTAATACGTAGTAGATTGTATCATATGAGAGCAAAATAATATTTTTTACGGCGAGGGCGCTTTTTTGAATCCAGAGCGAAGTGAGGGATTCTTTAGTAGAATCCTGAACGTAGCGAGGGGTTTAAAGTGCGTCGCCCGAGCCAAAAATATATTTTGCGCCCGAGTGGTTCACTCTACTTTTCATCACCTCTATGAGAAAATAAAAGGCGCCTCATATTTTATTGTAATATTATTATTTAATTAAACCTAGAGTAACAACTGACTGCCTCGGTGGCTCAGTGGTTAGTGACCCTAACTTCTGGATCAAAGAGGCGTGGGTTCGATCCCCACCCAGGGCAAATATTTATGTGATGAATATAAGTGTTTGCTCTGTGTCTGGGTGTTATTTAGTTACTATCTATATAAGTATGTATTTAAAAATAAGTATATATAGTATATCAGTCTCTGGCAGCCATATCACAAGCTTTGCTTAGTTTGGGGTCAGAGGCCGTGTGTAAGATGTCCCAAAATATTTATTTATTTATAACTAAAT
Organism: Hypomecis punctinalis; assembly: GCA_949316475.1. NCBI lineage: Eukaryota > Metazoa > Arthropoda > Insecta > Lepidoptera > Geometridae > Hypomecis > Hypomecis punctinalis. The sequence goes on from OX438797.1 coordinate 24,353,902, forward strand.
TGAAATTAAATGGTATCTAATAATAAAACAGATCAAAACTTATATTTACATTCTTTTCATTCATTTTCTTGGCGCTGAACACTAACATTACAATTACTTCCAAATTCAAAAAGGGCGCGGCAAAGATCATTCCGTCGAACTTATTTGTTCCAAATTTAAAAAGTACGCGGCAAAGATAATTCCGGCACACTTATAAAGTTCCTTATAGAAAACACCAACTTTGGGCGCACTTAAAGGCGTACCAAGTAGTCCTTTTCGAATAGATGTGATGAAAAAGCTTTTTACCTACTTCTACGTAGCTACATAAGTACTTCTTCGAACAATAGACCTTCTATCTATTATGTATAAACTGTATAACATCTTATTATGAAGACTATACAGTATATCATATACATCACAACCTGTTATTGATCGATTTCGTTCATACTCGAAAATCTTGTTGGAATTTAGATATTACGAGTATATACTCCAGCTGAATATATTACAATGAAAATCGGTAAATACCACTTTTGCAAACTGTTCCTGCTTTTTGGTCGGAATACCCACCAATCAAACATGTCCTACATGACAACGAAAAAGAAACCCAAAAGTATATTAATAGAACTTGTGTACCAAGTTTCAACAAGACGTGTCAAAAAATGTGACAATTGAAAGCAACAACGTAGAGTCTAAACTTAAATGCTTCACTTACTTCGTTCTCTCGGTGAATCAAACATTTTTTTAATAGGCATAATGACTGAAAAATCAATAATAGATAGATAAATAGATAAACTCTTTATTACACACCAAGAAATAAACAAAAAGATACATAATCAGTGTAACAATGGGTGGCCTTATCGCTGATAGCGATCTCTGCCAGGCAACCTTAGGATGGAGAGGACAAAAAGCGTATAAATAATGGTCGGGGTGCGCATTAGTTAAAAATATATTTCTGAGTCTATATTAAACCAGTTAAAACCAATAAAGAGCCCTCCGCCTTTTTAAAGAAATAATTTTGTATCTATTAGGATAAATAAATATATTAGGCTCAATAGGTAGTTTATCTCTAGCAACCCTGATTAAGTAACCTCCAAATTGTTAAATAGAAGATTTTTTACCAATTAGACACAGTTTTTTAGTATTTTTTGTCACATTGTACCTACTAAGTGGTTACACTTGTAGGAAATGTTATAATTATTAATTTTAACAAAGTAAGAGATGAATGTGGAATAATCAGCTACAAATGCAAATAAAATAACGATAAAAGCATTTTATCATTGCTAAACTAGAAAAAAAAAACAAAGATGGATTATTATTTTTCATACAATTTATTTTTCACATTAAAAAAATGGAGGGATAAAAAAGTCTGAATTAAATATTTTTAAGAAGCCTAGGAATCGAGCTTTCAAATGATGTACATATATATCATTTTGGTTCGATTTTTCTCTGAATAATATACCACTTGTGGATGTCACCTTTGGATCATCAGAGTTAGTTAAATTAATAATGGATGTATTTACTAGAGTTTCCGTAGTACAGAAATACGTTTTCGTACCAGTGTTTTTGCACCGTGAAATGAAAAGTTCACCCGTGGGCAGACAAACAATTACCCGTTTCCCTTATTGCCGCCTGCTCGAGTATAATACTCGTTGCTGTGGTGTGGTGTAGGGCAAAAACGCTATTACATCACCATTGTTGTTTGAGCTTGCTGAGTGCAGCCGTATCACTGAGAATTTTTTTAATCAGATTTCATCACTTCATTAAAACTCGCGTGAGAATACATTATATTAGATAAAATACCGGTTTTAACTCACGTATGATATACGGCCGGGCCGCTGTGAAACCCGACCGGTTTCGGAGTAAAATTAGTACTCCTTCTTCGTCAGGGAATACGCGCACTCCCGTCGCCTGGCGCACGCGCACTGGCCGTATATCATACGTAAGTTAAAACCGGTATTTTATCAAATTTCTGGTTAAACTAACGCCAATTTGTTGTAAGGTTCGAGGTACAAGTTACACCTTGTTAAATCTAACAAGTTAAAACAACAAGCTATACTTCATTTCATTTCAACATTTTGGTCATGTCCAATCTACGTTACATTGCTTATAGATGCTGCATGTTCATAATATAGTTTTGATGTGATTCACACAATATGTCATCACGCTTGTCACTTTATTTTAATATGCTGACTTTGTTCGATCAACAGTTAATTTGTAAGGATTACTTGTTGAATATACATTCTGTTCACGTTGTATCCATAGTCACTTTCTTACTTTAGCTTGCTAATATTATGTTAAGTGCGTGTTCGATCAACATGATACTTTAATTCATACAGAAAACTGTTTTACAAGATAAACTTGTTGGGACAAAGCGGATTTTTCTCAGTGATAGCTTGGATAGCACGTTAAATTGAAATTGTGGGTTCTGATTGCTTTGATCATTAAAATTTGATCGTATCAGAGATTTTGAGGTAGTTTAAAAACTCTGACAACGGGGCTAGCCACCCAGCCTGAAAACAAACGACATGCGATTTTAGACTATTTGTATACTGCAAGACATTATTGTAAAATATCTAAAAGTTTACTGTTGGAGCGTCTTAACGTGTCATCCAAACCTTGGTAGCGTTCAGTTGGAAAATGCTACCCGCGGTTACCCATCCAAATACTAACTGTGCGGAACGTTGCTTAATTTCAGTGATCGCTGACAAACACCTTTTCAAACTACGCGACGAGAGCTACTTCTTTTATAAATGCTTATCAAAAAATATCACACTGATGAATTTGTTTCAATAAAAAATCAGAACTAAAATACTTCATAGAGATAAGACACTATTATAATAGGCAAATGGCTGGCTAACCCACTCTGCATAGTTTGCTTAGCTAATAAATATTAGATAAATTTCTAGATTATAATTTTCATTTTCGATTCTTTCAAACGTAGGAACTAAGTATAATTAGCGCCACACAAATTGAAAGATGGGAAGTTATGCGCAGCGTTCTGCGCAAAAGTCGAAATATGGGTACGCGCGGAAGGCAGAGAGACGAAACGCCGGGGCACACCCGCCCGCCAACCTCATGCCTCCCGCGCGCTCCCTACGCCCGAGCTCACTACTTCGCCATTTGTATAGGCATTGTGCACACATGCGCAATAGTTAGCGAATCACGGCGAAGTGTCATCTGCGGCTAACTTCCCATCTTTCAATTTGTGTGGCGCTCAGTATACACTGATGCATTAAGTATACGCTTTACACACAGTATTTCAAACAGGACTAGATTTGTCCATCAAAATCCCACAGCTTTTTTCAGATCGACTATACGTGCATCTTGTGTGCGGATGTTCTACACTATGCTAGCCGGTTCATGGTCATATATTTGAGAACTTTCGGTTTCGTCGGCCATCGATTCTACGCGCTATGTTCCCTAGCCACAGCCATTTTAACACACTACTTAATCATTGGTTTGGCATTATTTGTATTGTTTTGGTCTTATTTGTATATCGGGGTATTGACTATAGCGCCATCTAGTGCATTGAGAGTGATGAACCACTCTAGCGGAACGCCCAGCCAGCAGTGTTACGAGAACCACGGGCGGACTTGTAACCACGTACAGTGGAGCGGGTCCCGAAAAGGGCATCTCGTGCTCGGCGGATCGCTTACGCATTACAGTTACGGATTGTTATAATGAGATAGTGTTATTACTAAGGACTTTGAACAGGAAAGTGATTTGAAACTAAAACAGGCCGTGACATAGTGTTACAAGCAGTTATATGTCCTCGCCCACAAAATAACCCACGCGCGTATGCGCATTAAGCTAATGACGATGATGATGATGATGGACCCCAAGTCCCGTTATGTATTTGTTCGGTCTTTATTTGTATTATTGTTGTTTTTAAACTTTCGCGATTTGAACACATTATTACTATATACTACGGGACTAATCGCGTAAGTACTAAAATTACGAGATAAATAAATACCTCCTCATCCCGACGTTTCGGTCGAGTTGCATCGACCGTGGTCACGGATAGACTGCGGGTTTGCACGAATTGGTCTATTTTCGACGTAGTTATTATGACGTTATTTTTTATTTTTCAAAAACTTCTAAGCCAATATTGATAAAATTTAAATGAAACCATCTCTGAAGTATGATCTACCAAACTAAAAAAATAATCATCCAAATCGGTTCATAATTGACGGAGTAATTGGGTAAAATACATACAAAAAAGTTTTTAAAACACGTGAAAGCCTCTGACATGGCTAAACGGTTAAAGCAAACGAGGTCTACAATTTAACGAATCATCTGAGCCACGGTAGCTTTTAGTTGGAACCCATCCGAAAACTGATTGTGCCGAAATACAAATACAAAATACAAAAAAAAATGTTTAATAGACACGTTATATAGAAACCCTGCCTGCTGCTTTAACGTGAGCTGTGTTGCAGCAGTCAGTCTCTTGCTTAACTTTGGTGATCACTAACATACACTTAGTCATTATTATTATATACTACGGGACTAATCGCGCACTAAAATCAGTCTACTCGTGACCACGGTCGATGCAACTCGGCCGAAACGTCTGGATGAGGAGGTATTTATTTATCTCGTAATTTTAGTGCGCGATTAGTCCCGTAGTATATAATAATAATTTATTTGTATTAGTAAAATAATTATTAATTGTTACGCCGTTGATTACTTTAGTTTAATTTTCAGTCGCGTCAGCCTATATCGTGGACCACAGAGATGCAACGAGAAGACGTATTATTTATGGGTCGCAAAGCCGTGCTGTTTTTTCTTTTCAAAGTGACGATGGCTGCAATAAAAGGGATTGTTTTACGAACAGATCCAGCAGTGAAGAAACTCAAGAAAATAAGGAAAATGAGAAGGAAATTTTAGAGTGTTAGAAGGGGAAGCAATAATTTAGATTGTTGGTTTTACTACCAATTTTCTATACAGCGTCATTCGGGAAGGTTGTAGTGAGTAAGCCAAAATGGAGTAATTGAGGTCATTACTATGAATCATACAAACGAGATGGTGCAGAAATATATCGAGCTTAGGTAAAATGTACAGTATTCAATTATTTGCTTTCTTTATTGGGAAATATATTATTTGGGAAATGATTTTTCTCTTATTTTCTTTCATAACAATCTTCATTTATAGGAATTTCATGTTTTCGGATCTTATTATCTTTTGACATTGCTTGTAAAATATGGCGGCGTGAACGGCCTTGAACAGAAATTATATTAGAAAATATGAAACTCCATTCATATTGTTACGAGATGGGTTCTTGGATAATCAGTTAAAACGCCGATTAATCACTTTGCACTTTATTGCACACAATCACTCCACAAAAATCACAAAAACACACGACACAACTGGTTCGCACAAACACTTCACACTGGCACTGATATTCACACAAACTAGTCACTTCACAATCACTGGTATCGCACTTGAACATTGAGATGTTTTCGCTTCGACGGTAAAAGAAAAACTGAGTCCCCAAGGGTCGGCCGGCGTATTTATATCCGTTATTACAGTCTGGAATTCACTAGATAATTCGTGACATTAAATAAATAAATAAATATTTTGGGACATCTAACACACGGCCTCTGATCCCAAACTAAGCAAAGCTTGTGATATGGCTGCCAGAGACTGATATACTACATATACTTATTTTTAAATACATACTTATATAGATAGTAACTAAATAACACCCAGACACAGAGCAAACACTTATGTTCATCACATAAATATTTGCCCTGGGTGGGGATCGAACCCACGCCTCTTTGATCCAGAAGTTAGGGTCACTAACGACTGAGCCACCGAGGCAGTCAAATCTACTATTAATTACTAGATCTAATAAACGCTATTGTGTTGAAAAGTAAACAACTTGAAAGTTCGAGACTTTCCTATTGTTTCTCCAATACAAAAACACCAAAAAAACGACGGCAGAAAAATGCCGACCCCGCTCGAGCTATAAAACCATAAAACCGAATACAAAAGGCACCAATAAAAACGTAAAACAATAGAGCTTCCCACCGTGATCACGTAAACACCGCAGATTACATCATAGTTACTGCATACCTACAACGGGCGCCTACTGCGTTACAATATTAAGCATTCATTAGGAATTCAACATTATGAGAATTAAACTTTTCGTACCTAAATGAATTCATTCATTCATTTCGTGTCAATGGATAGACATTTTTTATTTATTTTTTCAAATTTAGCATTCAATGCAGTGTTCTTTTTCTGTGCATTTATTTACAATTATCATTTATTTACATTTATCAATGATTTTTTTGGGATTTATGAGATATATTTACAACACTGGTTTTTTGATAAAGGAAATTTTGAGACAACCTGCATAGGTCCGAGGAAGAAATCTGTAAATACTTGGTGGATTTACAGATTCCGCAATGGGCCAGCGCGGTGAATACAGTCCAACCGTTTTTTGTGGGTAAGCATATATTCAGTTGTGGTCTATTAGAAATACTGGTACAGTACAATACAGTAAATTAGAAAACTAAAGTTGCATTTCAGAATACATACCCACTAATTTTCCATTATTGTACAGAGGAAACAGAAATCTTAATCTTTTTCCTTTCCTAATCAGGTTGCTCTAATGCTGCTAAATATCTCTAAGCGATAAGGCAGCCGGTCGTCACACTAATTTGAAATACCTAGTTAACTACCTGGAGCGCGAGAGAATGTTTTTAAAAACTAGAAATTAAACAAAGGTGTTGCCGATGCAAAGGCACAAATGAGACAAATACACTCAGAAATGTTACAGGCTAACTTAGTCATCTAGGTGGTCTTATCCACAGACGCTTACTCAGCTCTACCGATCCCCGGTTCGCTACTGCGAACAGGCCGCTTATCGTTAGTATTGTGACGCAGTAGGTATGCCGCGCGGTAATGACGGCGAGTTGTTTACACTTAAATGCGAGATTTATGGTTTTATGACTCGAGCGGAGTCGGCTTTTGTCTGCCGTCTATTGTTTAATTGTTTTGGTGTTTTTGTATTGGAGAAATAATAGGGAAGTCTCGAACTTTCAAGTTGTTTACTTGTTAACACGATAGCGTTTATTAGATCTAGTAATATCACGAATTATCTAGTGAATTCCAGACTGTGATAACGGATATAAATACGCCAGTCGACCCTTGGGGACTCAGTTATTCGTTTACCGCCGGAACGATAACATCTCGTGTTCAAGTGCAGTACCGGCGTTTTAATTGATTATCCAAGAACTCATCTCGTAACAGTATCAAGTTACGTTGCTTAGAGCACTAAAGGTGGTTATGTTCGCTGAGCGAACATAACTAACTACCGTACTATTTTCTGTAATATTTTCACAAGCTTTGCTTAGTTTGGGGTCAGAAGCCGTGTGCAAGATGCCCCAAAAATATTTATTATTTATTGTTGATTGTGCGAACAATAAAACGTTTCGATCTATCCATCCAATATAAAATTATAAGAAATCTTTCAGCTAGAACAACTAATCAAACATAAATTAGTAGGTTTTATCTGAAAAAAACTAACCTTAATTCTTTAAAAACTAACTTTAATTTGGATTAACTTTTTAAATTAGAAATCCATGAAACCAACTAAGAAAAAATCTTGTTCGAACTTGGTCTATATTTCTTTCGTAATCAGGTTTTATTGCGATAGATTAAGACTTAAGTAGTTAAAGGCAGTTTTCAATTAACTTGCAACTGTTACAGTGAATAACGCCCTGTATTTAACTAAAAGAGGGTGATTTAGACCATCATTATAATTATACAACTTTTACCATAAGACAACCCGAAATTCGAGAAAAAAAATATTTTCAGTACCTACCTATTTATACCTCGAGCATAGTTCCCGTGGCTATTTGGGTGGGTAATGGCTCGGATGCTATTGCTGTTTAATTTTGACAACAATTGGGTTTAAATTACAGACTGTTTCTTCTGTCGTTGGTTTACATTAATTAACAATAGTTGTACCTTTCTCGTAATTTCAAATTCTAGAATGTTACAGAATTATTTGGGTGGGGGACGGACTTACATCACAATTAAATTATTACACTTTCTTTGTTCTCCTGACATGTTAGTTTTTACGGCGTTACTCGACAACGACAACTTCCAAAAATCCAAAAGCCATTCTAAATATCTTGTCTAAGCGGACCTTATCTCTGTGTTGCCAGAAGGGCCTGTCAATATAAAGTATTCCTTAAACATTACATCAAAATAAGGCTCTCCTTAGACCTCACATTAAGGATTAACCATAATTATAGGTGGCGAGGCTTGAAAAAGTGCTCTCCTTCTTGATTTTCGTAGCCATCTCTTCTATTTACCTACAATTAGTATCATATGTTTGTTACTGCTTCTGGACCAAGAATCCAGCGGTCGTCAAGCGATATCTGGTAGACTTTGGAAGTTATGACGTCACAAAGATGGCCGCCGACCGTTGTAGGTATTTGCTTATATTATTATCTCGGGTTCTATTTCATCAAATAGCTCGTGATGGGTATCTTTTGATAGGTATTTTAATGACCCATTATTGTTTTTAGACATATATTACGCAAGTGTAGTCATTCAAAAATATTTAACAAAAAAATGATTGTTTAACCTCACACTTTTGTCTATTTTCCATCATTACTTAAAAATAAAAATATTTATCAAACTAAATATCAGAATAAAAAACATAGAATGTCTTTTTACCTTTTCTATTAAGATTAAGAACTTTGTCCTACGACAATAAAACGAGTAGTGACCATTTCTGTACAGTAAGTACTGCGTTGGGCTGGCCTTCCGTGCCCACAGAAGGCATACATAATCCATTTTTTAGAAGTTTTGCGGGTTATAAGCCACTTATAAGCTTCACAAATTATTTTTAGTTCCATTTTAGGTGTTTTTAGGACCATCATCTCAGCCATGGAGCTTACTTTCTATGGTCACTTATTGAATGCCTCATACATATTTTTGACCATTATTACGGTTTCTAAGCCACGTTTTACCATTTTTTGCGAAAAATAATTATTGTAACTAAGTTTAACAAAATACGCTCTAACTACTTAAGTTACTTCTTAACAAACTATTAATCGATTCATGTACCTACTGAAGGCTGTGTTGAGGTATTCAAACATCTCATTTGAAGATGTTTGAATTCCTCGATACATACTTTGGTTAAGTACTTAATGGCAGAAATGGTCAACGTATCTTACGTTTGGGCAATCTTAAAAAAAGCCGGACAAGTGCGAGTCAGGCTCGCCCATCGAGGGTTCCGTACAAACACATAGTTATAGTATTTAAAAACCTGTTTTAGCATGTGCTAATGAAGTTCTTTTATTATGATACCTTACATGATACGATTTTCTCACTTTGAATTTTGAACCCATATTGAGTGAATTTTGAGGCCCTATTTTTTTGTGATACAGTAAAAATGTACTGTTTTCAGATTTATTCCTAAATGTGTACTCTGAAACAATGCTTCTCGCCAAATTTCATAGTTCTATGTGACGTACTCTTTGAGGTTTTGATTTTTGTGTGTCGAAATATGCGGTTTTATACGACTTATACGACGCTAACTTTTTTAAACGATAACTGAGAAGTTTTTCTTTTACACAACTGCAAGAGACCATAGATATACGTATACACTGTACAGTTTAAATTTCAACTGGATATCTTTACGCGTTCCGAGATAAAGAGTCTTGACATACACACAGACGGACAGACGAACAGACGGACAACAAAGTGATCCTATAAGGGTTCCGTTTTTTTCGTTTGAGGTACGGAACCCTAATAACAGCGGATCGGCAAGGTGCAATGGCAGTGGGCTTTCGTATGTTTATATTTTACGATGAAACGTCGTAAAATAGTGTCGATATGATGATAATTATAAAATGTGATAATTCCATTAGGACCTAGAGTTTGTAGATACAGTTTTTGTTAAAGTAGGAATTAAAATTAGGTAGCATCATAATACCCATCTAGCGCGTTCCTGCGGTCCTAATTAGGTATATTGTAGTCAATGGACGTCATATTCTTCCAGCCAGCCTTATTAGAAATTAATAGGGGAGGCTTAAGTCCAGCAGTGGACGTCCTATGGCTGATGCACATTCTTCAAAAAACTCGTAAATCTAGATCTGCGTCTAATCAAAGTTTGTTGTTATCTTCTGAATCTTTTAACCCAATCTCAAGTGAGCGAAAATAATTTCTCCCCAAACTCGGAAACCTTCCCGCACTTAAACCCTAACTCTGATCCCTCAAAAACTATTTTACTAGGCTGTTAGAATAAAGTTTCTGGAACTTTCGAGATGTTTCCTCGCGCGGCGTGAATATGGTATGTTTTTCTACTGTTTAGGTAAATGTGGGCTATAAGGGGTAGTTGAGTGTGTTTAGAGTTTTGCGAGTGTTTTTGAATTCGAGTTTCTGAATAATATATGTAAATAAATTGGTCGTGTTATATGTTGAATTGTATTGTCGTTGTACCAGCTATTAGTCCATATTATGTTGATCTATATTCTCTACAATTGATTATACTCTATAAAATTTAACTTGATCTCTGCGACAGTGACATATTGACATATTTAGAGTTGAGATAGTTGTGGAAAAAATCGATTTTCAAACAATGTTGTAATGAAATCGAATGAGTAGCTGAAGGTGAGAAATTGGATTTTATATAGGTACTTACTATTATTTAAGATCAAGTATGTACACATGTAAATAATGTTATGATATTAATTAAATACTCATAATAATGTAACGATAGTATTTATCAACGTTTTTCACTATTATCGATGCTAATGTAACAAATAATTGGGTTTAATTTAATTACACATGCAAAAAATGTTATGATATTAAAATATACAATAAAATTAATGATAAATTAAGTATTATTTAAAATATCGTCAGTATAAACTATCGATATTTTAATTAAAACTATCTAAAACTCTGTGGTCACGATCATTCATCGCCCATCACTAATCGGCATGCCCATAAAGTATGACATTGACAGGTACTGTCTATGCTATTAAGAAATTCAGGACTTTATAGGCGTGATTTTTCTGACAGCTGTCGCAGAGATCAAGTTAAATTTTATTGAGTATAGTTTTTAAGAGGTGCATAAAAGCATGTTTAAAGTTTTATGTCTGCTAAAGATTTCGAAAACCACAGAAAAAAAAAGAGTGGTTGTTATAAATTGTACACAATATTAATTTATCTTGCGACTTACTTATAAAGGTACCAAAATTTGATGAAATATCAATATTTTTCCCAAAAAATGCCAAAATCGACTTCCATCGTTTACAAAATTCGAATAGTTCGCTCGCATTGATGTATACAATTTTTCCATTATTGTATTTCAAAAGTGGCTTAGCCGATTTTCATAAAATTTAAATGTGACCATTTCGAGACTCCCTTTCAGTAAAAAAAATAAAATCATTTATTTTTTCATCACTATAATTATGTACCTACCAAAAATATATCGAGCTTGGGCTACATTGCTTTATTTGTTTTGGAAAATGATTCTCTTTGGAAGAAATTTGGAATCTTGAAGGAATTTCATATTTTAATAAAATAAATATGGCGGTGTGATAGCGGCCTTAAACAAAAATCAAATCAACAAATATGAAATTACATTCAAATTAAGCATTCAACGCGGTTTTACTCGGCGCATTTAATTACAATGTTTGATGATTTTTTTAACTACTGTACACAGTGTGGTCCCCCTTTGCAAGATCTTATTTGATAAAAAACATTGCAGATATATCAATCCACTATCATACAGTCGCATCCATCAAACCGTAACTGTCAAAACACACACGACATTCTCATCACGCCACAGACACAGAACGCGGCATTCCAAAGCACAGCACACTCGCGCCAAATTACTGCGAACATGGAAAAACTTTTTCGCTGCGAACCTATCAATTTTACGATAGGTAACGTAAACTCGCACGAGCCGGTTTACGGTTTGCGATATCCGTAGTTTACGAGTTTCGTCGCAGTCATAAACAAAATGCAAAAGGGAAATAGGAACGATCAATATCACCTGCCTGAACGGTGGATCTCATAAATGGTGCGGTAATAAAGAATTATGGGAGGATTATCCTATTAGGGTTTTAATTTTTGCCTCGTGTTATCCAGCTGAAAGCTGAACGTAAAATTTTGAGTGGGAATTTTCATGCAAATGCCGCGGCGATTCGGCGGGGCTGTGTCGCCGGCATTCAGGGTTATGGTGGAAGCATGGAATATCTCCATGTTTATTCATTGCTTATCTGAGTGTATGGAAAAAAATATAACTGAAAATGCAGAACTGAGGTTGGCACTTTATAAGTTGCCCCTGTCTCAAAAACTGGTTCAAAGTACTCCTGAAATAATTGATTTCACGGTGTGTACCTTGTGCGATGTCCAATCTCAGTGACTCAAGTACCTTATCTGACGTAAGAGTGTTTATATATCTGAGAGAGTGTTTAGTGATCAGTTATTTAGCTTTTTACGGACTTTCAAAAATAAGTAGGTAAGTAAGTAAGTAAGTTCGTATAGGCCGGGTGGCTAGCCCTGGTGTCAGAGTTTTTAGGCCGCCTGAAGGCCTCTGAAAGGTAGGTAAGTAGGTAATTTAAATATCATCAAAATCGGCTGAGCCATTTTCGATAAAATATTAACAATGTATATGGCTGTCACATCGATTTGTGCAAATTATTCAAACTCTTTTCTTCCATAATTTTAAATAGAATTACAAAAGCCTTGGACGAACAACAGCCACGGGAACAAGCCGGTTTTAGGAAAGGGTTTTATACAATTGACGATATATTCACTCTAACACAATGCATAGAGAGATGTAACGAATATAACAAGACTATATATTTGGCATTTGATGATTATATCGAAACTTTCGATTCAATTTAAAAAAAACCGCTGGGACAGTCTAGAAAAGCAAGATATATAGCAAAAGTATATAGCTATTCTTCTAACAATTTGTAGTAACTGCAAGGCAAAAGTAAGAACTGAAAGAATCAGACCAGCGGGGCAATTCTGTTAATCGACCTCGTTACTAAAGTGACACGTTCTTGAACCTCTTTCGTTTTTCTGACAGTTCAGGCAGCTGTCAAAAAAACGGGAGAAGTCAAGAACGAGAATGAGTCACTTTAGTAACGAGGTCGGTTAACAGAATTGTCCCGCTGCATTCGAAATCAACCGTGGAATTAAGCAAGGAGATCCAATTTCGCCTCAAATGTTTACAGCAATTCTAGAGTCCTTGTTCAGAAAACATGATTGGTCACACTACGGTCTAAATATCAATGGCGAGCAATAAACGCATTATATTATAATATTAAAATTTTAAAAATTTGTAGTCATAGATATTTTTTCAGGATATTAAAAATATAGGAAACTTGTATATTCTTTACATCCTACTGGCGAATATAGAATGATGTAGTTATAAATAATGATTAATTTATTGTTATTCTACGAGAATTATCGCGCTAAAAGAGTAAAACACCTCTTAAATACCTCTTTTTCCCTACGTTTTGACCAAGTTGTATCAGTCGTGGTCACGGGTAGACTTACGTAGCAGACTTATTTACTTACTTATGTTGTAAATCAAAGGCGTAGTCACTCACTCACTTTTTCTTATTGTATTTGTCACATTTTACACGAGTTTCTTAAAATAATCAATGATTACAGCGTGTTAATTAAAAATTATGTGCTTTCGCCACGAGTGCAAACAATCGGCCAGTCATAAACCAGAACAATGTTACCATTACAAGAACTAGAAAATATCGACATACTATATTTTATAACCAAAACAAAATTCGTGGCAACGATTAAAACATCGTGACACCGACTGTGACTATCATACTTATAAATAAGTAAATATTTTGGGACATCTTACACACGGCCTCTGACCCAAACTAAGCAAAGGCTGCCAGAGACTGATATACTACAAACACTTATTTCTAAATATATAAATAACACCCAGACACAGAGCAAACACTTATGTTCATCACATAAATATTTGCCCTGGGTGGGGATCAAACCTACGTCTCTTTGATACAGAAGTTAGGGTCATGGTTTCTAACCACTGAGCCACCGAGGCAGTCGAACCGTAGTTAAGTCCCATAGTTAAGGACAATGTGCTCAAATCGCGAAAGTTCAAAAATAACAAAGTAAGATCGAGAACCGTAACATGGAATAATACTCAGATGGACCGACAACCTGATAAAGACCGCAAATTCACGTTGGATGCAAGCCAACCACGATTTGCTCTTAAAAACGTGACCAGCATAACTTTCTCATTTTGGTAGAGCATTTTAGAACCATTTCATTCTGATCCAATGTTAATAACACTCCTACGACCCTACTAATCAAAGCCATTTAGAAATTCAATTGGCAGTATCGTTCAGCAAGCGTTTTGCTCTCATTTTCGCTTCAAAGTGTATCATTAACATTTAACTAACTCAATCACGTCTCGTGTGGGCGTAGTCAGATTTCGGTTTGGGGGGGTTCCATTTTTAGTAGGCACCAATATGGAAAACCAATTGTATGTTCATCGATATTTTCGCCAATTTTGCCCCAATCAAAGAAATATTTTTTGTTCAAATTTTTTCTCTCCCGAGGTTTAAATTTTATTAATTTAAATGTTATCGAAATCGGCTGAGCCGGTTTTGAAAAATCGACAATTATGTTAAAATCGTATACATCAATTCGAGCGAACTTTTCTAATTTTGTACACAATGGTAGCCGGTTTTGCCATTTCTTGCGAAAAATATTTTTTTGTTTTATTCTTCAAAGGCAAACAGCTCAAACTTCAAATATCTACGTTATTACTGCGATGACTACAAACTTTAATGGTTTTCTCTGCTCCGCACTCCAATATACTCTATTTTGTTTGAGTCTGAGCTTAATACATTATTGATATTCTAGGAAAATTTTAATAACCGTCTTCAAGCAATCTGCCTACTTCATAACGTCAGACGGTATAATTATGAAGTTTTGTGGGGTAGGGGGATAGTATCCTTCGAGCAAACATCATTTTTAGGGTTCCGTACCTCAAAAGGAAAAAACGGAACCCTTATAGGATCACTTTGTTGTCCGTCTGTGTGTATGTCAAGACTCTTTATCTCGGGAAAGCAGAATGCGGAAATGCCGAGTTCAAATTTATACTGTACACGTATATCTATGGTCTCTTGCAGTTGTGTAAAAGAAAAACTTCTCAGTTATCGTTTAAAAAAGTTAGAGCCGTTTATGTCGTAAAAAACCTCATATTTCGACACTCACAAAAATCAAAACCCACAGGGTACTTCCCGTTGATATAGAACTATGAAATTTGGCGAGAAGCATTGTCTCAGTGTACACATATAGGAATAAATCTGGAAACTGTACATTTTTATTTAAATCACAAAAAATAGCGCCCCAAAATTCACAAAATGTGGTTTTAAAATTCAAAGTGAGTAAATCGTATCATGTAAGGTATCATATAAAAAAGCTGCTTGCACATGCTATAACAGATTTTTAATTCTTTTGACAATGTGTAATTTTTAATGTATGACGAGGAAAGTGCAAATAAAAACTTTTTTATTGATGATATAGTATAGAGATATAATTAACAACTTACTTCCAAATTTTGTGAAATTTTCTGGATTTGTACGGAACCCTCGGTGTGCGAGCCTGACTCGCACTTGTCCGGTTTTTTTTCTTCTTTCACGTAGGGACTGTGGTTTTGTAGATATTTGCGCGATGATAGTACCCCAAAATTTCCACCCTAATTACGCTCATGATGTCTCGTGAACGCTAACTAGGCAGCCAATTATTGCACGCGTTTGATTACAGATTCCATCGAATGTCAAACATTTGATCGCGATCGCTGCTTCGTGCTGATCGTAGCTCCTGTGTAGTGAAGTGTGCGTGGAAGGATTAACACCGATTCGTAACAACATGTGTACGATTATTATCGATAATTTTTCGCAAATAATGGCTAAACCGCCTTCCATCGATAAATTCAAAAATTTTGCTCGAATTGTTTACATTATTGTTGATTTTTAAAAACGGTTCAGCCGATTTCTTTAAAATTTAAATGAGACCACCTCAGGAGTATACCCTTTCTAACTAAAAAAGATGTTTTCAATTCGGTTAACAATTGGCGGAATTATCGATGAACATACACAAAAAAAATACATACAACGAACATAAAACCTCTTCCTTCTTGAAAGTCGGTTAAAAATGTAAGATTATCGTACACTACACCGATTGGTAACAAAATGTGTCTTTAACTGAACAGCCAATCATTGTACGCCTCTATTTTTAGATTCCAGCGGATGTCAAATATGTGGTCAGGATCGAGTAGCTCCTGTGTAGTGAGGTATGCGTATAAATTTTACACCGATTGGTAACATGTGTATGATTATTATCCAAAATGTAAGATTACACTACACCGATTGGTAACAAAATGTGTATAATTACTAGACAGCCAATTATTGTACGCCTCTTTTGACATATTCCATCGAATGTCATCTCGTCGAATGTCAAACATTTGATCGCGATCGTGTAGCTCCTGTGTATCAAAGAATTTACACTGATTTGTAACAAAAAAAAAATTAACGTAGCGCTCATAGCGTAGTTTGACTAGGTGTTTGTCAGCTATCGCCAAAGCTAAGCAACGTTCGGCGCGGTCAGTTTTGGGATGGGTGACCGCGGGTGGCATTTACAACCGAGCACTACCTAGGCTTGGACAACATGTTAAATTGTAAATCCCGGTTGTTTTAACCGTTTAGCTATGCCAGAGGCTTTCAGGCAACAGGCTTAGGCTTAGGCTTTTCAGGCTTAAAATCTACGACGCCTAAGCTAGCCACACGGCCCATACTAAGTAAGTTGGAAATCGAGTTTTAACAACAATAGTTTGATTATAGGAGATATAACTAGTCATAGAAATATTGCACAGGTTTAATTTCAGATTCCATCGATGCCAGACATTTCATCGTGATTGCGTAGCTCCTATGTAGTGACAGTGAGGTGTGTGTGGAAGGATTTACACCGATTGGTAACAAGATGTGTTTTATTACTAGACATAGAAGTATTGTACACGTAACATTTCATTACATTGATTGATAACAACATGTAACTGATTACTAGTCTAGTCTACAATTATTTCACACCTCTAATTAAAGATTTAATCGAATTTTGAACATTTGATCGTGGTCGTGTAGCTCTTGTGTAGTGAGGTGTGTATGGGAACAACACGTTTATGATTACTAGTCATACAATTATTGCAAACGTTTGATTACAGATTCCAACGATGTCAGAGATTTTATCACGATCGTGTGGCTCTTGTGTAGTGAGGTGTGCGTGGAAGGTTTTACACCGATTGGTAACAACAAGTGGTTGATTACTACACAGCCAATTATTTCACGCCTCTATTTACAGATGCTATCGAATGTCAAACATATTTTGATCGCGATCGCGTAGCTCCTCTGTGTAGTGAGGTGTGTGTGGAAAGATTTACACCGATTGGTAACAACATGTGTTTGATTATTATAGACAGCCAAATACGCGTAATATTACCCACAAGGTCGACGGATGACCTCATTAAGACCGCAGGATCGCGCTGGATGCAAGCCACTTCCAACCGGTCTTATTGGAGATCCATAGGGAAGGCCTATGTCCAGCAGTGGACGTCTTTTGGCTGATGGATGGTTAGATGGATAGTTACAACATGTGCGTATAATATGCAAACGTTTTTTTTTATTTTATTTCGAATAGGTTTGCGTTTGACTACACACTGCCTGGTGTTAAGCAGATGTGCGGTCTAGGGTGTAGCACGCTTACCTAGAAGATACCTATTTACTCGGGATTTGAAGACACCCACGTTGTACTTTAACGGGCAGACAGACCCAGGCAAAGCGTTCCACATTCCGGCTGTCCGTATGAGGAATGAGGATTCGAAACGCTTGGTTTACATATTCCATTGATGTCAGACATTTGGTGTGCGTGAAAAGATTTACCTACGTTAATTGGTAACAGCAAATTATGATTTGTACGCCGTACTAAACGAATAAGGTTTTTCAAAATCAAGCATTTGGAAATTATTTTCATTTTTGTTCCTTTACTTTAATATGCGTATAATATAGGTATTTTAATACTCCCTAAGCAAATCCTATGCTTTAGTAAAAACTGTGCTGTACTGTACTGTACCATCCTTTTTAATAGTCCACTGCAGGACGTAGGCCTACCCACGAAGGGTGATTGGGCCATATCCACCACGCTGGCCCAGTGCGGGTTGGTTGATTCACATACGCCATCGAATTTCTTCTACGGACGTATGCAGGCAGGACGTATGTTTTCGTTCACCAAAAAGCCAATGGTGTAAAATTCCGTACATAAGTTCCAAAGAAACTCATTGGATCAGATCAAGTGTTACTACCACTAGACCACCAAGGCTTCACTAGTAAAAACTATTTATTCGAAAAATAGTATTCAAAAACTACCCCGAGCGAACATTTGTGGCGTGTACAATCACGCGGCTTCCGAACTGTTCTCCCGCTATCAGACGAGCCACCTATTCATAATTCATCTACCGTATCTTTATGTACAGTAGTGCCATAGTGCAATTATAGCGGTAGAATTTTCGTTTTAAAAGAGATAATGCATAAATATATCGAGCTTGGGCCATTACCTTGGACTGTATTTAATTGTAATTGTATTTATTTTTATAACTTAAACAACATTGGAATATAATTCTAAACTAAACTATGCACAAAATATAAAACTTACGTAGTATACATAATAAAATAAATAAATAAACAGAGGCTAAAAAGTATATAATTGTTTTGGAAAATGATTTTTCTATTATTTTCTTTCATAACGACGGTGAAATTCCTTCATATGTCTTCATTTCGCCCTTTTTTTTCAAAGATCTTGTTATCATTCGAAATTTCTTGTAAAATATGGCAGCGTGATGGAAGCCTTGAACAAAAATCAAATCTGAACATTTGAAATTCCATTAAAATTAAGCATTCAATGCGGTTGTTTTACTATACTATTTATTTGCCATATTATAATGGATTTTTTGAGCTACTGTACACAGTCTGATCCCATTTTGCGAGATCTTCTTTACGATGAAAATTATTTAGCTAAACTGTTTTTGGCTGATATATGTACTAAAACATAGACTTTCAGGTATAGTAGTTATTTAGTATCTAACGTAAAGTGTGTGTTGTGTTGATGAATTTATTTTTCCGAAAATGATTAATAAGGAGTGGAAAGAAAGTTGCTTTGTTGACTCTACCTAGTAAACAGACGATGATGAGCACTCACGTAAACAATTCATCTCCCTAATCAAGTAAAAAACTCATTAATTCAGGATCAATTCAAATGCAAACCTAGGTCCTGTTGGAAATTAAGGCTACTTGGCTGTCTACTTGTCCAATGAAGGCAATTTTTTTTTTTATAAATAAAAACTCGAAAACTGCTGATCCCATGTAGCTAATTTTTATCTACACTAATATTATAAAGAGGAAAGATTTGTATTTTTGTATGTAACGAATAAACTCAAAAAGTACTGGACCGATTTTAATAATTCTTTTTTCATTAGAAAGCTACATTTTCACTGAGTAACATAGGCTATATTTAGTACTAGATTACTATAGTACCTATTTATGTCTACCCGTGCGAAGCCGGGACGGGCCGCTAGTCTTTAAATATTTGTGAAAGCTAAGGAAAAGTTTAAACGGTGATACAATTTTGAAAAGTAGCGAGAAAAATAATAAAATCCTGAATAATATCTATCCTTAATTTTCCCATACAAAAAGTTCCTACCTGTGAAAGTTTACTGTATTTGGCCGCCGGTGGCGCTAAGGCGATATGAATTTCACCGGATCAGCTAATTTTATATTCACCTACTGTATTATCTATTCTGTAACGCGATTGTTCCCAAACAGTCTTATCTCGCTGTACTATAGTTTGGCCATATCTCTGCCGCTTTGAATTTAAAAACTCCAGAACTACGTGACACATTTTTTTATTTACCCTGTTAGCGTCCTGTTAAGCATTTTGCGAGAGCAACTTCTGAAACGGAATTTTGTAGTGGATTTTATGAGCATTTTAGAATGTTAAATGAGTTGAGTGTTTTATTAAGCTATCCTTTTTGGACGTTTATGTTTCTGGCACTTTTTAAAGTTTTAGTGGATTAGCAAGTTGACTTGGTAGTGGGCCGGGCACAATTTGGAGAAATGATGGATAAGTCTGTCAAGTTCTCGGATGTAAACATAGCGTAGGATGTCCATCGATAGGGTGAAAAAACGAACAAATAAATACCGTACTGCCGTACGCTGGATATAAGTCGCTTCCAATCAATCTTATTGAAAATTCATATAAGAGGCCTAAATCCGGAGGACGACGTACCTCCAACTTTTTAATAGTCAATTGCAAAACGTTGGCCTACCCACAAAGAGTGAGGAAGGCAGCTGAAATAATGATGTTGATGTTTTTTCTTTCAATACAGTTATTTTACTACATAGTCGTAAATATAACACACATATTATATTTCTAGTCGCGTCTTTTCACGCAAATACTCGTTTTATTATTACTTACCTAAATACTTATTTATTCGTAGTTCACGATGTGATTATGGTGTAAATGAGTTTCTCAACAAACACATCACAGCATGGAAAGGTATTCGGCGTTTTGAAATACCTGACTCCACTTGCTTCCTGCTCCTTTAAACTGACATGATTGAAACTGGTGAGTTTCAAATATACCAAACAGCAAGTTGAATTGACATTTCGCAGGGCACATAGTTTGAACAACGAACCTGTTTCAAATATTCCGAATTTATTGAATAGATAACATGCATGGAAGAAATCGCCATGGGTGATAAGGTCGCCACTTTATAATCATATTTTTTGTCGTATATATGTAAATAGTGTTTATTTTTCAAATTGTGGTTGTAAATAAAGAGTTTTGTCTGTCTGTCTGCACCGCAAAGCGCAGCGTTGGGTGTCCACCAACCTTACTGCGCTTTCTGCTTCGCTAAACGCCTAGAACCACCGGAACCTACATTTGAACATGTCATCCGAGCCACAGCAGCGTTCACTTTGAAATGTTACCCGCAGTCACTCATCCGAAGAGTGACGGTACAAAACGTTGCTTAACTTTGGTGATCGCTGACAAACACCTAGTCAAACCACACTATGAGCGCTATATCTTATATAGAGACCACGTTGCGGTAAACGCAGCGAAAGACGTCCGCTGACAGAATAGACAGTCGATTGCAAGAATTTGCTAAATAAGAAAAACTCTCTTAAAATACTTAATTCTTTAAAAGTATTTTGAAAAGTTTACAATATGTCAGCGGTACTTATAAGCACGGTACCACGGTAATGATAATCTAACAGTATTCCATCTACATACAAACGGAACGCGAATCATACCTACGCGCCTCGGAGGGCGGTATGCTCTTGGTATACTAGTCAGTCGCGGCGCGCCGTAGTGACGAACAAGTCTGGATTTGTTACTAGTAAGCGTCCGACATACCTCAGTGTCTCAAGTCGAAAGTTTTCGACCAGTGTGTTGCCAGTGATGACTTATGGCACAGAAACGTGGTCTCTCACTATGGATCTTATTAGTAAGCTCCAAGTAGCCCAACGAGCTATGGAGAGAGCTATGCTCGGAGTCTCCCTGTGGGATCGAATCAGGAATGAGGAGATCCGTAGAAAAACCAAA
Organism: Hypomecis punctinalis; assembly: GCA_949316475.1. Taxonomy (NCBI): domain Eukaryota; kingdom Metazoa; phylum Arthropoda; class Insecta; order Lepidoptera; family Geometridae; genus Hypomecis; species Hypomecis punctinalis. The sequence continues at coordinate 24,375,568 of OX438797.1, forward strand.
GTTACCGACATATCCCAACGGATTAGCAAGTTGAAATGGCAATGGGCAGGGCACATAGCGCGGAAGACTGACGCGGAGTACCGCCAAGCGCAGCGTAGGACGGTCACCCACAAGGTGGACGGATGACCTCATTAAGACCGCATGATCCCGATGGATGCAAGCCGCTTCCAACCGGTCTTATTGGAGATCCATAGGGGAGGCCTATGTCCAGCAGTGGACGTCCTTTGGCTGATGGATGGATGGATGGATGAAGCGTGCGATTTACGTATGTTTAGTTCCTTTTTTTACTACGGAGCACCAAATACATCAAAAACTCCAATATACATTTTTTGAACGTTTCCTTGTTCATTCACAACAAATTCTGTTTTGTAATAAAGATAATAATTTTACATCATAATATATAGAAACTAGAAAGAAACTCAAGTAGGTAAAGAGTAAGTAAATAAAATTAAAATACTAAAGGAGGCAGCCCTAGCGCGTGATACGTACTGCGTAGTCACGTGGCGCTGTAGATATATATATATATATATATATATATATCTAGGACAATGCCGAGTCCCAATACTGTTAGATATAATTACCGTGACGGTACGCAGCTTTTAAAGGTGTAATTAAATTTTACACGGTTATGTAACACATTTAATGCTTACCTACTCCTACGCTTCGACTTTGAACTCTTGTTGCTTTGTTTCACCAGGCTCACCTAATTATAATTTCCCTGATGTTTTTCCTTTAGAATGTGGAAATTATTTGTAAATCACTTTATTTACACACAGAAACAATAAAAAACTTAAAAGGCACTTTCCACTATGACTTAACAAAACAAGAAAAAAAGAAAATGTTTAAACTTAAACTAAAAAAACACAATATAAAACCTAGTCTCACAGCCCCTCGGCAGAAGGTAGCATGGCCAGAAATGTATATATTTTAATAATTGGTTATTTTATTTTTAGTGTGACTTACCTATATATGGTCCTGAATCATGAGTAAAATATAATAAACTTTCAGAGTTAGTAAAATTTACACCAAAATACTAATTTTCGAAAATTATGACAACAATGTACCTATTATCGTGATCTAACATGAGCTTACAAAATAACTTGTAGACTACTTGTCAAAACACGCGTATGATAGACTTCCACAGTTCAGAAGATGATATTACTTGGGAATATCAAATAAAGTTTGATTTTAAACTAAGCATAATAATTAAACATAACTATGCACCTACCTAGTTAGGAGATCCAAATATCATTATTCTCACATATAACCGTACATTTTGTGCCACCTATATGATTATTTGTGCAATAAAGTTTAAATCGTAAATTTAAGTCATACTGCGATAAGTTGAAGAAATTTAATTTACAAACTCTTGAAACTCGCCGCACTTACTTTGATTTTGTTTGCCTCTTTAAAATAATACACTCACAAATAGATTCTCCTTTCCTTTTGGGAAGTATAGATTTCAATGTTACTCCTAAAGTCCGAAGCAGCTATTACATTAAACCTAAAACCTTTTACCTGCGCGTCTATAAGAACAATATTACTGTATATTTAAAAAAATTAAGTATAGAATCCTGCGTTGCGCAGAGCCCAACATCACATTTTGTACATTTCAGTCGAGTTTGACTCTTATAGATCTCAAAACCACATTTGTAACGGGATTCACTAGGAACCAATAATTAGTTACGACCATAATAACACACCGAGGATCATCAACCTGACTAAAACTTAACTCTTCAGCGTTGTTTTCGATTTTACCGCCCGTGCCCCGTGAAGATGCAAGACGACGAGATGCAGTAGGTCCACGTGAAAAGTGAGATCTACGGGACGTTTATGAGAACCAAAATATGACTCAGTGGAAGGTCCAGCTTCTACTTCACTGTTAGAAAGGCGAGGCTGTACAGGGTATCTACGCGAAGTACGAGACTGACGATACAGCTTCTGAGAACCATGACATGACTCTGAGAAAGGTTTTTCGGCCTCAAATTCACGTCTTTGATGCGTCGATGCTAATACTACCTCGCATCTAACATTAAGTTGCCGACCTGTCAGTTTATTTAAAAGACCACCTTCATCTTCGTTGGCTGAATCCTCGTTTGACTGAACTGCAGGGTTTGAAGGTTCAGTATATAACAATCGAGGCTCAAAATTTTCTTCTTTTTCCAGTACATCTTATGCTTCATGTAATGTAGAACCCCTGAAAAACTAAAATAAATAATTTTACACGCAAAAGGACTAAAATTATTGAAAAATCAAGAAAATATTTTATGAAATATGTATCTGAGTAGAGCATACATATTAGCCTACGGGTGCCGTTTGGCACCCGTCAAATTGAGCTTAAGATACAACAAACAAAAATAAAAAATCGTGTAATTGTATTATAAGAAAAAACATTGTTTTCAAACAAATAAAAAGTATAGAAATGTAACAAATTACAGTAAATAAAAGAAATATGAGGTACTTACTTGAAAATGGCATCCATTATTTGCAAATTTTTCACAACACCATATAAGACTCGTCCCTGACGGTTGTATCAAGTACTCTGGTTGACAGAAACTATTTGAAAACAAAGCTAGCTTTGTCTAGCACTGCATAGACAATTAAAATTTTGAAATTATTAATTACGATAAGCGTAAAGTGCGAAAGTTTAAATACATAAAACCGGGTGCCAAACGGCACCGCTAGGTCATAATGGGTTAAGTACTGTTATAATAATCATGATGTGTTCACATGTTTTGGAATATGGTTTAGCTCATAGTTCTTATCGCTACAATATTTAAGCATATTATTGACTGTATTCTGTTTTGTGTACCAAATAAATAAATAAAATAAATAAAGTTATTTAACAGCACAAAACGTATGGTCGAGGTTGATGGGCAGATAATATAATATGTCGATGAGTACACTTATTAAGGATAGATAGTACCCTTCAAAAACCGTCAAGTTAAAGAAATTGAGCGCAGAGTCCAAAATGCATGGAAAAATTACTAGTCAATCAAAGAGTGGATGAAGGGTGACTTGGCGATATCACTGAAGCACAGACTCACCTATATGAGTATATCCAGTCCTACGGTGCTTAAACTTGGTCATTGAATGATGTTCAGAGGTTCAAACTCGGGTTTTGCCAAAAGGCAATTGAGCGCAGGCACCAAGAGGACGGACAGAGTTCGAAACACAACACTGCGTTCTATCACAGGTGTAGTTGACGTACGCCAAAAAGCTGCTTAACTAAAATGGGATTGGGCGGGTTATGTGGTTCGTATGCGACCCGAGAAATGTGCCAGGATCGTCTGGCCTCCGGTACCGGACAGACGAAGGCATGGAAGGCCTAAGAAAACGCTGGCGTGGTGATCTTTACACATTCCGGGAAGGTTGGCGGGATTTGGCTCCAGAACGTGATAAATGAAAGGGAGTGGGTAAACCTTTGCGCAGAAGTGGGACAGCATAAGTCGAGAAAAAAAAAGTTATTTAAACCGATTCAGTATTTGCTAGGCGGATAGCGCTGCAAGTAAGGCTGATCCACCCCGTTAGTTTTTATATTGTGTACAAACATACGCTAGGAAAATGGCGGCATTAGTGGCAGCTCACTGTAATGCAGTGAAAGAGATTTGGACGGATCATAATGTGGTAGTATGAAAATAATCGGCCAAGTGCTAGTTAGAGTCGCGCACGAAGGGTTCCGTATAGTATGGAAGCCCTCTTTAATTATGTTTTATTTTTATTTCATTAGGTACTTATGTATGAAGGGAATATGAAAGATACTGTCAGTGGTGTGTCGTAGTGACAATGTCAATTTGAATGGTACGGCTTTGCATATTTTATAGATATCTGTGGCTTTGCATCTAGTCTGCCCGTGACCTCGACCAATGCAACTTAGTCAAAATGTCGGGAAAACGATGTATTTAATTATACAAGTGTCTCATTTTTCATTGCGCAATAAATCCCGTAGTACAAAGATAATGCATTCAATTTTTTACAAAAAACAAGAATTATTAAAAATACCCTTTTTTTAAAACACGTTTATACTGAACAAGTCCTCGCCAAGACCACTCAAACAAGCCGAAACTGGATGGGTTTGCGTCGTTTCATTACAAAGTTCCTAGAACCACCTTCCAGCCCCATCATCAGAACCCGGTTACCATTGAAAGACAATCTACTCGCAAGACGACTCAAATGAGCCCAAACTCAATGAGGTTGTGTCGTTTCATTAATAATAATAATAAATATTTTTGGGACATCTTACACACGGCCTCTGACCCTAAACTAAGCAAAGCTTGTGCTATGGCTGCCAGAGACTGATATACTACATATACTTATTTTTAAATACATACTTATATAGATAGTAACTAAATAACACCCAGACACAGAGCAAACACCTATGTTCATCACATAAATATTTGACCTGGGTGGGGATCGAACCCACGCCTCTTTGATCCAGAAGTTAACCACCTTCCAGCATCATCATCAGATCAGCACCATGTCACCACAATTGTCACCATTGTCACGCAAATTACACATGTATCCTGAATTTCAGCTCAATCGGAAACCAGGAAGTGGATCAAATTTAACTTGCAAAAATTGATTACAGACAGACAAGACAGGTGAAACTGAAAAAAAACCTGGAAAAAATTAGATAAAGCTTAGTTACTATAACGTCTATTCCACTTTCTCCAACGGTGTTCGCGTGTCCGAGTGAATGCGAACATTGACCCAATTCCCGCCAAATTGAGATGGGGCTTTTTATTTTTGTTCCGTATGAGATGAAACGTTTACTACGCCGTGGTTATTATGGTGCTATACGGGATATGACTGTGTTCTTTATGCCCGAGAGTTTATGTTAATTTGTTATGGACATCGTTACATGGGTTTAGAGTCGTGGGGTTATATCTTATCTGATGAGAATTCAGTTATAAAGAATAATTACAATTAAAATGAGTTCTGAAGTAAAGCACAGTAAGTACTGAAAACACAACCCAAATTAAATTACTGTTATTTTGGTTGTGGTTTTTTCCAAGCTTTAACCATAGGTATTTGCTTCCAAATGAAACTATTTTAAGGAAATGGGCAAAACATTCTAATTTGTTTTAAAAAGGCTTTTGCAGATAACCTTTTCTATTATTATCTTCATTCTTAACCATACTTCCTTCGGTTTCACCCTGCTTTTACAAATTAAAATTTAATGTTACCATATTTAACATACGTAGTGAATAAACAAGCGTGACCTAGCAAAGAATTCATAGACACTCGTTTATAATAAACATGTTTTTCTCAAGCATGCTTGGAAATGTGAACATTATTTTGACAACCTTCTTTGAGAGAAATTAACATTGCAGTAATGACCAAAGACACGAGAGCAGCGGCCGGCAAAAATACATGAAAATCCATTTCTGGCGTATTTTGCGGCCAGCAAAAAATGCATGGAAATCCATTTTGTGGCGTATTTTGCGGCCAGCAAAAAATGCATGGAAATCCATTTCTGGCGTAATTTGCGGCCAGCAAAAAATGCATGGAAATCCATTTCTCTCGTATTTTGCGGCCTGCAAAAAATGCATGGAAATCCATTTCTGGCGTATTTTCGGCCAACAAAAAATGCATGGAATTCATTTCTGGCGTCTTTTGCGGCCAGCAAAAAATGTATGAAAATCAATTGCTATCGTGTTTATTTTAGTCTGAATCATGCCAACCAAGGAGTTTACTATTCAAATGTTTAATTTATGTTTCAAGTTAACTTAGAAATAGTATGTTAATCGAAGAAAAAAAACCGGACAAGTGCGAGTCAGGCTCGCACATCAAGGGTTCCGCTCAAATCCAGAAAAATTCACAAAATTGGTAAGTAAGTTGTTAAAATCTCTATACCATCCACATTTTTTTTACATTGTACTCGTAATTACACATTGTTAAAATAATTAAAAATCCGTTTTAGCATGTGCTAATGAAGTTCGTTATGCACCTTATTAATATTAACATGATACGATTTACTCACTTTGAATTTTGAACCCATATTTTATAAATTGTGAGGCCCTATTTTATTGTGATTTAAATAAAAATGTACAGTTTTTAGATTTATATGTGTACTCTGAGACAATGCTTCTCGCCAAATTTCATAGTTCTATATTAACAGAAAGTACGCTGTGGGCTTTGATTTTTGTGAGTGTTTTTTTACGACATAAACTAACTTTTTTATACGATAACTGAGAAGTTTTTCTTTTACACATTTGCATGATACCATAGATATACTCGTACGTATATAGTTTAAATTTCAACTCGATATCTTTACGTGTTCCCAAGATAAATAATCTTGACATACACACAGACGTACAGATGGACAACAAAGTGATCCTATAAGGGTTCCGTTTTGCCCTTTGAGGTACGGAACCCTAAAATATGAACACGTGGCGCGTGAAAAATGATTATTGTTCGTTTTTCATCAGTCATTTTGAAAATTATTTAGTAAGTAATTTCAGCGTATTTTGTTGAGAAAAGTATCTACCTACTATACAAGCCTTGGCCACAACTAGGCTTCACCTCGGCACGCTTCGTCCATCATTACGTCTGTTGGTGGCTGTTGCATTAATGTATTAGGGACACGCTTAGCTTCTGTTTTAAATATATTTCTTGTGTTTTTAACAGTAATGAGCAACAACATTGTTAAATGAATTTCGTGTAGTAATCAATACAATTACGTAGAATTGAGCTCATTGATACAACTATTTCATCTCCAAATGTATTTGTAGGCGTTGGCAATAAATGTGCGTAGCAACACTTCCTACTTAGAAACAAACCAAGTAACCTCCCAAAGCTCCTAGCAACAACTCTCTCCAAATAATTACTCCTACCTACTACTAGCCCGGGAGGTAAGCGCAAAAAAATGAAAGTACTTTCTAAAAGCTGAATTTTTGGTATTACGTCATCATGGTGATGATTTACAACCAGAGTCAAAGTGGCACCATTTTAAAGTGTGACTGTCAGGCCCTGTTACATGTTTCAGGTGATTGATTGCAGTTAAACTTTTTTGGTACAGGTACAGAAACTTTGTTTATAATCATTTTTCTACCTGTACACCAATTTTCAAAACTTTGATGTAGTTGCAAGATACTCATTTATTTATAATTCAAACAAGTAGAGTACGTGCAAAAAGAGAACCGTCGTCGTGGCGTTACGCCAAGGTACCGACTGTACTTGATAGACGCAAGTAGTGATGAAAACCAAATTGTCGTAATATCGTATCAAACACTTCTAGTTGTACTAGCGATGACAGAGCAGTGTTGTCAACTTAACAAAATTAGGAAAATGGCACACGAGCGACCTCATCTACGACGCTTTTCTTTTTGCACAAGCTCTATCCCCACCAAACGCTAAAAAACCCAGCTGACTGACTTCTTGGTATTGTTGTATAGTAGCCGGCAAACAACTTGAACGTTAAACCATAGCTACCTCTCTTTTGTTTTCTCTGCTAACGAAAGGGAGATAGTGATATTTTTTTGTTCAACTTACGTGCCAGGACCTATACACCACAATAATAACGTAATACCAAAAATTCAACTTTTAGAAAGTACCTACTTACATGTCTAACCTCCCGGACTATACCTCGCCAAAACAAATAGCACTAATTCAGTTCTGGTTGAAAGCGCGATGCCGTGTCATTATCCCGTACACGGTGCGGTCGGATCGCATTTGTCAAACAATACTTTGTCATTGTTTCAACCGTGATTACACGCATTTGTGAGCCGAAAACATGCTCCAAATGCGACAAGTGTGGCTATTCATTTACCTAGTAAAATTAAGTACAATTACATCATCAATACTTAAGATGTCAGTAACATTTCCTGTCCCATACAGTTTCATAATCCACTGTTAAATTTAAACCTACCTTCAGAAGGTGATAGGACTTACTGCCACGTGGGCTCGGTTGGTTGATAGTGCATATGCGCCATAGAATTAGTTCTCAAAAATAATGTAGGTTATCTCCTTGTGCTTCTATCTTACCAAAACAAATAGTACTAATTCAGTTCTGGTTCAAAGAGCGAGGCCGTGTACATGGTGTGTATCTAGTACACGGTGCGGTTGGATCGCATTTGTCAAACAATACTTTGTCATTGTTTCAACCGTGATTACACGCTATTGTGAGCCGAGAAAATGCTCCAAATGCGGCAAATGTGGCCTTACATTTAGTAAAATGTAGTTAGATTACATTATCAAGATACAAGAAGACAGTAAAATTTTTGTCCCTTACATTATCAACATACGAGAAGACAGTAACAATTTTCGTCACTTACATTATCAACATACGAGAGAAGACAGTAATTTTCTTGTTCCTTACTGTATTTAAGCCCACTATACTAAATCTATAGAGACCTATAGAGACCTATCATCAAAAAATAATAAGGTTATCCGTCCATATATTATTGCCCAAGTTTGTGAGTTGGAAGACTCACAAACATCTAAAAATTTATTTTTTATCGCATATAAGTATGAGGTATTCCTCTAGACGTAGAAAATATTCTAGTATTATTGTACTCATCATTTGACCAACTTTTACTTTGAGGCTAACCCTGAAAATGCGAAAAGAGCTGCCTGGAAAAAGTTCATTCATTCATTCAGAACCAAACATGCGGAACATTGACTTTTCCTCGCGACTGCGGGGGTGGTTCCATATATAAGTTACTTAAAATGATTGGTATAATAATATCCTTGAAAATAAGTCTGCTGTATAGAGAAAACCTTTTTATGAGCCCATTTTTGATTTAAACTCATCATAAAGAATAATGAATAAATATTGTGAAATTAAGAATTTGACGAATTAAGTGTTCGACAAACATAGGTCACCATCAGTCCATCAGTCTCTTATTTGACAAAAATGTATGTGTCTCGAATTTGGCAAATATAGATACGAGTATGACGAGTATACAATTTGACGAGTGAAGTATTTGACGACCGTCTGCGTAATCCTTTGCCCTGATGTATACCTAATCGTATCTATAATCCTACCTCTACCGCTACGACAAAGTGTCGTTTGTCGTCACCCCCAGCGCCCCTGTACCGCGCTGGCGAGGACTAAGTTAAGTGGTAGGATTTTAGGTATTACTACAAATATACACAATATTTCTTAAAAGCAATAAGTGAATTTATCACTTAGATGCAAAGCATCAGCAATGCTTCACAAACATCGATCAATAGAGATGTGAAATATAGTTCGCAGCAATGTGTGTTGCACCTCAGAGTACTCAAACATAACTATGTTTGTTGCAGCAATGTGTGTTGCACCTCGGAGTACTCTGTATTCAATAATTTGCATGCTGGGGAATACTGGCGCGGCTGGCCCAATGGTACACAGTTTATTTGCTGTTTGCATAGGTAATGCTGCGCTATAGACAAAGTCATGTGTACTGATCTTTCTAGAATTCTAGATTTTACTAGATACCTATGAAAGTATAAATATTATATACTTTCATAGGTATCTAGAAAAAAAAAGTATAGATGAAAGTATAAATATTATATAAGTAGCGCTCGTAGCGTAGTTTGATTAGGTGATTGTCAGCGATCACCGAAATTAAGCAACGTTCCGCACGGTCAGTATTTGGATGGGTGACTGCGGGTGGCATTGTCCAACTAAGCGCTACTGTGGCTCAGATGACACGTTAAATTGTAGGTCCCGGTTGTTTTAACCGTTTAGCCATGTCAGAGGCCTATGGCCTAAAAACTCTGACACCAGGGCTAGCCACCCGGCCTATACGAACTTACTTACTTTAATATTATATATTTCCTAATTTCAAATATAATAGATGCAATTTTATATTTCAACCTGTACCAGCGTTATTAATAGCCCACTGCAGGACTTAAGTTCACCCATGAAGCGTGATTGGATCATATCCACCACGCTCTGGCCCAGTAGGCCACACATACACCATCGAATTTCTTTTGCGGGAGTTCGCAGGTTGCCTCACGATGTTTTCCGTCACCGAAAAGCTAGTGCTGTGCAATTCCGTCAATAAACATTAAAAAACTCATTGGTATTGGTAGACTATATTATCGGAAAATAACGTGTTTAATTGACTGCCTCGGTGGCTCAGTGGTTAGTGACCCTAACTTCAGAATCAAAGAGGCGTGGGTTCGATCCCCACCCAGGGCAAATATTTATGTGATGAACATAGGTGTTTGGTCTGTATCTGGGTGTTATTTAGTTACTATGTATATAAGTATGTATTGGAAAATATGTATAAGTAGTATATCAGTCTCTGGCAGCCATATCACAAGCTTTGCTTAGTTTAGGGTCAGAGGCCGAGTGTAAGATGTCCCAAAATATTATTATATTGAATCAGGTGTAGGTAAGTTTAGGTGTTATTATTTAATAAGGCGATGTCGGAAGAAATATACAAAAAAATCCTCATTTGAAATATAGCGAGTATACTGAAATGTAACTCCTACATTACCGGGATAATCATTACCGCCAAAACTAAAACTACGCATAATTATAATTACGTCGGTAGTAAATTTCAATAAAGGACTATTACTTGTAAGGCACAAACTACACAAAACCCAATCCTAACTGCAATCAGCTTAGAGGATTGTATTTAGCGCAGCTTGTAGCTAATTTTAAAGGCATCAAGTTTGATTTGGCCTATAGTAGGTCCCATACAGGTTAACAAAATTATGGTAAACTCTAGTGTGACCACGTTCATACCGTACTATATTATGTTATGTGATTTAGTTCTGTATTTTTGTCGCAATAGTAAATAACTAAGCTCGTATAAGCAAAGTGGCTAGCCCTGTCAGAGGTTTTAGCTTTAAAGCTATCTACGAGTATGTCTACGTCTATTTTAAATTTAATTCAATAATCATTAATGCAGATATTGCAGTAACAACGTAGCAAGGTGAGATAAAGTAGGCGTAGCAAACTAAACAACGGGATTTAATTCAATAATCATTAATGCAGATATTGCAGTAACAACGTAGCAAGGTGAGATAAAGTAGGCGTAACAAACTAAACAACGGGATTTAATTCAATAATAATTAATGCAGATATTGCAGTAACAACGTAGCAAGGTGAGATAAAGTAGGCGTAGCAAACTTAACAACGGGAATCATTAATGCAGATATTGCAGTAACAACGTAGCAAGGTGAGAGAAAGTAGGCGTAGCAAACTAAACAACGGGATTTGTTATCATACAAAAACTTCTACTCGATTCTATTAAAACTTGAGTCAATTATTTTTTAATTCTGAAAATATAGAAAGTTTCGCTGATATATTTAAAGAAATCAACAATTTTAATCAATTTTTTTAGCAATATCATTGGTTTTAATTACTCTACACTGGTAGCAAATTTAATTCAGGGCACATACCTTTGCTATACTACTCAAGAAATGTCTGTCTGTGTTGTAATAGCGTGCCATAAGACTGACATTCAATTTAAAATAAAACTCAACGTTCTGAATAATTTCAATAACTATTTTCCAATTGTTATGTTAAACTCACTTGGCAGGATAAATGACGTTCTATTGTTATGGATACGTTATAGATGTTTATTAAAGCCCAACCAATCAAAAACCAAATTTAACCATTAAACTATTGATTACATCTAGTCCTGTGTCGTTCGTACATTCTCCGTGTTCCGGATCGTTCATGACCGACCAGCGAAATAACCGGATCAAAGTTATCGGTCGTTCATCGGTCACGTGACCGAACCATACGGTGGCAATAAGATCAAACGTACATTCACCAATGATCAACAATCTTTGACCTGTCATTAGAAAAGTTAATGAAATTAATTAATTAATAATCTGAACGTGTCTAGCTTGCAATTATACTTCGCATCATTATTGCAAGCTAGACACGTTCCGTTTGTTGGTATGCTAGCAGTGTTTCACGCCTCATTTTGGCGCGAATCGCGCGACACGGAACATGCAATCCATGGTACAAATGATCGAGATCTAGAACAAGTAATAAACGATTCGATCATGCGCTGATTATGTTTCGTTCATGCACTAATTACATCCATGATATTTATGCGATAACGTCACCCATTTTATTTAACTATTTTGATGCTATTGTTTTTATATTGTAGCATTGTACAGTAATTGACTTTTAGAATTACACTTAGGCTCAATTTTAAAGGCGCTATCTTAATTATAATAGCAAATTAGAGTAGTCCTGTTTTTTTTGACTATATGCATTTGATAGAGAGAACAATATTTTACGTTGCTGTTAAATTTACGATGGCGCCTTTAAAATTGGGCCTATTTGATTGTTTCATAATTGTGTAATTTTTACATGACGTTAATATTATGGTTTAGTTTGTAAACATTTGAAAGACATTTTATCTACAATAGAATGTTACCTCCAGTTGGCGACTTTCATTGCAGCAATATTAGAAACTAAGTCATCCGGCATTAGCCTTTCTTCCTGCCAAAAAAGAGTGAATACAACGTATCTATAGTAAATTATCATTGCACAGAATGTACTGCTTCAAGTGTTTCAAAGAAAACTTAAAGTCTGTGAACTCAGTTCTCGTTTGCATTTAAATTTCAGCCAATTGTGATGCAAATGCTAATCATACAAACGTCTGATGCGAAACCTCCTTGTTTATGTTTTCAATGACTATGAATTTCAATTTACCAGAGCGAGTTTAGCTTTTAATTATTTTCTTGAGTTCTTAGTATGTTAATGAAATTGATGAAGAGTATTATACGGATATTAAAATGAGCAGTGCTCTCTAAGGTTTTATAGTTTTGAATATTTTTAAGAATAGTACGGCGTTTGTAAAGGTTCTAATATAACTATATAGAATTTATTACGAGACAATAAGTTTGTGAACAGAATAAGTAGATTTTTAAGTAAACCCTCTTTTTTGTGACGTTACTGAATTTATTGTAAAAAGCTACATTTTCTATAAAAATGGTGGAAATGGTTTTTATTTAATTAATTAGATTATTTGACCACTACACAATTTTATTTGCAAAACTTATCTTTATTTTACGCTGTGGATCAAAGTCAAGGTCACAATTTCTTTATTCCGTAGACACAATACAGGCACTTGGAATCGTCTAGTTACAATTTTTAAAAGTTCTACTTAATTACATTTTCACTATAAGGGTCAGGCCGTAGATTTTGCCACAAATAGCGAAAAGATTGCGCATAATTCTTCGCTATCCTGTCGCGAACAATGGCGAACGATAATGACGAACAATTGTTAGGATGGTGATACACATATGATATTATTTGCAAATGATTACCTCTGAGGTTCGTGTCCCGTGACTACTCACTAAGTGATCCTAGAGGGTTAGTTGCATAGTTTGAAATGCTCAGAATATTATCTTCTAAAAATATTTCATAATTAATTTCTTTGACCGGCACTTTCAGGTTTAGCTCATAATGAATGATGTCCTTTATTCTTTCGAAATCTACTGTTTGGACGACTACTAGTGAGTTAATATTATAATTATTAGTCTCGCGAATATATATGGTAATTTAAATTAATGTTACGCCCTACGTGACTACTACTACGTGTATACTATTTATTGAAAGTTACAAAAACGAACATTATACCTACCTATTTTGTTTTTTTTTCAGTACAGACTTTTGATCTCATTCAAGTTTTGCAAAACATGTCAACAGTAAAAAATAACTGCACCTAGTGTGTACTCAGTATTATTTGTGGTGAAGAATAGTTGATAGCGAAGAAATAGCGAACGACCTGTTTTCATAGCGAAGGTGATAGCGAAAATCGATCATAACTCAATAAATAAGACATATTATCATGCCACCTTAACGTTGGAAGATCACGTACAACTTACTTAATCGTGCACAAAAACAATGATAGATTCCAAATAAAAACTTTTCATTTAATCTCAAAAAATTCACTTCGTAAAACACGTGACACTTTCTACTTCGCACGGGTTATGACAGCGAACTGACAAAACTGTGGCCATTACGAGCTTAATGATTAAAGAGTACATTACTTAGGTGTTGTCGCGACTTAATTTAAATCTCACTGTGCTTCTAGAATAATAAAACGAGAAGATAATGGTTGCGAAATAAAAATATCGTAAATAATCAGTTTTCGAAAGTTTTTAATAAATCTGCGTTTTATTATGATTTTTTCTTAAACAACACGTAAAGATATTAAAACCGTGGATAATTGACTATAATTTTATAACGTCAAATTAAACAGAATATTAAAAAGTGTTATAGTTTTTATTTTATCGATGTGCAAAGTTCACTCCCACCGAAGCGGATTTGCGTTTTTTATGAAAATTTAGTCATTTTTCACAGATAAACATCCTATAACTTTCATAATTTATAAATTTATTCCATTATTTTTACTGGCCCCTATTAACCGATCCTTACGACACACGATGATGACATTTAGAAATAAATTAAAAGTAATTTACTATAAGAAAAAAGAGGCGGAGAGTTAGGGGACCTAAAAAGTGGCAAAATCTACGGCCTGACCCATAAATTACTAATACTAAACTTTTTAAATTTTACAATTTCAATGACCTAAAAAGAGTCGGACTACTAATTCAAATAGTTCACTGGGATTTATATATCCCGATGTGGTAATTTTCACATTATTATTCGTTTTTCAAAAACGACTCAACCGATTTTATAAAATTTAAATAAAACCGGTTCTGAAGCATAATCTTTCAAAATTAAATCATAAAAATCGATTCATAAATAATTAACAGAATAATTACGTAACATAACTATGTATGTTACGCGATTAGTCAAAAAACACAGCCGAATTGACAACTTTTTTAAGTCTCTTAAAAATTTAAGCCTCATGGACAGTTGGACAGTCTAGAAAAAAATGACTAGATTTAATGGCAAAGGTGACGTCCACAAGTGGTATATTATTCAGAGAAAAATCGAACCAAGGTGATATATACATCATTTGAAAGCTTGTTTTATGGGCTTCCCAAAAATATTTAATTTAGATTTTTTCGCCCCTCCAATTTTTTTTAAATGTGAATAATAAATTGTATGAAAAATAACAATACAGCTTATTACTTTTTCAAGTTTAGCAATGATAAAGTGCTTATATCGTTATTTGACTTGCATTCGTAGCTGATTCTTTCACATTCATCACTTAATTTACTAAAATTAAAAATTATAACCTACCAGTGTGACCAGTTAGTAGATACAATGTGACAAAAAACCACTTTAAAAGTGTGTCTAATTGCTAAAAATACTTCTATTTAACAATTTGGAGATTACTTAATCAGGGTTGCTAGAGATAAACTACCTATTGAGCCAAATATATTTATTTATCCTAATAAATTCAAAAATAATTTTTAAAAAATCGGAGGGCTCTTTTTTGGTTTTAATTGATGTAATAGACTCAGAAAAATATGACCTTTATTGAAATGTAACTAGTGTTGTGGTTCGAATTTTTGATTATTATTATACCAACCTTCATACATTTTGTGGACATGTCCTTTAATATATTTATAATAGCAAAATATATATGATAGCAAAATAGTAAATTTAATAGCAACGTAAAGAGCGTTCTCTCTATTGAACGCCTAAAGTTATAAATATTTTTTGCAAAAAAATAGCATGACCGACTTCACCCGTGTACAGAATCATTACAAAGTATAAAACAATGTCGCTTTCCGCTGTCTGTCCCTATGTATACTTATATCTTTAAAAATACGCAACGAATTTTGATGCAGTTTGTTTAAGAGATAGATAATTAGATAAGATAGATAAGACAGTTTGTGGGTAGGTGTGAAATAAGCAACAACTTTTCAAAATTGTTCCAAATAGTTTATTAAATATAAATATTATTAGTGTACTTACGCGTCAAATTGATGTTTAAATGCAAGTATTAGTGCACCCTGCCTGCCACTGAGTGTTGTCTCCTTAAAACTACACTGCAAACTCACTTTTCTTTAATTTACCTGTGAACTTACTTTTTGCCAAACAAAATGGACGCCATTCAACAATCCATGAGTGAAATGATGGACTCTTTCCACAAGCGCCTTGATTTGATCGTTGGGCAGATGCCAAGTACACAGGCGCCCACCTGGGAAGGTGTTGCTGCAGAACTATCCTCCTTCAAGGACTTAGTCGTCACAACGTTCCGGGTGGTGGAAGCCCAGATTGGAATGCTGGCTCAACAGCTCGATCAAACTGAGATGCGCTCACGGCGAAAGTTTCTATTGCTCCATGGAATTCCTGAAGAACCGAACGAGGACGCCTGCAATGTCGTCACAAAAGCTGTGGTGGAGAAGCTGAAAATATCAAGCTTCTGTTGCGCCGACATCAGCAGATGTCATCGGATGGGGCGTGCATCGTCTGGAAAACCGCGACCAATACTGTTCAAGCTTCGAGATGTGGTTCTTCGTGATAAAATTTGGAAGTTGAAGACTAGTTTAAAAGGTTCGGGTGTCACGCTATCCGAATTTCTCACGAAGGCACGGCATGATTTGTTCTTAGCGGCACGTCAGCGATTTGGAGTTGCGAAGTGCTGGACGAGTGAGGGCAATATCTTCATTCTCGGCCCTGACGGCGCTCGACATCGCGTCAATGCCGGGGGGACCTTGATGCTGTGCAGAAGATCGTCTCGGATGCCAAGCCGCAACCGCCGCAGCCGCCGCAGGCGGCTGGTGGTCGGGCGGTGCCTGCTGTGGTCAAGGATGCTGCAAACTCGAGGCCCAGGCGAGAAAAAATCGCCGTGAATAAGAAGTAACCGGAGTCTCGTTCAAATCATTACTTTTTCACAGTAGAAATCGATAACAGGGTAGTTTAGATGATATGTCTTCGTTGTTTTTTATTTAATTTTAATACGTAGGTACTCGCAGTTTTCTTCTAAATTAACTTTTATAAATAGCAATTTCATAATTCACTACACTTTGAGGTTAGACGTAGAATCGAAATAACTTTGACGTTTAGAAATGTATTGTCGCGCAATATGTCATTAACATAGAGTAGGGCTGGAGCGGCGGCCAATTCGGCTGAGCAGCACAAGCGGCGCAAATATGCTAACCTCGGGAGTGGTTACATATTTGAGCCATTTGGAGTTGAGACTTTGGGTCCGTGGGGGCCGGGAGCTCATCTTGTTTTCAAAAGTCTTTCTGAGCGTCTGGTGGACGCGACGCGTGACCAAAATGCTGGTGTTTATTTGGCTCAACGTATAAGCATTGCCATTCAGCGTGGCAATGCTGCCAGCATGCTGGGCACGCTGCCAACTGGCAGTGGGCTTGAGCACTTGGATTATCTTTAGACCTTCAAGGGTCTGTGGATGATCCAATTGCTTTCTATGTAGTAGTAGTGTAGTATTGTCATTATATTTTTAATTAAAAAAAAAAAAAAAAAAAAAAAAAAAAAAATGTCAAAGTCAATTGAAGCTGTCATTTAGTTTTATGTTCAACATATGCGAATTGTAACGTCTTACGCATTTGCCAAAAGATTGTACATTATTTGCTGTATTTTTTTTCTGTACTATAATATTCTTTTGTTTGTGGAAATCTTTTTATTGTGTGCGAGCATTTACCTACCTTGTTTATTTGATTGTTTAGGCTATTTTTGCATTATCTCTTTCAAAGTTGATAATTATGTTTTAAATCTATTTGGCTATTAATTTTATTAATGTAGTGTATATTTATAAATATTTTTGTATGTCTAGCACATTAACACAATTGGCAGGTAGATGATTTGTATTTTTTTTTGTGTATTTTATTAATATTATCATATATTTATTTAATTATATTTATTATTTTTATATTTTGTACAAGTACCTATTGTTATGGTTAGTAGTGATGATGAATATCTTACGTGTTCTGCTAATACATCTACCAGTGACAGTTTAGACAGTTTCTGTAGTATTCCTTCCTTGTCTGAATCCATTGAGTCGATGATATCTGATGTTCCCAAAAATTTTAATGTTTTCCACATAAATGCCCAAAGTATTACGGCTCATTACCCAGAAATGCTTGCGTCTTTTGTACATCCTAACATCCATGCTATCTTAGTTTCTGAGACGTGGTTAAAACCGGTTCTCCCTTCTTCTACAGTAGCGTTGCCAGGCTTTCGACTCATAAGAAATGATCGGATTGGCAAGGGTGGTGGTGGTGTTGCTATATATATCTTCGAACCCACATTCCTTTCACTGTAATTAGTATATCTGCGCAGCCGCCGCCATCCGATGCCGGAGAACATCTTCTTATCGAAGTCGTGCTACAACATACTAAAATACTTCTAGGAGTTTATTACCCTCAATCTCGGAATGTTAATTACTTCTCCTCGTTTGAAACTCTTCTAGAAAGTTATTCTACTTCTTACGATCACACCATAGTAATAGGCGATTTTAACACATGTCTATTGAAGCAGGATCATAGATCTCGTAAATTTGAATTATTAGCTAAGGCTCTTAACTTCACTATCCTTCCTCTTGAAGCTACTCATAATCCACCCGATTATAACCCTTCTCTTCTCGATCTTATGCTTGTGACCTCTCCAAATCATGTTGTTAAGCATGATCAGTGTGCGGCGGATGACTTTTCTCACCATGATTTGATCTTTTTGTCTTATAAAGTCCGCCCACCTAAAGCCAAGCCCAAAATTCTTCTGCAACGTAGTTTTGGTAGTATGAACATTGAAAACCTATGCAAAGATGCCCAGGAATTAGACTGGTCTAGTGTAATTAACGCAGCTGATATAAATGACAAACTGTTTGAGTTTAACCGCATTTTAACAGAATTGTACGATGTTCATGCACCTATTCGAGCTGTCAAAATGAAACATGTACCAGCCCCATGGTTGAATGATGAAATACGTGCTCTCATGAACAAAAAATTAACAGCTAAGAGCAAGTTCAAAAAGTGCCAATCTGACGCAACCAAGGAGAAGTACACAAACATTCGCAATGTCTGCAACAGAGCGTGTAGGGACGCACAACGCCGACATATTCATACTTCAGTAGAAAATGGTGATCCAGCTAAAGTCTGGAAGTTTCTCAGGTCAATGGGAGTAGGCAAAACTCCTCAAGATAGTATTTCTAATAACTTAAACATTGATTTGCTAAATCAACATTTTTCCTCGTCTTCAAATTTTGATGGACCAGCGAAAGCTGCCACCTTGAAACGTCTTTCATCCGTCAATCCTCCCGACCACGAAGCATTTACTTTCGACCAATTTTCCGCTTGTGACGTTAAGAAGAGTATCCAGTCCATTTCATCCAATGCTGTCGGTAGTGATAGTATAAGTCGCAAAATGATCATGCCAATACTTGATGAGATCACTACTGTCATCCAATACCTCCTCAATTTCTCCATTTCTTCGGGTACCTTTCCATCAAAAAGTGGAAAGAAGCTCAAATTACACCTCTTCCAAAAAAACCTAATCCCAATTCTTTCTCAGACTACCGCCCAATTTCTATCCTTCCTTTCTTGTCTAAAGTGTTGGAGCGGCTTGTTTACCAACAACTTTTATCCTTCTTAGTCAAAAACAATCTTCTCAATCCGTTTCAATCCGGATTCCGTCCTGGACACAGTACTGTGACAGCCCTAACTAAAATTACTGACGACATACGAGATGGCATTGGTCATTGTCAGCTAACGGTGCTATCACTACTTGATTTCAGCAACGCTTTTAATAATGTGGATTTTGATATTCTGTTGGAAATTCTACGCTCTCTTAACGTATCTCCAACGGCAATTGATTGGTTTCGTAGTTACCTGTTTGGACGCCGGCAGCGGGTTTGCATTGATGAGTCGTACTCATCCTGGTGTGATATCACTGCTGGTGTTCCCCAGGGCGGCATTCTATCTCCACTTCTTTTTGCAATTTTTATAGATTCTATCTCTCAACATTTATCTTCTTCCTATCACCTCTATGCAGACGATTTGCAGATATATAACCAAGCTCCTATAGGGCAGTTGCATGAGGCCATTGAGACCACAAACGCTGATCTCAGACGTATAGGGGACTGGAGTAGATCATATGGCTTGACAATTAATCCAACCAAAACTCAGACAATAATTATCGGAAGCTCCCGTATGATCTCTAAAATTGATTGGTTCCGTCTCCCGCAGGTAATTTTTGAGGGAATCCCAATACCATTTAGCGAAACTGTAAAAAACCTAGGAATCATCATGGACCGCCAGTTTTCTTGGAATCCCCAAATATCTGAGGTTAGCCGGAAAATTTTTGGTTCTGCAGCATCACTTAAACGCTTGCGTAACTTCCTTCCGATTGCTACCAAAACTGCGCTTGTAAAATCTCTCCTATTCCCAATATTAGACAATGCTGACGCTTGCTATCTGGATTTAACCGAAGAGCAACTTGACAAGCTTGAACGTCTTCAAAATTTCTGCATTCGATTCATATTTGGCTTACGAAAATATGATCATATTTCTGAATTTCGACAAAAGCTCAAATGGTTGCCCATTCGCCTTCGCCGTAATACCCACATTCTCTCCTTCCTTTATAAAATTCTTTTCAATCCTACCATTCCTCTATATCTTAAGGAACGATTCGAATTCATAATTGGTCATTCCGGTTCCTTACGACCCTCACGAGCTCTTAAGCTTAGAATCCACACCTCTTCCCACGTCAATCTGTCCTACGCTAAATCGTTCACTATACAAGCTGTCTGTCTCTGGAATGAGCTGCCTGTTGCCATCAGGCAGCTCATTCCAGAGACAGACAGCAATCTTATTTATAATTACTATCTATCTTTATGTTAATTATTTAGGTACTTATGTATTTGTGTATGTATATATTAAGTCTATGTATGTATTTAGTATGTGTTATTATTACCATGTGTATATAAGTATTATGTTTTATAATATTTATTATTATTAATGCACCACCGACTATTCTGCCAATCCTTGAGGTTTTATTTTTTTCTCTCCACGGGTTACCTGGAAGAAATCGCTATGAGCGATAAGGTCGCCCTTGTACCCTGTAAATTTACTTAGTCCTAAGAATGTTTGTATTTGTTTTTGTTTGGTGTACAATAAAGTATATATTATTATTATTATAATTCAAGATAAATGTTTATTTGTATAATACACCTGTGCGAAGCCGAGGCGCATCACTAGAACGCAAATATTATGCACGGATCGGTGTAGCATTCTTCACATTATTGTTGATATATCAAAAATGGCTAAACCGATTTCGATAAAATTTAAATGGGACTAATTTCAAAGTATATTCTCTCCAATAAAAAAAGAATTATTGAAATCGGACAACTATAAAAAAAGTTATGCGTGGTACATAAAAAAAATATATATATACGCGTCGAATTGTATACTTCCTCCGGTGGTTCGTCGGTCAAAAAGAAACAGAACTATGCTATTATAATTACGATGGCGCCGGTGTTATTATCAACTTAATATGCATGAAGATTCAATAGACACAAGATCAGGAAACCAAACCGTAGCCAACAACACCAAGTCGCACAAAGTGAAGCCAGCATCCAGCCCAGTTAGTATTTACATCTGAAACGCGGCTCCAATGAATAAATCATTGCTGCTCCATCTACGATTTAATGTACGTTTGATATCAGCCGATACACCCAAAGGCGTGTGAATAAATTTGATTGATTTTGCTTTTGGAAATAGTGAATACTATTTCCTGAATATATGTGTGTGCCGGTACTAGGTACACACCTAGACGAGACAACATAAACTTTGAATCTTAGTATAAATGCGTGATTAACAGGCAGTGTAGCTCTCATAGCGTAGTAGTTGTAATTGGATTGTCCGGAGTTCTTGGGGTTGTTTTTATGGGTTGCCTAATAAGGCCTCCTAGGTGTATTTCACTGTTGTATTTATCGTTATTTTGATTTGTTGTGTACAATAAAAAGAATATTTGTTTGATTGTTTTTTTTTACTTAGTACAATTTTTCGGTCATAATATGTCTATCTTGAGGATAATATTATGTATAATTTGTATTTCCAGTACTGAGCTTGACAATGCGTTGTCGCCATTTCAAAATTTTACAATCACAGTAGCGTTCTTTTTCAAACAGAAAAAGATAGCAAACCAGATAAAGATGCATTTCTCGCAAGAGGTTTTAAGCTTTGCCGCGTCTAAAACTTTTAGTGATAATTTTTGATCGTCCTTGGTACGCACCCTCTGTAAGTTCTTTAAGTTATTTATCAGTCTTGCTGATGCGTGGTCTCTATAATATTCAAGAGCTTTACAACCCTTTCAGTGCTTGTATGTAAACAATGAACGTTACCAAACAACATTTACCAATGCCTTGTTAAGAATATGAATGAGCTGTAGCTGGTAACGATGATCTTTTCTTATAGCTATAACTCGGACAACTTTGCCCACGTTTAAAACTTTCCTTTGAGAGATTATGACTGGATGGTACCTCGTACCGCCAGTCGCTCGGCACGAGACGGCTTGTCGGAGGATTTAGTTCCATCGCGGCTCTTGACGGCCCTGTGACGTGCCAGATAAGTAGGGCCTGCTTTACAGGCGTAGAATTAATTGTTCACAGGTAAAAAGTTTGTTTAAATACCATCCCTACATAGTCGACATTGCACCTGCTCATACTAAGCGATTCGTTTCTTTCTTCAGAATGCGTTCCGCCAGGGATTGGAACGCCCTGCCTCCGTCATTGTTTCCTGACAATTACAATTTGGGTATCTTCAAGAGGCAAGGCTGGATATTTTCTAGGTCTTACATACTTTATCTTTGTCTACAACTTCGTTTTTTAACAGGCAAGTGGGTGGCCAAATGTAGCCCTATATTGCAAATGTAATTGGGTATACCTAAGTACAAGAAATGAGAGGAAGGGGAAGACGACGGATTTTTAGATCAGATCAAAGAGAAGGTAGATGTCGTAGGTACAGGGAGGTGACGACACTGGCCTGGGACCGCGGGACGTGAAAGTTACTCTAGCGACAAGAGCACCGCTCATAAATTCTGATTGAGTATCCAAGGAGTTAAAATTCTGACATCAGTGCTGCTGCTGGCCTCACACTTTTGTAAGGGCCAGAGATTTGAAGGCTTTTTAAGGTCGTTTTGGTCCTCATTCTCTAACTTCGGACGCAACATCGCGGTCTTTCAGGCAAATAGGTACAAATAAAACAAAAGTAGTTTTATTCAATCATACATACCAAATATATAATAATTAAATGTAGGTACATAATAGAATCATAGAATATTGTTACGAGATGGGTTCTTGGATAGTCAGTTAAAACGCCGATTATTCACTTTGCACTTTATTGCACACAATCACTTCACAAAAATCACAAAAACACACGACAAAACTGGTTCGCACAAACACTTTACACTGGCACTGATATTCACACAAGCTAGTCACTTTACAATCACTGGTATCGCACACTAACCCGAGTAGTTATCGCTTCGACGGTAAACGAACAACAACTGATCCCCAAGGGTCGGCCGGCGTATTTATATTCGTTATTTCCTACAGTCTCGAACCTACGAGATATTTCGCAACATTACTCGATCTCAATAAACGCCATTGTGTTAACAAGTAAACAACTTGAAAGTTCGAGAATCCCTATTGTTTTTCACCAAACAAATAAACTCGAGTCATAAAGCCATAAAACCGAATACAAAAGGCACCAATAAAAACACAATAAAGCTTCACAGAACAATAGAGCTTCCCAGAACCGAATCACGTAAACACCGCACTCCATACCTACAACGGGCGTCTACTGCGTTACACTACCCCCTCCTAAGACATGCTCGTCCCGAGCATCGTTGCACCCGTAATATCGCGCCAATCGATCCACATGAACTATCTTGGGAGCACCTCGATGTCCTTTCTGTATGCGGAACGTCACGTCGTTGATCTTGGTCACCACTCGGTATGGTCCATCCCATTTGGCTTGTAGCTTTGGAGATTTCCCTTTTTTGCGTATAGGGTTGTGTAGCCATACTAGCGAGCCTTCCTCGAACCCAGGGTTGTTAGTCCTTCTGTCGTATCTAGTCTTCATTCTTTCTGATGTTTGCTGGCCATACTCTCTAATGTGCTCATAGATGTCGTTCATCTTGTTCCGGAGGTCACTGGCGTACTCGGTTATGGGTTGTGGAGAATCCGGTGGGACACCAGTTATTAAGTCGGCGGGTAGCCGTAATTCACGTCCAAAATTGGCAAAAGCAGGAGTGACATTGGTGCTCTCATGAACAGCACTTCGGTATGACAACAAAAATGGCTGGATATGCTTGTCCCAATCCCGTTGTTTGCTTTCGACTACTTTTGCCAGGTATCTCTCCAGAGTTTGGTTGAATCGCTCCACCATTCCATCTGATTGCGGGTGGTATGACGTTGTCCTTGTTTTGTGTGCACCCATAAGCCGACACGTCTCTTGAAACAGTTGAGATTCAAAATTTCTTCCTTGGTCACTATGGATTTCCAATGGTACTCCAAAACGACAGAATACTTCATGGACCAGTTTGTCTGCTATCGTCGATGCCTCTTGGTTTGGGATTGCGAACACTTCCGGCCACTTGGTGAAGTAATCCATGACGACAAGGAAGTACTTGTTGCCACTTTCGCTCACAGGAAATGGTCCGGCCACATCCAGTGCGATTCGCTCCCATGGTGCTCCAACATTATACAGCTTTAGTGCTCCTCTGCTGCGGGTATGCGGACCTTTCACTGATGCACAGCTCGTGCATTTCCGTACCCAGTCTTCTACATCATCTCTGCAGTTGATCCAGTAAAACCTTTCTCGAATCTTCAACAGTGTCCGTTTCACACCCAGATGTCCTCCCGAAAACCCTTCGTGGTACAGCTTCAAAACTTCGGGAACTTTTGCTCTGGGTACAACCATTTGGAGATGGCACTGGTTGCCTCGAGCATTTTCCCATTTTCGGCACAGCACTCCCTCTTGAAGCACCAGGCTATCCCATTGCGCCCAATAGCTCTTTGTCGTAATACTCAGTGAAGCAATAGCACTCCAGTCAGGCTTACGGGCATCTGATTCCATCCATTCAAGAATCGGCTTGATGTCGACGTCTTCTTTTTGTGCAGCCTGAAGGGTTTCTTTCCATTCGTCGCCGATGTCAGCTTTGAGCATTCTGACAGGTACTGGATCTTTCGACTCTTGTCTTGAGCAATGCTTGCAGTCCTCTGAGCATGGCCTTCTTGACAGTGCATCTGCGTTGCCATGAGATTTTCCACTGCGATGCTCCGTGATGAAGTCGAACTCTTGTAGTTGCTCAATCCATCTTGCCACTTGGCCTTCGGGATCTTTGAACTGCAGTAGCCACTTTAGAGCAGCGTGGTCGGTCCTCAGATGGAATTTTCGCCCGAGCAGGTATTTGTTAAAGTGACGCAATGTCTTCACCACTGCAAGTAACTCCTTTCTTGTCACACAGTAGTTCCTTTCTGGCTTGGACAGGGATTTGCTGAAATACGCAATCACCACTTCTTGGTCTCCTTTTCTTTGCGACAATACTCCTCCAATGCCGGTGTTGCTGGCGTCAGTGTCCACGATGAACTCGTGCTCGGTGTCCGGAAAGCCAAGAATAGGCGTATTACAAAGTCGCTCCTTTAGTCCTCGAAAAGCTGCGTCGCAATTTTCATCCCAGAGGAAGGGCCGTTTTTCCTCAGTCAGTCTATGCAACGGCTTAGCGATGTCAGCAAAGTTCTTCACGAATCGCCTGTAATAGGAGCATAATCCCAAGAATGCTCTGACTTCCGTCTTGTCTTTTGGTACAGGCCAATCCTTCACAGCACTGACTTTACCTGGATCCGTCTGTACACCAGCTTCGGAAATCACATGTCCCAAGAAATTCACTTGCCTCTTGAAGAAGGAACATTTCTTCGGACTCAGTTTAAGATTGGCAGCACGTATTTTTGTTAGGACTCGTTCCAGGTTTTGCAGGTGGTCTTCGAAGGTTTTTCCTACAATTATGATGTCGTCTAAGTAGACAAGGCATGCGTCACCAATTAGTCCCGCAAGAACTAACTCCATTAACCTTTCGAACGTAGCGGGGGCATTGCACAACCCAAACGGCATCACTTTAAATTGCCACAGGCCTTTTCCCGTAGAAAATGCGGTCTTCTCCTTATCTTTAGGGTCTATTTCCACTTGCCAGTACCCGCTCTTCAAGTCCAGCGTAGTGAACCACTTCATGCCCGTCAGTGTACCCAACGTGTCATCAATCCTCGGCAAAGGGTAGCTGTCCTTCTTCGTTACGTCGTTGAGTCGTCGATAATCAACACAAAACCGCATACTGCCGTCCTTCTTTTTAACTAGAACCACTGGCGAACACCACGGACTGGATGAAGGTTCTATCACACCATTTAGCGCCATGTCTTCAATCATTGACTCAACTTCTTTTTCTCGAGCCACTGGTATCCTTCTTGGCCGCTGTCGTATCGGTGGCACGTTTCCTGTATTTATCGTGTGCTTCACTAAGCCAGTCTTCCCGTTGACAGCATCATCGAGGGCAAATATGTCGGTAAAGCGCTGTAGCATCTTCTTCGCCATCAGAAGTTCTTTTTCAGTAAGATCTTTCCGGGAATCTTCCAATAGTGTTGACACGTTGCAACTCCCAGCACAGTTGTATTCCTCCTTTGGTTGTTCTTGGCATCTGCGCATCCAGTCTACTTCTTCGCATGTACCAATCGGGGTTCCTCCTTTGATGAGTTGTTCCTCGTTACTTGTGTTGAGCACACGCACCACAGCAGTATTAGTAGTCCTCACCAAAGTTCGGGCCACTAACTATGGTTGATCACCTTCCGATTGTTCTATTAGAACACATCGTTGTTGATGTCCCAACTTTGGCGGTAATCTAACTGCCACAATGGTTTCCGATCTAGGTGGAAGGACTGTTCTCTGCAGACAATAAACCTTTCCTGATATGGCGCCTTCCATAAAGATTTCTTCTCTTCCACACTTCAAGATTCCTTGGTTGACGTCAATCTCACAATGATGTTCTCGCATGAAGTCAAGACCCAGAATGCAATCGTCAACTATATCTGCCACAATGACTTTATGTTGGAAGGTTTTCTCACCCAACTTTAACTCCACCAGCTTCTCTCCTTGGACGGATATGTGCTGACCGGTCGCTGTCAGAAGTTGAACTGTTTTGCAGCTTTCGAAGTTCGGAAGAAAGCGCTTAGCCAAACGGGAACTGATGATAGTGCGAGAAGCTCCAGTATCCAATGTCAGCTTGCACGAAGTTCCGTTGATGGCACCATTGATGATCAGGCTGTTCCCATCGTGAGCTTGTGATATCAAAATCTTTGGCTTTTCTGACCCGGTTAACACTCGCCAATTTCTGCTTTCTTCAGCAGGTCGTTTATTCCTCCATAGTGAATGCGTCGCCTCACGATCCGTTCGTTCTTCCAATAGTCGATCGTCCCTAGTTCGGCATGGCTTTGGGCAATTCCGCCATAAATGGCCTCTTTCGTCGCAGTTGTAGCATCTAGGGCCAAACCTTGTACGAAGTGATGCGTCCTTTACCTCCCTTATATGTTGGATATCCTTCGCTGGATTTCGTACAGCCTCGACTTCTAAGGCTTGAGCCAACGCTTCCTTTAGTGTTTTATGATGCCCGAGTTTGACTGCAGTTCTTACTTCGAAGTCAGCTATCCCGTTAGCGAACGCTTCCACTAGATGTTCGTCGTTGGGTAATGGCGCGGACTGATAAGCTTTCCGGAATAGTTTCTCCACCTCGACGGCCCACTGTTGAAGACTTTCATAACGACGTTGCACCCTGTTCTTCAACTGCGCTCGGTACACACGTTCCAGGTGCTCATCACCATAGCGACTCTCCAGCGTTTCCATTAATTTATCGTAGGTCACTTCCTTACCCACGGCATCCAGAATACTCAGGGCTTCGTCACGAAGGCTCATGATGAGGGCGTTCTTGGCTTGGTCCTTGTTCCATCCATTGGTTTGAACGGCGGCGTCAAATTGAATTTTGTAGGCTGACCATGATGATGTCCCGTCGTAAGGCGTCACTTTAATCTTTTGTGGGGCTGGCGAGTAGGTTGTAGATGCAGCAGTTCCACCTCCTAACTTGATGACGTTGAGGGCTTTCCTTACATCGGCGATTTGTGCTTCCGCATCAACAATTCGGGATTCATGCTCCTTTACGCTGGTATCAAGCTGCTTAACCGTGTCCTTGACCTCTTTTATCTCACTGCCCAAGGTCGCCTGCAAGCTTGTAAGGAGTTCTTCTCTGTTGTTGCGGGCCTGTTCTTCCAGTAGGCGAGCCTGGTCTTCTTTGTTGCGATCGAACATCGACTGCATCATGGACATCAAAGCAGCCATATCAAATGCCACAGGGACAGCAGGTGATGTAGCAGGTGCCACAGCAGGTGGTGCAGCAGGTACCACAGAAGGTGCCGCAGCAGGTGCTCCTAGGTTTCTGGAGTCGTCGTTGGTTGCCTCGGACTCACTGCCTTCCATTAACAGCGAAATATTTCCAAAGCGCCTGTGGTCGATCTCCTCCTGGCGGCGCTCCTGCTCCTCTTGTCGGCGCGCTTCCTCCTGTCGGCGCTGATTCCTTGTGCGAGGGGTCTCTTCGTCGTATGGTGTTACCGGCATTTTCAACTATCCACCCTTCTGACACCAAATGTTACGAGATGGGTTCTTGGATAGTCAGTTAAAACGCCGATTATTCACTTTGCACTTTATTGCACACAATCACTTCACAAAAATCACAAAAACACACGACAAAACTGGTTCGCACAAACACTTTACACTGGCACTGATATTCACACAAGCTAGTCACTTTACAATCACTGGTATCGCACACTAACCCGAGTAGTTATCGCTTCGACGGTAAACGAACAACAACTGATCCCCAAGGGTCGGCCGGCGTATTTATATTCGTTATTTCCTACAGTCTCGAACCTACGAGATATTTCGCAACATTACTCGATCTCAATAAACGCCATTGTGTTAACAAGTAAACAACTTGAAAGTTCGAGAATCCCTATTGTTTTTCACCAAACAAATAAACTCGAGTCATAAAGCCATAAAACCGAATACAAAAGGCACCAATAAAAACACAATAAAGCTTCACAGAACAATAGAGCTTCCCAGAACCGAATCACGTAAACACCGCACTCCATACCTACAACGGGCGTCTACTGCGTTACAATATGAATAAGTATGAAATACTACAATATGAAAACCAAAATAATTGTCATTTAAATGATTCGATTTTTATTGGCTGTAATATGTGCTTGGTTATGTTACTCAGCCAAAAAATCTTTCGAAAGACATTGGTTTTCATGTTTATTTTTTGCAAATAAGTGAGTAAGTAGGTAGTTTACAATAATTATTTTTCGAAACAAAACAATCAACTAAACACATAAATATTTGAGTGTCCTGAAAAGGGAAAGGACTGCGGTAAATTCCAAACTGGGCCAAGCTTAGCTAAGGCTATGCCTACAGGCGTAATTAGTTTGAGAATGTTAAATAATGTCATTTGGTAAAATAAGCGCTTTTACAAAATTAAATACATAGGTCTATCCGCGAAGTGCCTCCACCTACCATGCTTGCCTTGTGCGGTTTGGTGCATTCACATACGCCATAATTTCTACTAAGGAAGTATGCAGGTTACCTTACGATTTTTGGATTGATGGCCCGGTTATTTTAACCTATTAACCATGTCTTAAGGCAATCGTGAGGCGACAACTTGACCATACAAAAACAATATGCTGTTATCTACCCCTAAATTATACTATTTGAGTGATTTATTTTTCATGTAATTGGCGTTTCATTCGCTAGGATTATACGTCTTAGTTCTTACAGTTTTTTAATGACTCCAAAGTTATAAACCTCTAAAAAGTCATATTTTTACGCAAAAACTTGGCTGAAAAGTAACCTGAAAAATCAGTGAAAATTAAGACATTCGACCGTGCAATATTTCTTACTCAAGCGATTGTCACCAAAAAACATAACATTTTGTTACAATATAGGTATACTTCAGGAAAAATAGACGCTTTTTTTGGTTAATTTTGGTTAACTTTGCACTAAAATTTCCGATCGAAACTTTTTGAAATAAGGTTTAGGAGCACAAAATACTGACAGATCCAGGTGGAGCTTAAAGCGCCATCTTGAAAAAACGTTTTTGGCCGATATCTTGGAAACTAAAGTGCAAAGTTTAATGATGATCTTCAGATCATTATTGTAGAAAATAAAATTTTGCATCTTTCGTTTCCAAAAAACTTTTTGTAAAATTTACCGTTTACGATTTATGACCCATTTAATGAACCTGATTTTTTATCACGGCCAAGAACTCTAAATATTAGATTAATCAATAAAACGCAATAAGCCATTTTTATAGATCCATTTATATCAGTTTTTTAATGTTTTGTTTATTGGTCGCGATAATAAAAACCGGGTCATTAAATGGGTCATATTGTTTAAGTTTTACAAAAAAAGTTTACAGAAAATTAAAGATGCTAAATTTTATTTTCTACGATTATAATTTGTATAATTTTTGCCCTAAAAAGCATAGTTTCCTAGATATCGCCCAAAAACGTTTTTTCAAGATGGCGCTTGAAGCTCCACCTGTTTCTGTCAGCATTTTGTGATTAGCTCAGTAAAAGTAAAAGAGTAAAAGTAAAAGGCTCAGTAAAAGATCCTAAACCTTATTAAAACAAATTCAGTGCAAAGATAAATTCTTTTTTTCTTGAGGTAATACGGGGTGCAAAAAGGTTTCTCCCGAAACGTAAATTTTATCAAAACTGCGCAAAATTTTTTTTTCGATTCTCTATAGAAGACGCGAAAAGACTGATCGTTTCACGATGCTCTTAAGAAACTTTTTTTTTCCGAACTTACAACTGATATGACAATGGTGATAATAAAACTTTTTGATTGATACGTTCAATAATAATTTAAACCTAATATTTAAACATTACTGGTGCTTTTTCGATATATGTCTTTGATAAGTTCTATCGTCTCTAAAGGAACATCGCATTCTTGCAAAGCGGTCCATATGCAGTTATGAGAAATAGAGTCGAACGCCTTTTCATAATCAATGAACGCTAGGTAGAGCGGGCGATTCATTTCGTTGTATTTCTCAATGATGAGTTCTAGCGTGTGGATGTGATCTATGGTTGAGAAGTTCTTCCTGAAGCCGGCTTGCTCTACCGGTTGATACTTTTCAGTGTATTTTGCGAGGCGTTCTTCGATGCAAGAAGCGAAAAGCTTGTATATATTCGACTGTAAACTTATTGGTCGATAGTTACCTACATCATCCGGATCACCTTTCTTATATAGTAGGACTATGTCTGAAGCCGCCCATTCTCTAGGAATTACCTTGTCATCAAGTATTTTATTAAATAAAATAGTTAGCGGTGGCGCTAGTAAAATATTTCCTGCCATAATAGCTTCATTTGATATGCCATCAGGCCCGCTGCTTTTATATTTCTTTAAAGAATTTATTTTAGTAACTATTTCTTGTGTAGAAAATCTTTGCAGAGCGTTATAATTGTGCGTTTGTAGTTGAGTCTTCTTGCTAGACGACGTAGGCTGTTCAGTATAAAGATTTCTGTAGAAGTCGGTGGCTATTGTTATTATTCCTGACCTGGTAGATGTAGTTTTGTTGGTATTTGGTGTCGCTTTTAAGCATGGAATCCATTTCTTAGCAGTTGTAAGTTCTTTCAAGCCCTTTTTCAAACTTCCTGTCTTATCTAAATGTTTCTGGATTATTTTTATTCTGTATTCTTGATATTCGTTTTTGATGATTTTGTGAACATTTTTGTACAAGTAGCACTTTTCTGCTTTTTCTTCAATTGTTAAATGTTTTTTCTTCGTCAATTCGTTTCTTCTATTAATAAGTATTTTTGTGTTTTCTGAAATTATTTGATGCTTTTTTGTCTTCCTATTTTCTTGAAATTTTAAGCTTTCATCGATCGCATTTTTTATTTTACTATAAAATGACTCTACATCATCATTTTCATCCAGAATTATATTTTTGATGTTTTTTTCTAAAGCTTCGGAAAATATTTCTCTGTCTTCTGATGTTTTTAATGGTGAATAGTAGTTTTTGTACTTAGCTCTAGCGCATCGAAAAAGCACCAGTAGAGTAAAGCTAGATAAAAAAGGTCCTGAAATAAATGTGGGTAGAGGTGTCCGCCAAGGTGATGGACTATCACCACGTCTCTTCATCACCGTATTGCAAAGTATAATGAAGACGCTGAAATGGGAAAATAAAGGTATAAAAATTAACGGACAGTTTTTAAGTAATCTCAGATTTGCTGACGACATCGTACTCTTCTCAGAAAACGCTCTACAACTGGAAACAATGATAAATGAACTAGAAGTTGTAAGCCGTGAGGTAGGTCTGAAATTAAACATATCCAAAACAAAAGTAATGACGAATAATGTAGAGACCCCTGTAAACATTGGCGATATTACTCTAGACTATGTTCAAGAATATACATATTTGGGCAAACAAATATCATTTAAAAAGACCAGACAACGCGATGAGCTAAACAGACGTGTGAACCTGACGTGGAACAAATTTTGGAGTTACAAAGAAGCTCTTAAGTCCAATCTTCCAATTAATTTAAAGAAAAAAATTCTTGACTCTTGCATCCTACCATGTCTCTCTTATGCTTCACAAACATGGATATTCAATAATTATACCAAAAACAAAATAGCAACCACGCAAAGAGCAATGGAACGGAGCATTCTAAAAATTAAAATAAAACACCGAAAAAGGAACAAAGACATAAGAAACACCACTAAAGTCATCGACGCTCTACAACACTGCAAAAGACTAAAATGGAAATGGGCCGGCCACATAGCACGCATGAACAATGATAAATGGGCAAAAAAGGTAACTATGTGGAACGGTCCCACTGGCAAGAAAAGAAGAGGCAGACCAGCGGAGCGATGGCTTGACGAAATCATAAGACTAACAGGAAGAGACTGGATAGGAAAGGCAAACAACAGAAAGATGTGGAGAAAAACGGAGGAGGCCTTTACTCGTTGAGAGGTCCTTAATATTTGCCACTCACATTTAATTTAGTTTTTATAATATAGTTAATTTTTAAATTTGCATGTTAGAATTAAATTAATTAAGTAGAGTAAGATCAAAAATGTTTTAATTTTTATTAAGGAAAATAAAAGGCTTTATTATTATTATTATTATTATTTAAACATTACTACAGCTAAACTACAACTTGTAAACTTGTAAGTAACATCAGTAGGCCAATCTCTAAGCTAATTCTGAATCGTACAACTGATAAAACAATAGTGATACGATGAATGATTGGAATCAACTTAATATTTTTAAAATCACTATATCTTTCGCCTGTAGACTTGTTATATTAGAAAACCGGTCTCTAAGCTACTCGTGTATCGTATGGCATGCAAATGAGGCGCTGCAAGTTGGAGTGGCTTTGTCTCGAGCTCTATGATGAAAGGATTGATAGATATTTAGGACATTTCGCTCAATTAAGTTAAGATCAGAAAGTGTAAATCAACTTTTAAGCGTTAGTCAACAAATGAATAGAAAAGTAGGGAAATCAAAAACAACCTTACTACAATACTTTTGTTATACAGGGTTAATGGCAATTCGCACAAAACTTTTGTTTTTTTCGTAAACGTTTGTACGGTCTTACAATAGACTATTCAACTAGTTTTTGGAAATCGTTAAAAATTATTTGCTAATTGATAATAAGTACACGACATTTATATTTCCGAGAGATCTACTGTATTAACAATGAAAATCAAGTGTTAAAGAACATACTCGTATTTATATTCAAAATCCCGCCAAAACGACATTCTATAATGGCGCTGGTCTGTGACGTCACACTAGTAAATAACGTTACTTAACACTAGTAAATATGCTACCTTAGAGGTTGTCTGGAAGAAATCGCTTTTAGCGATAAGACCGCCTTTTGTACCATTCTTCTGTCGTTATTTCTTTTTCTGTTATGTTTTTTTTGTGTTGTCAATAAAGTGTTTTTGTATTGTATTGTATTGTAGCTCACATTTCAAAATTGACAAAAAATACTTCAAAGTAACATACAGATCCAATAATATTACTAAAAAACACAATACACGAATTACACAAACAACAGTCAATTAAGAAATTTTTGCTTACGAGTACTAGCATGTAACGTCACTAGAGTTGCCGCACTTCTTAGAGCGTTCACGTCACAGATAAAATGTTTAAAAACCGGACAAGTGCGAGTTAGGTTCGCACACCGAGGGTTCCGTAGGAATCCAGAACATTTCACAAAATTGGGAAGTAAGTTGTTAAAATGTCTATACTGTAATCATCGGCAAAAAGTTTTTTTTTTACTTTTCTCGTCATACATCGAAAATAACACTTTATTTAAATAATTAATAACCTATTTTAGCATGTGCTAATGAAGTTCTTTTATATAATACCTTACATGATATGATTTACTCACTTTGAATTTTGAACCCATATGCTGTGAATTTAGACCTTATTTTTTATGTGATTTAAATAAAAAATGTACAGTTTTCAGATTTATTTCTATATGTGTACTCTAAGACAAATGCTTCTCGCCAAATTTTGTAGTTCTATGTCAACGGGAAGTACCCTGTAGGTTTTGATTTTTGTGAGTATCGTAATATGCGGTTTTTTACAACATAAACGGCTCTAACTTTTTATACGATAACTGAGAAGCTTTTTTTTTTACACAACTGCAAGAGACCATAGATATACGTAAATAGTTTAAATTTCATCTCGATATCTTTACGCGATTCTTTAGCACTATGGACCACATTCATACGCTGCGGCAGGTTATACAGAAGACCGAAGAGTATAATCTGCCATTTTGGTTAGCGTTTGTTGACTACAAAAAAGCCTTTGATTCGGTCGAGACATGGGCTGTGCTCGAGTCTCTCCAACGATGCCGTATTGAATATCGGTACATCGAAGTGTTAATACATGTAAAGTACAGTACTATCATAGCACACACAGAAACTTTTAACACGCCTTTTGTAAATTGAGGGTAAATAATAAGACCATATCCACTTACATACTACCAAAAGTCGCACAATTTTAAACAGCTTCATTCTCAGAACCTTTCATGAAGCACGTGCCATGAAACCGACCAACTAATTGTAAGTACCACACGTGATTTGGCAAACGATATAGCTATTTAGAGCATGCAGCATTGCTAATGAGCGGTCTCTGAATACAGCTCAGAGCCATTTGATTACACCCTGGTTTGTTCATTTTCAACTGGAACAGTAATTTAGACAGTTATTTTTTTTAAATTGAATTGTCTTAAATATTTTTTAACTCGGTACGCGAGATGTTGCTTAGAGATAGCTCAAATTGCAGTGAGTGCGCGTGCGCCAGTCGACGGGTGCGCACGTATTCCCTGATGAAGGAGTATTGATTACTCCGAAACCGGTCGGGTTCCCCGCGGCCCGGCAATATCATACGTGAGTAAAAACCGGTGTTTTATTTAGTATAATGCTTTCTCACGCGAGTTTTAATGAAGAAATTGTAGAACATTCACACTTACTTAACGGTAAATTTTACAGTATTTTTAATTTACTCCGATAATATCATCAAAAAATTCTATCATATCACACACAGATAACTACATACATTTACACCCTTTTTGTAAATTAAGGGTAAAAATAAGACTATATCGACTTGTGAACTATCAAAATCAACATAACATTTTTAAACAGCTTAATTCTCAGAACATTTCATGAAGCACATGAAACCGACTAACTAATAGTAAGTACCACACGTGATTCGGCGAACCGATTTAGCTATTTAGAGCATGCAGCGTTTGCTAATGAGCAGTCTCTGAATACAGCTCAGAGCCATTTGATTACACCCTGTATTACCAAGTTTTAACTGGAACTGAGATTTGAACTGTTTATTTTCTGGGAAAATGTTTTCAATTCGATTTTAAATTTTACTGCCACATCGCTTATTGAAGCTTTAAACGGAGCTTTTTGTACGTGCATCAATCAATTACTGTAATATACCGTAACATAATTTTTAAGCAAGACCTAGTCCTACCCACGATGCGTGATTGCCTATAACTGATTGGCCCATTTTCACTAAGCTGGTCTAAAGCGGGTTGGTGGATTACACATACGCCATAGTATTTATTTTACGGACATTATGCAGGTTTTCTCATGATGTTTTCCTTCAACGAAAATCCAGTGGTGCGAAAATCCGGGTTCACTACCACTAAACCACCACTGCCAATAATTTATCAATCATTATCAATCAAGTAGGTAATTATTAAACTTTGACAAACATGCATCATCATCGTCATCCTGACTTATCCCACTAGATGGGGTCGGCGCAGCACGTTTCCTTTTACCACTTCACTATATCAAACGTCATCTCATCATCAACTCCTTTCTCTTGCAAATCATCCTTCACACAATTCATCCACCTTTTTTGGTCTTCCCCTCTTATTTCTGCCGCTTGATGCATTTATTATTAACAAAAAACCGAGTGCAGCATTTTTTGCCAGAAACGATAATTATGATTCGTTGTTACTACACTAAGGTTTAAAGCCACGTCTACAGTACAGCAATAATATAGGATAAATCAATTTTCATATTTTACTCTACCTAATTATTTATTTAACATAGGTTTACTATTCGGCCACATGGGGTGAATTTGCCTAGTCTGCATTGATAGAATCGACGTCACCAAATGTATTTTATGGACGTGCGCAGGCTGCCTCACGACGTTTTTTTGTTTATTTTTACCGAACTTCCAAAAAGGAGGAGGTACTATGTTCGACTGTATGTATTTTTTTGTATGTTCATCTCGAAATCCCGAGTAAATAGGTATCTTCTAGATAAGCGTGCTACACAGTGGCGGACGCTTCATTAAGACAGAAAGACACTGCCTACCCTAGTTATGATAATAGATCTAATAATATTTTATCAATAAACAAAATAACATAAAAAACTTAAATCATAAATCAGCTCCACCTATCGAGTGCCGGTGGTATCAATATCATTAAGATAAGATCGA
Source organism: Hypomecis punctinalis (assembly GCA_949316475.1). Classification (NCBI taxonomy): domain Eukaryota; kingdom Metazoa; phylum Arthropoda; class Insecta; order Lepidoptera; family Geometridae; genus Hypomecis; species Hypomecis punctinalis. Next base: position 24,412,484 of record OX438797.1, read on the forward strand.
CAGGATCACCGATTCGCGCTGCACGAGCGCCACCCGCCCTTGCCACGGCAAGGACACAAACTATGGATCTCTTAATGTTTTGTATGTGTGCTCTCGTGGTAAGTCGTGGTCATGCTGATTTAATGTGTGTGCGTTCCTATAGCTACGTGGGCTTCGCTGACACACAATGACAAAAATCACGCACACAACTGCATGAAAAGCCAGTGTAATTTTGCTTAGCTAACACGAGCAATTACGACTCGTACCGAATATTTCCGAAAGAAAGTTTGCTATGCAATGCCAATATTTTATGAAGTAACATTGTTTCATTGAATTTTATACATTTAGATGGCCATAACTTTATTGTGGTATTATATTTCCCTTTTTTACTACTAATTTCAATAGTCAATAGTCGCCACATTGTTTGATGTGTGTTGTGCTATCAGATATTTAGGATATTAACGTTGTTAATAGAGTGAAAAATGGATAATATTGTTTGTGAAAGTTGTTCAGATGGTGTGTGTATTGAGAAAATAAAATATGATGCGTTTTCAAAACTATCTTTCGGTGAATAAAAACAAGTTATCGAGATAGGTCGTGCTACACCGGATTTGCAATTAATACAAATAGGTAAAGTCAGTCGTAAATTCAATAAAAAAACAATATGATTCATATCATTGGCTGACAGGTTGCATACACGGTAATCGGTTATTTTGTTTCGTTTGTCTACTATTTTCAAATAATAAAACCGTCTGGAGCGACATCGATTACGCTGACAACTTTTACGATTCCATATTGCAGACATTCTTACATCAAGATATGCGTGTAGATTTAATATACAAATAAAACAATCCTATATAGTATACTCACACCACCATCTTTTCACTGCTTTCATTCAAATTTTGCAAATCACACAAACATTGCAAAACATCAAACAAAAGCGCCGAAAGGCCACTTCGAATATCCGTAAATTGATATGTCTATGAAATCAGTTAATCTATGAATATTTGAGCTGGCATTTGGCAATTACCTACATTATCAATCGACAAGACGACGAACCAAAACCAACGTGTTTTTGGTGAGTAAAATTTTCTGCCTACCCTGTTTTAAGACTGTGTGCACGCCACTGGTGCTACATCCTAGATCACATTTCTGCTCAACATCAAGCAGTATGTAGTCAAACGCAAACCTATACGGAATAAAAAAAATCGATATTATCGCCACTAAAATTATTATTGTGAAGTGATTTAGAAACATAACTAAATATTTAAATGTCATTCTACACTAAATACTAAACAAAATCCTACCTAAATATATACAAAAACAGGCTAAAAATCTAAATAAAGATTGTGTCCTTGTGGAAGGGTGCCAAGAACGCTGGCTGCATTCCCGCGCTGAATTGCTAAAGAAATTCTCTGCGCGAGGAATGAGCCAGCCTTCTTGTCACCAGCAGCGTCGACAAGTTTTGGCGAAACTATGTTGAAGAATTTTTTTAGGGAAGGACCCCACGGACCAAAAGTTTCGACGCCAAGCGGCAAAAACAAATACTCACTTGCGAGTGATGCGTATTTGCGCCGTCTTCTGCGGCCTTCGCCGCGGCTCCGGATCTTTAAATTGTCCCACTGAGACGAGAAGGGGCCAAGGTATCGACGCATGTTGCATCTCATACCAGCGCCCTTACACGCTCCCAGGGGATCAATGTTAAGCCATCAGGGATCTTGCCGTCATCCCTAGCTATGCCAGTTGGCTCTAAAACAACTGGGATGTTGATAGAGGCAAGCGCTCTTTTAATGATGTCATTTAAAGAGCTATAATATCTAATATCTACCGGCATTTATCTGGCAGTCCGTGGAGTCCATACTCATCGACGCTGCTTCCACAAGGACACATGACGCTCGACAATGGCAGCACCTAATCTTAATCCGGTTGCAATGCGGAAGCTGCCACTGTCAAATAGTGTCCCGAGGTTTTAGTTTTTTTATTGTATATGGGATCATATATACCATTATATACCTAAAAACTACATTTTATTTAATTACTTCGTGTGTGTTCTATGAACAGAATCAAAATCTACTCCCTGCATCTGCACTACTTGCAGACAGAGACAAAGAGGTAGGATTTAAAATCGAATCCTTTTCGATTGAGCTGAGAACACGAGAGCACTTCTTTTCAATTTGCTTTTAACACCTTTATCAGCTATTCAGACGTGTTAATGCTTTATATTGTACCTAGCGACTGTATTACTTCAGTTTTATGAAAATACTAGCTTTGGCCCGCGGCATCGCTCGCGTGATACTTTAATTTTTGTGCTACCCTAAAGGAACTTTATCATTTTTCCTGGATATAAACTTCTCTGTGTCATTTTTCAACCTTTGAACAATATCCACGCCAAAAGTTAAGTCGATCCTTTGCTTTATTGCCGCGTGAAAGAGCAACAACCTAACAAACACATTTTAGGATTTATTATATTAGTAAGGATTTTAAATTGTATATTTTAAATTTGAAGTCTCTCTGTGATGAAAAATTGTATGTGATGCTCATCTGTCATGGCATGTGTGACGCTTAATATCAGTCAAATGTATGGTATGTCTCGTATTCGTCATTTTATTCGGATTATTTTAAAACCAGACCCAATACAGCTAAGTGTTATGGAAAGAGCCATACAGAAAGACTCAGAAATCTCTAAGAGCTATTGAGATATGAATGCTATATGATTCAAAATAGAACTTGTTTTTATTAATCCAATTCGATCGATCCATTTAGATTTTAAAAATGTATTCGTTTGTTATTCTTTCTTGATTTTTTTATATGAATACTGTTTAATGGTAAGATAGTGTCATAGAATACGCTGTAGTGTCACTAAACGAACGCGCGGTTAGGTCGAATCAAACTTCTTGGCGGCTGTGAAATTAGCTTCAAGCTGCGCAAAACCAAATCCTGACTGACTCGCTTAACAGCTGTAAGTCAATTGGGTTTCACGTAGTTTGTAGTTAACTTATCAGCCGCCTAGTAAATTTATTCGGCCTATACGCGGGTCAAACCGCGAGTTAATGTTACTCATCATCATCATTATCAGCCTTAGGACGCCCACTGCTGGACATAAGCCTTCCCCATGGATTTCCAATAAGGCCGGCTTGGAAGCTGCCTGCATACAGCGCGTTCCTGCGGTCTTAATAATATCGTCGGTCCACCTGGTCGGTGGACATCCTACGCTGCGCTTGCCGGTGCGTGGTCTCCATTTAAGAGCTTTACTGCCCCATCAGTCATCAGTTCTCCGAGCTATGTGCCCTGCCCATTGCCACTTCAACTTACTAATCCGCTGGGCTATGTCGATAACTGGTTCGACTGCGAATATTCTCATTCCTGATTCGATCTCGCAAAGAGACTGCGAGCTTAGCCCTCTCCATAGCACGTTGGGCTACCTTGAGCTTATTCATAAGGCCTACAGTAAAAGACCACGTCTCAGTTCCATATGTCACTGGCAACATACAACTGTCGAAAACTCTCGACTTGAGGCACTGAGTTAAGTCTGACGAAAAGACCTCACGCAGTTTTCCGAACGCAGTCCAGCCGAGTTAGGTTCTGTTATTCGGTTAATGTTACTAATGCAAAATAATTCGAATAAAAGTCACGACAATATCAACCCTTTACAAACGAAATATCAACCATTTTATTCATTATCATTTCGAATAGGGATTTTATTTCACAATGTAGCAAATATTACCTTAATTTCCCAATAAAGTTATTTGAGCCCCAATCGTATATTTTAAACCAAATAGCCATTCCAATTTTAAGCACTAATAGCCTATAACATTAATTTTAATGCTTACTGTAGCATAGCGCGAGATATACGAGAATGGATTCATTGGCTCGTATTAATTTGGTATTAAAATGTTGAGCGTTTGTTTGAGTGATAAGACTTCTTGTGATGTTATTATAACATAGGAGTGTTAATTTATTCAAACTTTGAATTTGGATGAGTGGAGTTAAAGCGGCAAGTTTTGGTAACAAATGATCGACGTAATTTATATTTCAAATTTTTGAGACATAACTCAGGTAAGTATGAGGTATTTAACTTGTGTTATTAAATTATACTAGATTAGATCAAATCAAAAAAAAATTGATGTCATGTCGTACAGGGAGATAAAGCCACTGCCGGAGGACCGCGAGAAATGGAAGTTGCTCCATTGAAATTCTGAAGGAATTAATTTAAATTAAACATTTTTTTTGGGACATCTTACACGCGGACTTTGACCCCAAACTAAGCAAAGCTTGTGATATGGCTGCCACAGACTGATATACTACTTGTACTTGTTTTTAAATACATACGTATATAGATAGTAACTAAATAACACCCAGACACAGAGCAAACACTTATGTTCGTTATATAAATATTTGCCCTGGATGGGGATCGAACCCACGCCTCTTTGACTCAGAAGTTAGGGTCACTAATCACTGAGCCACCGAGGCTGTCATTTATCCTATAGAGATTTCACCATTACAATTTTGTGAAAATGTTTTGAATTTTGCTTTCTGGATCAAAGAGGCGTGGGTTCGATCCCCACCCAGGGCAATTATTTATGTGATGAACTTAAGTGTTTTCTCTATGTCTGGGTGTTATTTAGTTACTGTCAATATAAGTATGTATTTTAAGTATATGTAGTATATCAGTCTCTGGCAGCCATATGACAAGTTTTGCTTAGTTAGAGGTCAGAGGCCATGTAAAAAAAAACCATCGAAAAAAGTATTTTTATCTTTTCTCGTCATACATCGAAACTTACGCATTATAAACCTGTTTTAGCATGTGCTAATGAAGTTCTTTCATATGATACCCCACATGATACGATTTACTCACTTTGAATTTTGGGTCTACATTTTTTTTATTTAGGCTTTTTTTTGTCATTTAATTAGAAATGTACAGTTTTCAGATTTATTCCTACATGTGTACTCTAAGACAACGCTTCTTGCCAAATTTCATAGTTCTAGGTCAATTGGAAGTACCCTGTAGGTTTTGATTTGTGAGTGTCAAAATATGCGGTTTTTTACCACATTACTCGACGGTTCTTACTTTTTAATACGATAACTGAGATGTTTTTCTTATAAACAACTGCAAGAGACTATAGATTTACGTATACAGTTTAAATTTCAACTCGATAATCTTAACGCGTTCCCGAGATAAAGAGTCTTGACATACGGACAGACGGACAACAAAGTGATCCTATAAGGGTTATGATTTTTCCTTTTGAGGTACGGTACGTAAAAATCAAAACAGAATGATGAACAAAACAAACGAGGCCGGCAAGACTGCGCATCGCCGTGTACAGACACAATTACACACATATGACACGAACTATGGCGGCGCAACACCGACGCAATCATCACATGTATAAAAAACCGGCCACGCTTGTCTGTTCACTACGTTCTGTCTTGATTTTTTTATTTGGTCTGAGTAGACTACCAATTGAGTGACACCCGCCTTACAATCGTGAGGTCGTGGGTTCAAATCCCCGGTCCCGTACCAATCAGTTCTTTGGAATTTATGTACGGAATTTCACACCACTGGCTTTTCGGTGAAGGAAAACATCGTGAGGCAACCTGCATACGTCCGTAGAAGAAATTTGATGGCGTATGTGAATCCACCAACCCGCACTGGGCCAGCGTGGTGGATATGGCCCAATCACCCTTCGTGGGTAGGCCTTTTTTTTTTTTTTTTTATTTCGAATAGGTTTGCGTTTGACTACACACTGCCTGATGTTAAGCAGATGTGCGGTCTAGGGTGTAGCACGCTTACCTAGAAGATACCTATTTACTCGGGATTTGAAGACACTCACGTTGTACTTTAACGGGAAGACAGACCCAGGCAAAGCATTCCACATTCCGGCTGTTCGTATGAGGAATGAGGATTCGAAACGCTTGCCTACGTCCTGCAGTGGACTATTAAAAAGGCTGGTACAGTACAGTACAGACTACCAATTAAATATATCTCGCTGACATATTTGCGGGTTGATGTAGGTTCGATTCTGTTCGATTGCATGGCAATGTTTTTTTCCAAAAAGTTTCTAATGAAGATGTAAGTAAAGGTCTGATATGAGAAGATGAAGATGTTCTAATTCCGAAAAAAAAATTTGTATCAGCCTTTTTATGGCTTGATACAACGAAGGATGATTCGGCCATATCCATCACGCTGGCCCAGTGCGAGCCTGTGGATCGTGATTTCTGGCATACTGAAATTCAGTCTACCCGTGACCACGGCCGATGCAACTCGGTCGAAACGCCGGGATGATTAGGTATTTATTTATCTCGTAATTTTAGTACGCGATTAGTCCCGTAGTAGGTATATAATAATAATACTGAAATTTATTCGAACTCTCGGAAAATTCTTAGGTGAGAATTTCACCACCCCTAAAACTAAACCATACAATACAAACTTTATAACATTCTCATTTCTGAAAATTTCAACTCAAACTTTTCCTAACTTTTCTAACACGAGCATTGTTTCGGTCTGTTAAACTGGAGAACTACAGAATGTTTGTTTAGTGCAGCTTGTGGTCAGGACGATCGATGTTCGAAGTTCCGAAGTTTGTCATGGACACGCGGTGCTGACGACAGAAAACGTGTGAAAAATTCTGACAAATTTAAAATGTTAAATATTTGTATAAATATAACATTAAAATTACGAGATAAATAAATACTACATCATCCCGACGTTTCGACCGAGTTGCATCGATCGTGATCACGGGTAGACACTACACGTATTTATTTATTTTTCTCGTAATTTTAGTGTGCGATAATTCCTATAGTATATAATAATAATGTGTTCAAATCGTGAAAGTTTAAAAACAATTTAACATTTAATTAGAAAAATATGGTAAGTATAGGTCGAATCAAATCAATAGGCGTCTGTTAACGCGAAGCGCATTAGTCATTTATTAATTTAAGGCTGCATCAGGAGTGGGGTTTGCGCACCTGTATCTGTAACTTCACAAACTTTATTAATACAGTTATATTCGGTCTAAAAGGGGATATGTATGAGATCATAATATCTTAAGTGAAAGATTCATTGGATTTTAATCCAGAAGCCTTTGGTGAAGATTCCAAAATACTATTTACGGGTCTAAAACAATAATGTGTTGCATATAAGTTATAACACTTATTCAATAGCAAATTAAATGGCAATTGGACTGTATATTTTTTTTTAAGTGCGTTATTAATATTTAGAACTTATCATGTCGTCAAAGATAAAATGTAACAAAATGTGAAAAATTTATGACGACTCGCATTTAGTCATTTTCATCCAGTGCAAGCTTTCTTAATGAATGTAGAAAATGGCAGTAAGAATAAAATGATAGTTATTAAATCACGTTCGTATATTTGGTTCCTACTTAGGCAATGCCGTAATTTCCTACCCAACGTAAACTAATATATCTTGTACAAGCTTGTAAATATTGTATCTCAGTTACCTCGAACCTGTATTACGTCTCAAGGTAGAGAGTAAGCTGTTGGATGTTTATAAACAAAGTTTTCCCTAGTGTCTCGAAACCCACACCCTGTACAAACCGTTTCGTAAACCAATGTCAGACGAAGCAGAGGTAAGAGGTCAACTTTGCACAAACGAAATCTATACATAAAAAAATGAATGTTTGTCTGTATGTCCTTTATAGTATCGTAAACTATGCATCTGATCATATGATGATCTTTAGCAAAGTTGCTATGCATGAACCAAAGAAGGTTTCTGAGTTTATGCGACCAATTTTCAACAGATGTCGCCTGCAACGCGCGCACTGCGCTCAGGGTATTCAATGAATTAAATTCAAAAATAAATTGTATCTTTTGTTATCTTGCTTTAGTATCAATCTCATTTCTTTTCTATATCCAGCCTACAGAAGCTGTAATTAAAAAGTATACTTGAAGAAAATTAACAAGAAAGAACTTACCTAAATTGCACAAATCAGTTAAGTATAGAAGTTCCTTCAGTGTACAACTTTCTACGGAGTCTAGTGGTTGAATGACGAATAAATCAGCAAATTATTTGTGTTATAAAAAGTTACAGTATTCACAAAGCTAAAAACTCAGTCATCGTATAGAAAGGCTCTATTCGTGCATTTTAAAAGATTGGATTCCATCTTAATAACTCTAGCATTTTTTCTTTTTTTAGTAATTATTTTCTTCTTCTTCTTCTTTAGCCTTTCGCTATCCACTTTTGGACATAAGCCTCTCCCAATTTACGCCATGCTTCACGGTCTGCTGCCCTTGCGATCCAATTCCGTCCAGCATGTTTTCACACGTCATCTACCCATCGCTGTGGCGGGCGGCCTGGTGGTCTGGTATTCGCCCTCGGTCTCCACTCCATCAAGCGTTTAGTCCAACGATAGCTTTCCATCCGAGCTATATGTCCTGCCCAACTCCATTTCTTCTATTATTTATTCTTCATTTCTCCATATAATTAAATAATATTATTTTCCAGTGTATAATTTAAGTTTTAGTCAAAACAGACCGGACGCTTTTAAATCGTCCACATAGTTTTGTTTGTTTCTTCTCTTATGCAATTTTGATTTATTCGCAAAAGTTTAATCTCTATCTATTCCTGATCCACGGGCCTCCTCTGGCTTTGTCTTGAAGACTCGAGAAGCCTATTGTTATTAACCCCTGATGTTGTATACCCTAATATTTGAGATCTAAACTTCTGGAGCGTTTTGTTCTTACTAAAGTTTTAATGAAGGCTTAAGTGTTAGGATTATCTTTCCAGACTTGCGAACTGAGATAGGGGCTTTTAGTTCTATTATTGTGGAATTAATGTTGGGTTTCCGTAATTCAGCTGTATTAAAATAAGTGATTAAGATTTGTTCAAAGTAATGTCTATTTTAGTTAATTGTGTAGCTGCGGGACAATTCTGTTAACCAATCTCTTTACTGAAGTGATACGTTCTTGAACGTCTCTCGTTTTACTGACAGGTCTGACAGCTCAAAACTGTCAAAAAACGAGAGAGGTTCTAGAACGTATCACCTCAGCAACGAGATCGGTTAACAGAATCGCCCCGCTGACCTAGTGAACTCTGCATCTTACCATCTGTCAACTGTCAATGACAACTTATATAGGTACATGCAGAAAAATGTTGTATGGGAAAATGAAATTAATGTTTTACAAACTTTTATTTAACTTGCAATGTGTGTATGTAAGTATCTAAGTTCGGGTGGAATCTTCCTAGTTAAACTTGACCAAAAGGAACTTGAACTACCGGTTTTCTATTAAGCTGGAATTTTGCACGCATATGAATATTGCGTGACGATAAAATATTATGAAGCCTTGGAGCTGTTCTGATGATGGAGTCGGAAGGTGGCCATAGCAACTTCTGTACTAAACAAGATAGACCCGTCGTGTTTGGGCTCGTTTTACTTGTCTTGGCTGGCACTCTGCTGCTATATGATATCTACGATCTCAAAAGCTTGTATTTAAAAAGTTTATATTTTTATAATAATTCATTAGTTAATTGATTGAGATAGTTGTTGGCGGGGTCGCCAATTGTTGCTGTCTCTATACACCAACTTATTTAGATAAAGTCAATAAATAATTATAATTAAGGGCCTAATTACTGCCTTAAGCAAGATGCGTTTTACTTCCTAATTGTTCCTACGGCAGGGTTGGTGACACACGGAGCTGCCTAGAACTGTGAGGTAGTTCGTGGAGAATACGACAATGTTTGTCTCTGTATAACTATTTTATTTTCCTTTAATATCTCAATTACGAAAACGTCCACATGCTACGACTCAGTGCGCAGTAACTGGTCGTCGAGCGCCGCTCATACATACATCTCGCTTGTAAACAAAACCGCGAATACAGAGAACTCATTCATACTTACATGGTCCTACATACTCACTGAAATTTTCTTACACACACAATTACCTACCTATAGGTAAACAGTATAAATTATGGGAACATAATAATTCGATTGTTCTTGGAAAGTGAATCGACTGAATAAATATATTTGGAATTTAAATTAATCTATGAATATTTTTGCCACTCTGTAAGATTGTTTAGTAAAGACAAGTAAAGCCGTGGTGGTCTAGTGGTAGTAACACCCGACCTGCAATCGTGAGGTCGTGGGTTCAAATCCCGATCCCGTACCAATGAGTTTCTTTGGAACTTATGTACGGAATTTCACATTATTGGCTTTTCGGTGAAGGAAAAACATCGTGAGGCATACCTGCATACATCCGTAGAAGAAATTAGATGGCGTATGTGAATCCACCAACCCACACTGGGCCAGCGTGATGGATATGGCCCAATCACCCTTCGTGGGAGGGCTACGTCCTGCAGTGGACTATTAAAAAAAGGCTGGTACAGGTACAGGCAAGATTGTTTAGTGGTAAAACTATTTAATAGTGATTAAATATATACGAGTAGATCCTCATTGACAATTAGGAAACGAGGTAGAATTGAAGTCACCCCCTCTTTCCCGAATCCTGTGCCCTATTTCAAAAGTTAACAATTAGGCCTCAGCGCCCAAGATTTCCATGTATCCATGAAATAACAGTGCTTACGCAAGTGGCATCACAATTTTTATTTTGAATGACTTGCAGAAGCTGTTTGCCTCTGAGGTCTCTACAGCTTACTGGGCACAGGCGAGCGCAGAAGGCAACTGAGCCCTGAGATTGGGTTAAAGGGTGACTAGCGCAAAGACACCTGAGAAGGTACGGACCTCGACTTGGGCTTTACCCGGCGGGGGAGATCAGACTTGCCGGGGCACCCCAGAAAGGGTGTGCCCTGTGGCCCTAATGGGTTGAGCTGGTTGATTATTTGAAGAGAATCTAACCGATCTTCTAACAGATCCTGAGGGTCCTCGACCTCGCCGGCGAGGTCGGTGTACCTATGTCTGTGTGCCTTTGGTAACCGGCGCCTATACCAAATACGGAATACTTCCTGTTGCAGGGAGCTGTCAGATCGGGGTGGCATCCCAAACTAAGCATTTGCCGTTATTCTACGGCACCAGAGCCAAATACTAGGAAACTAATAATAACACTATTTTGGTCGATAGTAGATAGTAGTTACGTATAAAACGTTAACTGTAAATGGGTAGGTATTAACTGATGCATATTAATGAAACGGTTTTCAGATTTACTATTGAGTTAGGTCATGATTCTCTACCATTCGTGCAGCTTTCGTATATTTTACGAACGTTCCGTATTTTTGATTTACCAATGTAATTTCCGCAAGCCTTTGTTCAAACAAACGTAGGTAGTAAATGTTCGAAAATTGCACAAATGTTAATAGCAATTTTATGGGGGTCCGAAATTTATGAATACGTAACGCATGTTTATTCCGGCTACAATTTTTAGATGTATTTTACGAAACTACTAGGGGAAGAGACGTAGAAGAATAACCTTCACTCATCTGATAACCAGAAAAGACATACTTTTTATGTAATGTTATTTCATACAAATAATCCCATGATAGTTCTCCTATCGAAAATTTTTTCGATTATTTTTTGTCAACAGTTTTTTTTTACTTTCACTCTTTTGGTACCTGGTATTTTGGACCGACCTGATAACCAGTCAAAATTGATATCTTGAGAAAGATCATTTAATTATAAAAATAATCATATAGGTTTGCCTGCAAAAACCTACTCAAGAATAAAATAATTTCAATAAAAATAGCCATGAACACTATCTGAGAGGCAATTAAGCTTTAATTAGCGGGTTTGAAAATAAGCAGATATCGATAAAAATATGTCTCAACTGGTTGTCACATCAGTGAAAGTCATTCTTCAACGGCTCTCGGACCATACACGCATAAAACTACCGTAAAAACATATCAAATGACATAAATAACTATCGATCAAATGTTTTATGAGTTTTTGGTATTATACTATTTTGGTCGTAATGTGCTTTATATGAGCATTGCTTTTCCATCGGTACTTTTGTTCGTTTTTTTACCAGAATAAGTATTATTATGTAATGAGATATAACTATTTCTTGAATTTGTTTTTAACTGTTAAAACATATGTAAGAGGATGTTACCTTTTGCTACAGGGCTTTTAGATTAGTTTTACATTAGTTCAAGTTTTAGTATTTTACTAGTTTTGTGTTATTAGGTGTAAATAATACTTTTTTTTTCTTTTAAAACCAAGATACATATTGAATAAATTATTTTATTTTAGACTAGCTAACCCGGCGAACTTCGTTTCACGCAATATCTTTTAATAATTATAGCCGATGTGTTATTCCGATGTATAAGCATTATTATTACAAAGTTTCATCTCAATACGTTCAGTAGTTTTTGCGTGTAAGAGTAACATACATCCATACATACTCACAAACTTTCGCGTTTATTATTAGACTAGTTTTAGTTTAGAAGTTAAAACGCCAGGTTACTGTGCCTGTAATAAATTATTTTATCATTTTAGAAATAGTATTCTGGTAGGTGGCATTTACAACTTAGCGCTGTCATGGTTTGAATGACACCTTAAATTGTAGTAGGCCTCGGTTACAATTGTTGTTTTTAAACTATCGCGATTTGAACACATTATTATTATATACTACGGGACTAATCGCGTACTAAAATTTCGAGATAAATAAATACCTCATCATCCCGACGTTTCGGCCGAGTTGCATCGATCGTGGTCACGGGTAGACTGGAATGTGAAACAGCTGGTACCGCCAATTCAACTTGAATTTGAAAAATTGACACTACGACACAACATTGATGGTGCCTAATAATGTCCTTCTACCTACACTACGCGATTTACATTTGTTGACAACAGGATTCCACGACGCCGATAACTTAAATCCATCCTCTCGGTTGAAATTGTTATGTTTTTTGATTTCCACCGCTTCACGAACTATTCTTGAAAAATAGTGTCGATCCGTGGAGAGGACTTTTGGGTCGTCGAGCTCGATCCAATGACCAGTACCTCCGTCAAGCAAATGCTTAGCTATAGCAGACTTCTGTATCTGGCGGTTTTGATGATGAGGTATTTGTTTATCTCGTAATTTTAGTGCGCGATTAGTCCTGTAGTATATAATGATAACCCGGTTGCATTAACCATTTAGTCATGTTAGAGGTCTTCATAGGGCTTGAACCATTGAAATGACTCCAATACTGGCCTGAACAAACTTATATAGGTACTTTTAATATTTGCCGAGTTACTTTTGAGTATTTATTCCGTGTTTTATTTTTCATTGCGTATTTTAATTGGATTAAAAAAAAAACACAAAGTAACCTTGCGTATTAAATTAAGGCCACTACAATCTGTCTTTTATAATACTGGGTGTGAATAACACCCTTATTAGTAAGACTGTAAGAGTTACAAGATTTTTTTTTGCAAAAATTAGCATGACCGACTTCACCCGTGTACAGAATTCGTGAATATTTCGCACGGATCGATGTAGCATTTTTGACATTATTGGTGATTTATCAAAAATGGCTGAAGCGGTTTCGATAAAACTTAAATGAGACCAATTTCGAAGTATACTCTTTCCAATAAAAAAAATATTATTGAAATCGAACTACTATGAAAAAAGTTATGCGTGGTTATACATAAAAATAAAAAAATATATACGCGTCGAATTGTATACCTCCTCCGGTGGTTCGGCGGTCAATAAGACCACTACAATCTGTCTTTTATAATACTGGGTGTGAAAAATACAGTTTATGCCACCATCAACTTCGTACATATAAAATGTTGCATCTTAAAAAACAAGTTGACTCTAAAGAACGTTATTTCCCTAAGTTGTAACTGAAGGCGCAACACGAAAAGGGATGTGAAAAAGTATAAAACATACAACGTTCATAGTTCCACAGGAATGGGGCGGTTTTATGACCTATTGAACTCTTACGCAAGGGATCTATCACCCATAGGGGTTAGGAGACTTTCACATAAACTGCTCTACTTTAGTATAAGCTTTAGACTTGGAGTCCACCAAAACGAGGAGGAGAAGAGATTCTTTTTTTAACCGACTTCCGAAAAGGAGGAGGTTCTGTGGTCGTCTGTATGTTTTTTTGTGTATGTTCATCGATAATTCCGCCAATTGTTAACCGAATCGAAAAAATCTTTTTTATTTATTTTTTTAGTTTCAATAAAATTTACACGAGTTATAAATCTTAAAACACTATTAAACCTAGCTCAGGTTTAACAAAAGTGTTCTAGTTCTCTACTTACAATTATAAGTAACAAGTACTAGCTCAGCATAAATAAGCAAAGCCGAGCGGTCACCGCTATTCATTTAGGCTGCAGTAGTAGGTACCTACTTAATTAGTTCGAAAGGGTATACTCCCGAGATGGTCCCATTTAAATTTTAAAGAAATTGGCCGTGCCGTTTTAAAAAATCAACAATAATGTAATAAATTCGAGCGAAATATTCGAATTCTATACATTTTTTTGCGAATAATAATTATTTTTTACGTGAGTCGATAGGCAGGTAGGGCGTATACGTAAATAAATACGAAATAACAGCAGAAGTGAGCATTGAAAATCTATGATAGAACGAAAGTTAAGGAGTAACGTGCAACTTTATAAGTCATTTTGTTAAGTTCAAAATTCAAGCTTCAGAACTTTATTTATTTATTTACAGAACTTTATTTATTTATTATGTGAAAAACCCTTGCTCGATGGAGAAACCTAACAAAATCGTAATTGAGTACAATATTTGCTTTATTTTTATCTCTGGGCAAATATGTCATTTACGCAGTGGACTCACGCAATGTGTATTAAACTGAAAGGAGGTAGTTCAGACTATCATTATGAACAACTTTTACTATGGGGCCAATCCGGAATTTGATGAAAAAAAATGCAGTCAAATAATTTGGTCGATTTAGTTCTGGTCAAGTTTAATGCCACGAAAACTCAAAGCTGTTTGTTTTCGGCCAAAAAGAGGCCCTTTCAATTGTCTCCTGCTTTCCGTGGTGTGTCCGTTCCGGTAACTTACAGTCTGGAACAATTAGGCGTTACGCTATCATCGACTCTCAACTTTGGCTCTTATATAGAGTCAAAAGCCCAATTAGCCTTAAAAAACTTGGTGTTCTCGCTAAGGTGAGACGGTATTTCACACCTGAGCAACTGCTTAGTCTTTATAAAGCGCAAGTCAGGTCTTGCATGGAATACTGCTCTCATCTTTGGGATGGTTCTGCCAAATACCCGTTGGAGGCTTTGGAGTCCATTGAAAGGCGAGCCAGGAGGCTGACAGGCAACGAAACCTTGACTGAGTCGAAGCTGCAAAGTCTCGAGCATCGACGTAGGGTGGCGTGTCTGTCAGCCTACTATCGGATACACTTCGGTGAGTGCGCCCAGGAGTTGCACAATCTGGTTCCACCTGCTTCTTCAAAAAAAAAAAAAGATTTCGTGTTGCAATTTTATATTGAACAGCAGTTTTTTTTTGGGTTGGTCCTATAGTAAAAGTTGTTCATAATTATGGTAATAATTAGCCCTTAGTAGGCTTAGTGCAGGGTGAGTAGATAACCCTGTATAGCTTTACCCAGCTGCACCCATCTCTGCTCGGCTTCAATTTGGTGGACTATAGGCCTTACCTACTTGAGTATACGGCTTAGTGGAACATAATCTCGTTTGATATACCACAAGACATCGTATCCATATTCAGGAGGCAAAGACGAAGTGAATCGATATGACATACCATTGAAAAATATTTGCCTGCATCTATTGTTCAAAGATTTTCAATGTTCAGATGGAATGAAATTATTTTTATCGTGCTTCACACACTAGGTGTATAGTAACTTTCTTTTTGTGATAAACATTTCAAAAATTGATGCGTTCGCATGATTTGAACCTGCATTTCTCTGGGATTCTGGCCCAGATGCTTCGTCCAAATTAAGCTAAAACGCTGTCTGCAAAGGCGCCAAGTCTACCAACTACTACATTGTTGGAAGCGCCATCTGTGAGAACTGGTTTAAACCAGTTAGTCACTTAATGTGAAATTATTACAACTTCTTACCATTAACGAGAAATGGCCCATTGCTTTATCAATGAAATGATTTTTATCGTGCTTCACACACTAGGTGTATAGAAACTTTGTTTTTGTGATAAACATTTCAAAAGTTGATGCGTTTGCAGGATCATCATCATTTCGTTGCAATGGCTAAGTTTTTTTTTTATTTTATTTTATTTTTATTTTTTATTTTTTTAAACCTGCATCTCTCTGGGATTCCGGCCCAGATGCTATGACAAAAAGAAACTTTTCAGATGGAATGTTTTATTGGTATTATGTCAAATATTTTTCACCATCATACTAAAAAGAAACTTGAAACTAGTGCAGAAAATGGCGGCCTTATTGCTTATAGCAATTTATTCCAGGCAACCTTTATATAATACGGTATCATGTCAGCCGTAGGACGTCCATTGATAGACATTAGCGTTTCCATGAAATAATTTTATTTTACACCAAAAATGCATAAAGGTACTGCATACAGGAAGTAAGTAGGTATGTCACCAAACCCACCAATAATAGCATATATTGTGACTGAAACATACTAAGTATAATCTGTCGCCCTCTTCACGAATACTACAAAAAACGTGGGTAAATAAGCTTAATAATTATTTCTAACTAAGAAGATCAAAGCCTTTGCGCCAAGCTATGGAAATAAAATACATCATGATTGATGGAGCCTACATAAAAAAACTTGCATTACCATTACTTTATGTCTTCTCGGTAATAATTTACGCTTACTACTTATCTATCGCGACTCAGTTAATAGATATTAATAAGTCAATCGACATTATTCGTATTCCGAATACAGAAATTTATTTGCAACAAAAATAAGAGGTACAATACATAAACAAACTAAATAAATATTTAACAAACTTCCGGTCGAAATTAAGAAAATTGAAGACGAAATCGAATTTGCAAAAGTATTAAAGAACTTACGAGTACTTATCACGAAATGCTATTATACATTAAATGAGTACCTATTGGACAGTCATAAAATAGCAAATTGAAACAAATAAATCGCTCCGCACAATATTGCTATACCCTAATAGGGTCATATGTATAACTTTTAGAATATAGATACTAAACATGTTTCTTAAGACCTGCATGTAAATTATACTACATATGATGCAATAAACGATTGATTGATTGATTGACAACAAAACAAATCATAAAACACAAACAACAACAGTATTCAATGTTTTGCTATTGGTTTGAACTTTTAATTTAACCAATAGCAGAATATTAGCTATCACTTCATTAAAACTACCGTGAGTATTCATCATAACTATAACAGAATACGGCTAAAACTCACGTTATAATACTCAGTGCGCGCGCGCCGGTCGACGGGGGTGCGCGTATTCCCTGAGGATGGAGTTCTAAATACTCTGAAACTGGTCGGATTCCTTGCGGATCGACTGTATAATTATAACGTGAGTTTTAGCCGTATTCTGTTATAGTTTAGAATATTAGCTATTTAAATCAATGAATATAAAAGGAGACAACTCTTCAATACAACTTTTTGCTTGCAAAGCAGTTGCCTATCTGTTTTGTGTACGTTAAATCTTTGGCGAGATGTTATCCCAGTCCCCTTGCGTAGCAACTGACGTATTTGTGTGCGATTTACTGGGACTGTGGTCCGAGGCTCCGGATATCGCGTCCTGGCCTCGGGCCAACTGCTTTCCGTTCGGCTGTATGTGTAGAGATTTTTCAATTATAGAGAACTTAGCTAATGAGGCTGCAAGGTTCTAGATTGAAGAATATGTGCTGACAAGCGCAGAGAAGGTTGTTCACCGATAAGATGAATAGACGAGCTGCTAGCTTAGCACGCGACCACGAAAAGCCTCAAAAGAACTCTTTTTGCACATTTTATGCTACATATAACGGGTATGAACTCACGTGTAGGGATAGTCGTAACGACTATAGTTCAGTGCATTGAGAGACGGCTCTGAGTGCTAGCTCTCGCCAACTTGAGAAAGGTCGCCGAATGCGACCGAAACTATATTCGTTACGACTATCCGTACACGTGAGTTCATTCCCGTTATATTCAGTATAAAATGTGTGTAAACCACGTTAATTTCCATAGTAAAACTCTTTTTGCCGTGTGTAAAAGTGACAGATATACACTTCGCCTTAACTCTGTCTCGTTCTGACTCGTCGAACGAAATTTTTCGTGGTGCGCAACCTAGCCCGGCTGGTCAAGATTGGGGGAACACACTGTTAGAAACAGCTCTTACTTTGTCTTATTTATTTGAAGTGAAAAGTGCAGTCTTATCTGTTTGGGTTTGCCCAAATTTTGACTTATATGTGCTATCTCTTAAGCGGTCTACACACCAAAGCCGCTGACCCGGCGGCACAGCCCGGCGGCTTAGTGCCGGCGGGTTAACCCGGCGGCTTCAGAATGTCCAAGCCGAACGACTTTGCTGGCGGCAATGCCGGCGGCACGCCAGCCGCGGCATGTGGTGTTCTAGTAATTGCCAAATAGTCGTAGAGCATCGGCATGCTGCCCCGCCGGCTTGCCCGCGCGGGCGCAAGCCGGCGGCATGATTGTACAAAATAAGGCGGCCGGCGGGTTGGGCCGGCGAACCGTGCCGCCGGGTCAGCGGCTTTGGTGTGTAGACCGCTTTAGGAATATTTTACATTTTTAAATAAAAAGTAGTTTATGTCACTTTCGGACTTTGAACTATATCCATGCGAAAAATCAAGACAATCCGTTGCTCCGTTGCCGCGTGAAAGAGGATCACCAATAAATCAACAAACACACTTTTGGATGTATAATATTAGTAAGGAAGTAAGGATAAAGGACAAGTCTATGTACAGTAGTGCACATTAGTACAAATGATATGACTATGATGACTTTATTGGACTAACAGATAAAAAAACATATTATTACTACTATGGTCGACCACTTATCCACCAACCCGCACTAGGCCAGCGTGGTGGATCATCAGCGCCGACAAAAGGAGTCGACCGATACAGTGAAAATCGCGAATCGAACCTACAGACACGATAAGCACATGATAGGAACAAATGCCACCGCAAGAGCGAGTTCTATATCCAGCTAAAGAAGGCTGCAGATGATGATGATGATTAGCCTACATTCAGCAATCTTTGCAGTCAAATTTATATTAAATCAATGAAAAAATCATCAGTTGCTTTATTGGTATCTTTGGTGATAGGTAGCTCTCATTTACAATGGAATTTATATTCAATATCCATCCAACTCCAACTGTCTCCGTAATTCACTAACAATAGCCTTAAACTATCAATCTTTGACAATACCACTAATTTGAAATCCATTACCGTTCAACTATAGAACAAATATTCCGCCAAATGCTTGCTTACTATGATAACAATCCATTTTCAATTTGACTATCGTTAGCTAATCACCAAATTGTAGCTAATGACTAAACTATTTGCTAAAAGTTAGCATTGCTTTGATTACAATTAGGGGAATACAACGTTTGGATTCTAGCCAGCACGATTGCCAATTTGTGGGAAATCTCCCCAGTTAAGGGGAAAATTTTGAATCGGTAGGTAATTTTATGAAACAATTTAGGTGTGGGTATTTTAATGTTGATACTATGACAACTACATTTTTGTGATAAATGGGCCCGACAAATACGTAGGTAGATATTTTTTGTAGGAAATTGAACAGGAAATGAGAAAAATACATTTTGAATAACAGATTTCAGTGGGGTGCCGGCAGAATAGAATAGCACCCCGCCCTCTAGAACCAGGTGTCGTAAGAGCCGACTGAGGTACAGCGGAACCTAATAATGCCGGTATAAGCATTCAAATAAAAACGTTGCTAAAATGGCACAGAGCAGGGATGGGGAGCAGCATCTGCGATCGCCACCACGCTTGCCCAGCATGGCGATTATGGGCAAAATCCCCAATATGGAAAGTTCAAAAAGGCCAAGCCTCCAGTCCCCAGCAGCCCCGCTAGCCCGGGGCTACGGTAGCGGCCCCGGTAACGTCGGAGAAGGGGGTGCTGAGAATCGCTGGCAGACGACCGGGTACCACGTGCAAACGACGACTGGCCCTGGTAACACACAACGTGCGCACGTTGAGGACTGTCTAAAAGATTGCTGAGTTGTAAGAAGAATTAAGTAGGTTGCGTTGGGATATTGTGGGTTTGTCTGAAGTCCGTAGAGAGGGGAAGGACACGATAACCTTAAAATCTGTCAACCTGCTTAACTACTGGGAAGGTGACCAACGGTCCCAAGGTGATGTTGTCAGTGATGACTTATGGCACAGAAACGTGGTCTCTCACTATAGGCCTTATTAGTAAGCTCCAAGTAGCCCAACGAGCTATGGAGAGGGCTATGCTTGGAGTCTCTCTGCGAGATCGAATCAGAAATGAGGAGATCTGTAGAAGAACTAAAGTTACCGACACAGCTCAACGGATGAGCAAATTGAAATGGCAATAGGCAGGGCACATGGCACGGAGAACTAATAACCGATGGGGTCGAAAAGTTCTTGAGTAGAGACCACGTACCGGCAAGCGCAGCGTAGGATGTCCACCCACAAGGTAAACGGATCACTTCATTGAGACCGCAGGATCGCACTGGATGCAAGCCGCTTCAAACTGGTCTTACTGGAGATCCATAGGGGAGGTCTATGTCCAGCCGTGGACTTCTTATGGCTGACGAATGGATGATATTTCCACTTACAATAATTAATTTTTTTATAATAGTTTCTAGGGAAAATATAATGTTTTATTGGTAACTTTGCTAGTGAGAGGCACAAAGTTAGTCGTTACGTGATTGGGAATAGGGGTCGGTCTGAAAAGTCATTGATCTTCTAATGTGATGTTGTTTCGATTGGACCAACTTTAGATGTGGATGTTTTTACCCAACTGATTTAGAAGAGTTATATTTTTTAGATGTACACGATTACTGGTAATCAATTTACATCTTTTAAGGAGCTTATTCTGTACATCAAAACTAACAACTTTTATTGTTTTTAAATTTTCGCGATTTGAAGACATTATTATTTTATACTACGGGACTCTAATCGCGCACTAAAATTACGAGATAAATAAATACCTCCTCATCCCGACGTTTCGGCTGAGTTGCATCGACCGTGGTTGATTTGTGGAAATTTGTGGAACGTTTGTGGAAATCAAAAAACATAAGAATTTCAACCGGGAGGATGGATTTAAGTTATCGGCGTCCTGGAATCCTGTTGTCAACAAATGCAAATCGCGTAGTGTAGGTACTGTACTGTACTGTACTGTACCAGCCTTTTTAATAGTCCACTGCAGGACGTAGGCCTACCCACGAAGGGTGTTTGGGCCATATTCACCACGCTGGCCCAGTGCGGGTTGGTGGATTCACATACGCCATCGAATTTCTTCTACGGACGTATGCAGGTTGCCTCACGATGTTTTCCTTCACCGAAAAGCCAGTGGTGTGAAATTCCGTACATAAATTCCAAAGAACTCATTGGTACGGGACCGGGGATTTGAACCCACGACCTCACGATTGTAAGGCGGGTGTCACTACCTCTTGACCACCATGGCTATAGTACCATGGCTGTAGTGTAGGTAGAAGGACATTATTAGATACCGTCAGTGTTGTGTGTCGTAATGACAATTTTTCAAGTTCACATTGAATTGGCGGTACCAGCTGTTGCACATTCCAGTCTACCCGTGACCACGGTCGATGCAACTCGGCGAAACGTCGGGATGAGGAGGTATTTATTTATCTCGTAATTTTAGTGCGCGATTAGTCCCGTAGTATAAAACAAGATAACAACTTTTGTTCAACTACTTTTATCAAATCTCAAAAGAACATGCTGTTCCATAGAAATATATCGCTCAAACTCGACAAAATGTACGGAAGAGCTTATTTTTAGATTTGAGGAAACTTGCAGAACAAAAGTTGTTAGTTTTTGACCGACGAACCACCGGAGGAGGTATACAATTCGATGCGTATATATATTTTTTTTATGTATAACCTTTTTTACCGCATAACTTTTTTCATAGTGATCTGACGTCAATATTTTTTTTTATTGGAAAGAGTATACTTTGAAATTGATCCCATTTAAATTTTATCGAAATTGGCTGAGCCATTTTTGATAAATAAACAATAACGTGAAAAATGCTCTATCGATCCGTGAAAATATTCGCGAATTCTGTACACAGGTGAAGTCGGTCATGCTAATTTTTGAAAAAAATAATCTTGTAATGTAGAGAAAAAGCTCTTAAAATTGATTACCAGCCAATACCAATTGAGTAACCCTGTATATTGAAGTTTGTAGGCATGTTAATATAATTATATAATGATAATACCTATATGTGAAGGACCTTTAACACACGATCTTTGACTTCAAATTAAACAAAGCTTATGATATGGCTGCCAGAGACTGATATACTACATATCTTTTTATTTTTTTTAAATACACGTTTATTTAGATATAACACCTAGATGCAGAGCAAATGCTGCCTGTGTAATGCAAAAATGCTTACCCTAGGTGGGAATCGAAGCCACGACTTTGGACGAGGAGTTAGGGTCACTAACCACTACGCCACCGATGCAGTAAAATAAGCTGTAGTTTTGAGCTGGTTCCAAATTTAAAATAATGATCTGTAGAAAAAATCACTACTGCCTTTCCTAGGCTTCTCCTACAAAATTGCAATAGACAATGTCTCACTAGAAATGGCTCCCGCACTTATATGGTTCTGAATAATTTGCTAAGTCTTTGGTACATATGCCAAAAACAGTTAAATGGTCTTAGAATTTAGTACAAGTAACTAAGTAGCATTAGCTACGTTATTTTTTATTAATTTTTAAATACCTATACAGGGTCATAGATATTAAATGCAAAGCATTTTAAGAGCGGGTCTAGTACATCACAAACAACTATTGTTCTAGGACTTTTGGAAAATCACATGGAACAAGATTATTTTTTGCAAAAAATAGCATGACCGACTTCACCCGTGTACAGAATTCGCGAATATTTCGCACAGATCGATGTAACATTTTTCACATTATTGTTGATTTATCAAAAATGGCTTAGCCGATTTCAATAAAATTGAAATGGGACCAATTTCAAAGTATACTCTTTCTAATAAAAAAATAATTATTGAAATAGGACTACTACGAAAAAAGTTATGCGTAAAAAAATATACGTGACGAATAGTATACCTCCTCCGGTGGTTCGTCGGTCAAAAAATAAGCTTTTTCATACAAAAAGTTCGCCAACGCGCGGCAAAATGTATGAAGAAGCTGTTTTTCTTTTGCGAATTTTCATATGTCGAATTACAAAAGTTGTTTGTCTAGATGTACTAGACCCACACTACACATGTTTTGCATTTAATACCTATGATCCTGTATAGTTAATAATTTTAATATGGTAGTTTTCTTTTATCAACAAAAATAAGACGAGTTATTAAACGTCACTAGAACAATTCGGCCTATCACTCTAAAAGATACAGTTCAATTTTCAAAATCCAATACAAAATTCCATGCACTTCCTGAACGCTAGATAGCTCCCAGTTTTCTATCGGGAAAATACAAAACAATTCTCTTTAATCCTTTCAGTCAGCAGTGCGTCCATCCAAAACTCATTTTTCTGTTCTTTTGTACCGAAAATCGATCTCAGTGGAGTTCACGTCGAAAGCGAAAAAGCCAACGCTTTAGCTCGAGACTACACCAAAGCGGGACATGGCAGATTTTGGCAGAGTGTTCTGTTCTGTAATTTTACTGCAGAATTAATAATTTACTTGGTAAAGTTGAATGCTGTGAGTCCAATGTAAAAAAATATTTATGACATTAACTTGAGATGTATACTTTGTACTTGTTGTTATAATTATTTATATTTGTGCACACAATAATGCATTGACTGTCTGTATACTTAGGTAGAAAAATATAACAGACGAGAGCGGCGTGAAGCTCTAGGTATGCTTTGTTATTCGTATCCTCCTCACACTTTTGGACAGTAATAGTAGATTAGTAGCTAAGGGCTGTAAGGCATCAATTGCAGCCCGAGATATTTAAGCGCACGAGCGCAGCGAGGGCGCCTATAGTTCGAGGGTGCAATTGGTGCTTACACCCGAGCTTCTTCTGCTTCACATCTCGATTGTGAGGTAAGTAGAAAAAAACCGGCATTACAAGTATAAAACATTTTATTGAAATTGAGAGTTACTCGTATATAGGACAAGATCAATTTATAAATCGTTAAATCTCACCTTTTTTTATTCACTTACGAAGTTACGAGTTTTCTTATTCTACAGAATGCTGACGATAACGTTTAATCGGCCTTTAATAATAGATTGCTAATTTTCTAGCTACATTATTACCCTAGAGCGCTAATTAGTCACCTACAAGCTTCCTCCAAATGGGGAGGTAATAAGAACCTACTTACCGAATTTGCAAGATGTAAAGTTTATAATTGGGAGCCTAAAAGGACCATTGTAGAAATAAGTAGAAATTTGTAATCGGTCAAGACACAAGACATTTATACATTGCGACGGAGTGGAATTTATTTTCTTCGTTTAACAAAGTTCCTCTTTGCAATGGATTTCGATATTCCTTGTTCATCGAGCTGGTATTTTTTTACCATTGATGACCTTGTTCTTGCTCGCACATCTCCACTCCGCTTCGTTTCAGTGGAGTATGGGCCCCTTAGAGTTAGAATCAATGGACACATTTGGAGGATTATCTGCAATTCCTGCAACATGATTCCAGTGCTTCTGCAAGTTTTCAAATCCAAAAATGTTTTTTTTTTATACATCCGTGTTAAATATTGCAATGTTAGGTTAGTGCTTTTAGCAAATTTAGTATTTTTGCAATGAATTTACCGACTACAATGCTCTGCTTAAACTTGCCTATTTTCAATTCGCTACCTTTTTCCCGTCCATTTTGGTAGAGCCCGGAACTTACAAAGCCAAATGGCAGGCCCATATCTTTAGCTAAAAGCATTCAAAAGTGGAGGAAGACTTTGAGTAAGTGTATGTTACATTTTTTGTGCTTTAAAACGATGTAAAAAACGCCCACTTTGTCGGTCCATTAGGCTGGGAGGTTGAGTGCCTAACGCGGTGGAAAGGTCGGAGTAAAGATCATCGTAACTAGGTGTTATGGTTAGGCTTGCGATGATGGGGTGTCGCATGGCCTTAAGTATGCCATTTTGTTTTTGTGGCGTATTTAGTGGTGTTAGTTGGTTGTAACATTGTTAAAAATACCAAACTGACTTATGTTTGTGACTCTTGATACCCACATAATTTATTATTTATATATAAATTAAATCTTTATTTATAGGTTGCGAACTGTTAGGTAATTTTCGACCCTATATTGGCCTGTATCTCACAGTCAAATACATTTTTTAGAAATGCTATAGGCTGTATCAGCACAATGGTCTAATGCCAATTAGGAGTCGATATTTCAAAGACTTTTATAGACGAGGAAGACGCTATCAGCCACTTTGTGCGGCGTGCGACGACTGCGTCACCTAAGGTCATCGTAGACTATAATTAAAAGATGGCCATTAAGGACCGAAACGCGGCGGTCATGGAGGCTCTGCGAGTTATAAGTAGTAATTTGTAAAATGATATTATGTAAAATCAACGTAGTTTAAAGTCATATTTTTATTCTATCAACACACACTCACACCCATTTGCCGAACAGTCTTGGGTACGGTCATCGCATCAAACGTCTTAGTTTCGTCGCCGCTCCAGAGAGGGCGCTGTCTGTTTTCGGAATTCGGAGTAATAAATGTTTTCGTGGAGATATTACGAGTCAAGGACTTCTATTCGCTTATTATTATTTTGTTAATGCTGGTAGGATAATTTAAATCAATGATTAGTTAATATAATTTATTAACTTGTAATTTGTACATTGATTGATTTTCTTTAATTGATATTGATTTAGGTTCGTGGCAACCTCAAATTCTTTGAATTTATTCTTATTATAATTATATTTTGACTGTTTGTACCTACATACAAAGCAATAAGTAAATATTGTCAGTAATAGTTCCCATTATTACTGTTGGTATAAACTTTCTATAAGTTATTTGGTGTATTTTATTATTTATACTTTGTCTAATTTAAATGCCTAGCTGTGTTTAGTCATCATTTTGAGAGTTATTTTATATCCTATTTTAAAAGCATTTTTTTCTGTATGCGAATACCTCGATCAATTTAGGTCCTATTTTTCCGAACACATTATTGTATATTGTGGGCAATGATTTAATTTTTTTAATTGTTGTCGTTGCATAACTTATTGACTTTATTACAATTTTGACATTGTGTTTTCTATACTTTGATTTATTGATTCAATTTTATAACTGTGTCAAGTGCATTATTTTAATTATTGCTTGTGATTATTTAATTTTTTATTTTATTTCTAAATGTTTCTTTGACATTTTTATAATTTTGGACATATAATATTGCTATTTTGATAATTTTACTGATTATGCCGGGTTATATAATTTTTTAAATTATTCGTATTATAATTTTATCGCTGTGTTATAGACGCATTATTTTATCTAGTGCTCAGTGTTTTTAATTTATGGATTTTTACTGATATAATTATTATAGTTTTAGACTTTATAACATAGTAATTTTTTAGATTGGTATTTTAAATTTTTTTTGTGCTAGCATAGTTGTTTTTCTCCTTTTGCGGCCCCTCTTTTTCTCTTTTTTGTCATTAAATTGTTTTATTTAATTGTAGACATGACTTCCCTACCTTCACTGTTTTACTGCCCCCATTGCCCGGCGTCTTCGCGTGCTTTTAGCGCACATGGGCTTAAGGTCCACATAGGACGGCTGCACAAGGATGTGCGTCGGACGGCAGCCAGTTCACAGGCCCTGTCCACGGTTTCTGATATGCAGCCGGCAGACCGGGTGCCGCCAGCGCAGTGTGCTTCGCTCGATGCGCTATCGGCCTTGAGGGAGAGTACACCAGTATTGCGACATATCCCCAAGGGTGCGCGAAACCGGGCGGCGGGAAGGCTGTGCGAGATCATTGATCAATGCGTCAGCTGCAACGGTGTGGATGATTGGTGTGCTCTTCTCACCTTTGCGTACAGTGCGTTGAGGGTTCCGTCGAGGGTTGCACCGGGAAGCATGACATCGAAGGTTAAGGCCAATGTTGAGTCGTCCGGGTTCGATCAACCTATGTTTGGGGTAAGTGATTGTGGGTTTTGTGGTAAGTCACGAGCGCTCAATAGAGTTATTGAAACCAAAGTGTTCGAGGGTGACCTCAGGGGTGCCGTTCGGTTACTGGTCTCCGACGATTCATTTGCACAAAATGATCCCGACACGTTGGCTGCTCTAAGACTCAAGCATCCGGGCCCGTCACGTCCGCTTAATTTTCCTGCGGCATCGGATGCTACATTTTCGACAGTATCGGTGTCAGTGGAGGACGTCACGTTGGCGCTAGGCTCCTTTTACAGCGGTTCTGGTGCGGGTATGGACCGTCTTCGCCCCGGGCATTTAAAAGAGCTCACTTCTGGCTCTGCTGGTGAGAACGGCCCTCACTTATTGGAATCGTTGGCAAGGCTGGCCAATTTTTTATTGAGCGGCCAATTGAATCCGGTCGTGTGCCCGTTTATGTACGGAGCATCCCTTTGCGCGTTGAGGAAGAAGGATGGAGGGATTCGGCCCATAGCCATTGGAAGTGTGTTTCGTCGATTGACCGCGAAGCTGGCTTGCCGGGCCGTGAGAGAAGCCATGGCACAATATTTGCAGCCGCACCAGCTGGGCTTCAGAACACAGAGGGGCTGTGAGGCTGCTATCCATGCTATGCGATCATTCGTCATGGACTCTGCAAATTCTGGCTGCGTGATCCTTAAACTTGACATTCGCAATGCTTTCAACACCCTGGAGAGAGACGTCTTGTTGAGTGAGGTCAAGGATAATGTTCTTTCTTTGTATCCTTTTCTTCATCAAGTGTATCATTCTCCCTCTAATCTCTTCTTCAATGATTCTCTTATCTCTTCACAAGTGGGAGCGCAGCAGGGAGACCCGCTTGGTTCGCTAGTCTTCTCTTTAGCCATTCATAAAGCCATATTGGATCTGAAATCGCCACTAAATTTATGGTATTTGGACGATGGAATAATTGGAAGTACACCAGAAGAGGTGTTCCAGGACTTGGAAAATCTTATTCCACGCCTCAAACTTCTGGGCCTTGAGGTGAATCCGTCCAAATGTGAATTCTTTCCCTGCTGCATTGAAGCTCGTACACACTTCTCGCGCTTTAACGCGCTTTTACCTGGCCTCAATGAAATTTCACCTAGTAATTTTTCTCTTCTTGGTTCTCCTATTTTTCTTGACGCTGTACCAGAAGCGATCTCTTCACGTATTCAACTTCTCCAGACCGCTCAGGGACGTCTTAAAGACTTGTCCGCTCATGTTGCCATGATCTTGTTGCGTATGTGTTTTGCCCTGCCCAAGATCACCTATTTGTTGAGAACTGCGCCCACTTGGCTTTGCCGTGAAGAGGTGTCTTTGTTCGACGACACATTGAAATCTGCAGTTCAGTCTATTCTCAATGTGTCGCTGAACGATTTGCAGTGGGCTCAGGCGGCTGCTCCAATAAGGTATGGAGGGCTTGGGGTGCGGTGTGCACGTGACGTGGAATTGCCGGCATTTCTCGCATCGGCACATGGGGTGGCAGACCTGGTCGCTATTATTCTCCGTTCGGATGGCGATAGGGCGAGCATACCCTTTGTGTCTGAAGCAACTTCGGCCTGGTCCGCTCTTAACTTTGAGGCAGCGTTTCCGGAAGCTCTTGGGGTTCAGCGCGCGTGGGATGATGTAGGGGCCAGGCTTGTTCACGAACACGTCTTGGAAAATGCCGTGGGAGTGGACTTGGCCAGACTCCGGGCGGTTTCACAGCCTGAATCCGGGGCATGGCTGCACGCGCTTCCTTCACCTCACCTGGGTACATTGTTGGATGATGACTCGTTGCGTGTGGCAGTGGCGCTCCGCCTGGGAAGTAAGGTGTGTGAACCTCATGTATGCACCTGCGGTTCCATGGTGGAAGCTGATGGCCATCATGCTTTGAGTTGTCGTCGCTGTGTGGGGAGGTGTCCGCGTCATCATGCCCTAAACGATATAGTCCGGAGAGCTTTGGTAGCGGCAAACGTTCCTTGCGTGCTGGAACCGCCTGGGCTTTCGAGGTCAGACGGTAAGAGGCCGGGTTGACTATGGTGCCGTGGAGGAATGGTAGGTGCCTGATTTGGGACGCAACTTGCGTCAGCACTGTCGCTGCGAGTCACTTGAGTCGCACCGTCCACTCGCCGGCGGCTGCGGCGGAGGACGCTGCTGACAAGAAGCGGCGAAAGTATGCCCCTTTAGCGGCAAGTTATTTGTTCGTGCCTATTGCTGTGGAGACGATGGGCTGTTGGGGTAGTGAGGCTAAAATTTTTAATGGAGAAATTGGGCGCAGGCTAAGGGAGAAGACTAATGACTCCCGCTCCGGCTCGTACTTGGCGCAAAAGTTAGCCATCGCCATCTAGCGAGGTAATGCTAGCATTTTGGGCTCTTTTGCGCCGGGTATGGTCAGAGATGGGTTGTGTGTTTAGTTTTTAAGGTTGACTATGTGCAAGTGTAATTTATATTTTTATTTGTTTTTAATTTTATTAGATTTAGGGTCCTTTTGTTAAGCCTTTCCAAGCAATATTGTTCAATCTTTTTTTTCTTAATGTATATCCTAAAAAGCACAGACCCTGGAGTCTGTGGAGTGTAACAATTAAATAAAAAAAAAAGACTTTTATAAGGTATAATCTTTAAGGTGTTGTGCTATAAGCAATTAATATTACACAAATAGCAGTACTTATAAAACTGTTTGGTATAATCTTAATAAATTATACTTTTTAACAAAACTCTGTAAAATATTCAAAAACATTAATACTTTCCGGTTCAAAATGGTATTTTTTAATTAATCTGAGCAAAGAACAAAAAATCCATGATCCGTTTACATGGAATCAATTTCTAATCCCATAAAAAACGGCGATTGAATAATTAATAGAATTACACGAAGCCGGCCAGGTTAACTTCTGTACTTCGGGGGAAAATCTCTTCAAAATGGACGGAAGAACGAAATAAAATTTTGTTTCTTTCCAATTAAAATTCCGGCTAACTAGGGTCCGCTAAATGAATCGTCTGCGGTCAAAACTGCTGCAAGAAAGGAAAAAATAGATATAGACATGGCGTGGACTTTCATGTTTTAATTTAAACTTCAAACAAGGTTATCTCTCTCCAGAGGAAGCGGCAAAAATTGGAATGGTTGACGTATTTTTGGTGCAATTTCGTAAAGACGTGTTTTCACTGAAAAGAGAGCTAGAACTAGAGCTAGCACAAGGGCATTTTTTTAACTTCGTGTAAATAAAAGCTTGTTTTCAGCGTTTACATCAAAACATCAACGAGTAAGAATGAGAAACAAGAAGTAAAATTCGTTAAAACACAAGATCACTGAAGAGACCGCCCCAGGAAGCGAGCGCAACCGAACACTTAAGAGGACTGTGAGTCGACCAGTGTTATCGCGTTTTCTGTTATCGAGCAAATTATCGGTAAATTTTTAGTTAAAATGAGAGTGTGAGAAATATTACACGCCTTATATTCTTCAGATTTTTTTTTAGTTTATGCATTTTTTTCAGCCATGTTCTTGCGTAATAATATGACTTTTTAGAAGCTAATAACTTGAAGGTCATTTAAAAAATGTAATAACTAAGATGTATAAGTCATATAATCTTAGAAGCTGATTACATAAATAAGTCAGGCTCGCACATTGAGGGTTCCGTACAAATCCAGAAAATTTTTACTTACTATAACTATCGACAATTTTTTTTTTTTTTTTACTTTTTTCGTCATGCTTCGAAAATTACACATTGTTAAAATAATTAAATACCGGTTTTAGCATGTGCTAATGGAGTTATTTTATATGATACCTTACATGATACGATTTACTCACTTTGAATTTTGTACCCATATTATATGAATTTTGAGGCCCTATTTTTTTGTGATTTTAATAAAAAATGTACAGTTTTCAGATTTATTCCTATATGTGCACTTAAAGACAATGATTTTCGCCAAATTTCATAGTTCTATGTCAACGGGAAGTACCCTGTAGGTTTTGATTTTTGTGAGTATCGAAATATGCGGTTTTTTACGACATAAACGGCTCTAACTTCTTTTACACAAATGCAAGAGAGCATAGATAGATACAGTTTAAATTTCAACTCGATATCTTAACGCGTCCCCGAGATAAAGAGTCTTGACATTCACACAGACGGACAGACGGACAACAAAGTGATCTTATAAGGGTTCCGTTTTTTCCGTTTGAGGTACTTCCGTACCCTAAAAACACTGAAATTGTTTTTTTTTTTTTTTAAGTAACAGCTTATTGTTTTTGTATGGTTGCGACGTCACTTCACAATTGCCTGAAGATCGTTATACTCGTAGCTACTGTTCGCGGGCTCCAGTGTTTCTTAAGAATATTCCATAGAATTGATAGAATCAATACGAGATAACGAAGGAATGTTTATATTTTTTTTATATTTTCAAATGCTTTCTGCGCTTACAGTGTACACCAAAACGCACAGAAAGCCAAGTCACAATACATAAGACATAAACACATTTCATACACAAAAACAAACACGAATATTATTTTTATCTAATCTTACATACAGTGATTACCCACGAAGGTGATCACCGACATCCTGAAGGATTTAAATTTGTCAGCAAATATATCAACATCTGGCATATGAGCAAGCATGGCGTTGAGCAAATGAATGTTCTCCTCAATACACTTATAGAATTTGACGGAGAGAAGTTAGAATGAGCATTCGCTCGTCTGGTGTAAATCGGCCTTTAGATAGATAGAACGGAGCGTATTTGTGTTCTCTTGAGGAAAGTTTCTGTTTTGTACATTTGCGGAATTGGAGGTAGGGTAGCTGCAACTAGTTTAAAAATTTGGTAAAATAAATACATCTCTCACGACGGTGTACCCGCACCAAATACAAGAGTTCTTTCCGTCCTGTGGCACTAATGAATTGTTTTCTACTCTATCCTTCTTTTTACCACAACCACTCTATCATACATCATATTTTACAGGTAACGGGAAATAAATTTTGTTAAAGTATGGTGCAGTTGTTTAAATATGATGCTGCATTAATGAACATTAGTGTTAGTACTTCACTACTGAACATTTTTTATTTTTTTATTTATTTGTTGCGAATATAACATACATAGGTACAATTAAAAGTACTGCCAAACAGCGAAGCGGTTTGTAGGCAGGATAGCTCTCACATTAGGTACATAACTTAGTATCTATGTACAATGATTATGATTATAATTCTATAATCATAATCATTTATTTCATAATATTCATTACATGTCATAAGTGTTACCCGTGATACAATATACAAGTAAAGGTTACGTCCACAAGTGGTATATTATTCAGAGAAAAATCGAACCAAGATGATATATACATCATTTGAAAGCTTAATTTATGGGCTTTTCAAAAATATTTAATTTTGATTTTTTTATCCCTCCATTTTTTTTAAATGTGTAAAATATATTGTATGAAAAATAATAATAGAGCTTTGTATTTTTTCTAGTTTAGCAATAATAAAGTGCTTCTATCGTTATTTTACTTGTATTCGTAGCTGATTCATCAACAATCATCTCTTAATTTGCTAAAATTAAAAATAATAGCCTACCAGTGTGACCAGTTAGTAGGTACAATGTGACAAAAAAACACTTAAAAACTGTGTCTAATTGGTAAACATTCTTCTATTTAACAGTAATGGAGGTTACTTAACCAGGGTTGCTAAAGGTAAACTACCTATTGAGCCAAATATATTTATTTATCCTAATAGATTTAAAATAAATTTTAAAAAAAAGCTTGTTTTTGGTTTCAACCGATGTATTAGATTCAGAAAAATATGATCTTTCTCGAGATGTAACGAGAGTTGTGGTTAACATTTTTGATTATTATTAAGTATACCAGCCTCCATACATTTTGTGGACATGTCTTTTAAGAAAAAAAACGTATCAACAAAAACCTGCATTATTATTAAATAATTAGTCGGTAGTGTCAATATTACTAAAATTAAATTAAGTCATTAACTAAAAAATGTCACAAAAATTCGATTAACTTAATAAAATAACATATAACTTATGTACAAACTGTGTACTGATTCTCAACCTTATAGTTAAGAAATTCTTTATGGCTGTATAACGTCTGCTCGACAAGCCATCTTTTAAGACGATGCTTAAAGCATACGAGACTCGTAGCAGTGGTGCCACTGTCAGGCAACTTGTTATACACAGCCGGCCCCATGACGTGAGTAAGTTTGTCTGATTTCGCTAGCCGCCTAGGTATCTGTTTTAGCTTCCCTGCACGTCTACTTGAGAGCGTTTAAATGGATGACTATATCCACCTCTATATGGGTATTGGTTAAGCTGGCCTTATTTTGTATAAAGTTCTAGTCCGGAAGTAGAGGCTAATGTTCATCAGTAGACGTTTTACAGTCAAAACTAGTGTTTTTTTTTAACTCCACAAATCTCGTAAAATAATTTACGTTTTCTACATACTAATCATCACAAAATTTCTAATGAATCTCGAAAATAATCATAAAACGCTTCGTCATACGAATCCGAGGAGAGCTCTCCCACAGGGTCGTAAAATAAAAACACGCTTTACTTTGTTTAAGGCGTCTTCAAGCTTAACGTTGGGTTAAGATTACTCTTTACAATCTACACTGCGGCTTAATTATCCCATCTTCGGGGAATTTTCTACAGCGAGATGGTTGCGAATGAATTTTTTTACTGTGTAGAGAAAATACGTTAGTGGGTACGAATTTTTATTACTGTTTTTCTTGGGGAGAGTGAGAAAATACCATACTCAACTTTGGTTTTCTCTTTAAGCTTCTCTTGCTAATAATTTGACTGATGAATGGCTTGAGTGATAACTGTATTAAAAAAAATAACTGTATGAAATTGTAAGCCACGGTTGTTTTAAACTTTGAGCCATGTCAGAAGCCTTCAGGCGGCTTAATAACTTTGACAGCCACTAGTCACCCGGCCGAAAATAATCACTTACCTAACTTAACTTACTTACGTCAAAAATTATAACATAATAACATATATTAATATATCATTTTTAGGGTTCCGTACCTCAAAAGGAAAAAACGGAACCCTTATAGGATCACTTTGTTGTCCGTCTGTCGGTCTGTCCGTCTGTGTCAAGACTCTTTATCTGGAGAACGCGTAAAGTATCGAGTTAAAATTTAAACTCTATACATATATCTATGGTCTCTTGCAGTTGTGTAAAAGAAAAACTACTCAGTTATCGTATAAAAAAGTTAGAGCTGTTTATGTCGTAAAAAACTGCATATTTCGAAACTCACAAAAATCAAAACCTACAGGGTACTTTCCGTTGACATAGAACTATGAAATTTGGCGAGAAGCATTGTCTCAGAGTACACATTTGGGAATAAATCTGAAAATTGTACATTTTAATTTAAATCACAAAAAATAGGGCCTCAAAATTCACAAAATATGGGTTCAAAATTCAAAGTGAATAATCATATCATATAAAAGAATTTCATTAGCATATGCTTAAACAGGTTTTTAATTATTTTAACAATGTGTAATTATCGATGTATTACGAGAAAAGTGAAAAAAAAAAAACTTTTTTATTGATTTTATCAACTTACTTCCCAATTATGTGAAATTTTCTGGATTTGCACGGAACCCTCGATGTGCGAGCCTAACTCGCACTTGTCCTGATTTTTATATAAATTAGGATAAAATTGACGACTCTGAGCATGCACCAGGACTACATAGGTACCTAATCATAATCATGCCAAGGATATAACCGTCAACTCAGTCTTTTGCCAGTTGAACTGACAATTTCTATTCTTGTCTATTGAACTTTTTACAATATTGTGAACTACAAAATGTTATTTACATATGTAATCCAGGCTGTTCCGAACATGGTGTTAGTATTATAGTGAAAGCAATTTGTAATGATGACCGTGTCCTTTTGGATATGACAAGACAAGCAAAGCAGTTTAGCAAATTTGTGTTTTAATTTCACAAAATATTCACTCCATTCAAAACGCTACCACATAATAGATTAATTTACAATGAAAATTATTTTGCTAAAGCCAATGTTTAAAATTATACACTTGTGAACGTACGTCGGTAGCCATGTTTGTGTTATGCCCAAGTATAATCCAATGAGAGCCCTAAATAAATATTTTATGACACATTTTAAACTCTTGTTCGTACACAGCTTTCGACGTTATTAACGCATATTAATTATTGTTTAGTGGTTTTGTTATTTAGATAATAAATTTATTTTAAAGATGTGTTCGAACTTGGGTAGATCATCTTACCATACGAATGCAAACACATCGCCAACTTTTTCACAATCCATTGGTAAAAAAAGGTTTTCCTTACATAAGCTATTAAGACATTTACCAAGATGACCCAATTGCAGAATGGTGGATTGGTATCTTTTTGATATGCGCTCTTGACAGAGCGGACTTGGTTATCACGTAGTACCTATTATTTATCACCATCATCATTATCAGCCGTTGAACGTCCACCGCTGGACATATGTATGCCTCCCTTATCGATTTCCAATAAATCTGGTTAGAAGCGGCCTACATCTAGTGCTTGCCTTCGTTTCTAATTACACCTATCATCGGTCGGCAGACGTCCTACGCTGCGCTTGCCAGCGTAGTCTCTATTAGAGAATTTTACAGCCCCATAGGCCATCAATTCTCCGAACTATGTGCCTAGCTCACTGCCGTCTCAACTTGGTCCAACGTCTCAAAAATCCAATGGGATATGTTAGTAACTTTGGTTTGTCTGCGGATCTTCTCATACCTGACTATATTTTATCCTCCCTCTCCATAAAATGTTATACACCTCAAAATGTTTAGCCAAATATTTCTATTGGAGGTCAATCGAGTATATTTCATGTACGACCCCGGTCATCTGTGCATTGGTCTATCTCATAGGTGACCTTACGCATGGTTTTGTGCCTTCAAGTTTGCCGTAAACGACAAGAATTGAAATAATTTTCTGGATGTACCTATGCCGGTTACTCATTGGTATAAAAGGTAGTTCATAAAATTTGGTTAATTCATTGGTACTGGAGCGATATTTAGTTTTGTAGTAAAAACATCACAGAGGAAGCGCTCTCTTGCTAAAGAAATACGGTATGACAAAATGTTAGATTAACATAAGAATTATAAAACGTTAGTATCCAAAGAAAAGCTTCTAAAGTTACCTTTTTAATATGCGATGTCACGTTCATAATAAATAAGAATTGCCTGCACATGTTAGACACGTTAAGTGCTGAAAGACTCTTGTAGATTCATAGTAGCTTTTTAGGGCTGGTAAAGAACAATTTGAGAGTTTTTCGGGATAAATTAAATATTTATCCAATTCTGTTTCAGTTTGCTACTTTTAATGTGTACTCAACACTTTTTCAACGCAAATGTAACTGTAGACTTTTTAACTTAACAAATGTAACTTGTTTGGCTCAGAGCAAATAAAAAAATCCAGAGGGAACGTCGTTGAACAGTCAAGTGAAGCCGGTTTTTTATACATGTGTGAGTGCGTCGCTGTTGCGCCGCCTTAGTTTGACTGACAAGCCAAGGCGTAGTTTCATAGTTACCTAGATGTGTGTGTAATTGTCTGTACACGGCGTGGCGTAGTTTTGGTTGGCTTCACTTGTTTGTTCACAACATTCTCTCTTGATTTTTTTATTTGCTCTGAGCTTGTTTGGAAGTATTTTTTCATTTCATTAAATAATGTAAGAAAATTGTCTACCTATCAACCGGTCAACGTATACCTAACCTATCAACGGGTTCAATAATAGACGTCCTATGGCTGAAAAAAAAAACATCAGATTGCAATCCGTGAGTTCCGGCAGAAGTGAAAACTTAAACATATAAAGTACTATCAGTTATGTGACAATATCACACATGCACACTCGGGTAAGCGCATTGCGCCGTCTTACAAATTTTCGATCTGGTCACGTGTCTTGATGCGAGTTTAACATTTTTACACATCCCAAAAACAACCTATCATCCCAAAAATTACACAATGTCTAAAGTCTAAACAGAAATTAGTAAAACAATATATTGTAATAGGTATCTTCTAGGTAAGCGTGCTACACCCTAGACCGCACATCTGCTTAACATCAGGCAGTGTGTAGTCAAACGCAAACTTATTCGAAATAAAAAAAAATAAAAAAATAAAAAATCGTTTTACTAATTTGTTTCGTTTTGGACGTGAAAATTTCTTTAACGACAGTATTATTGATATTTAAATTGATCAATCAAAACCTCTGTTGAAGGAAAAAAAGCAGGGGAAAGGGTATGAAATAAATTAGAAAATTGAAGATGTTTTTTAATAAGGTATCCAGTGGCAGCCCTGTTGAACACTGCACACGCTGCGG
This sequence comes from Hypomecis punctinalis, assembly GCA_949316475.1. Classification (NCBI taxonomy): domain Eukaryota; kingdom Metazoa; phylum Arthropoda; class Insecta; order Lepidoptera; family Geometridae; genus Hypomecis; species Hypomecis punctinalis. Next base: position 24,449,829 of record OX438797.1, read on the forward strand.
CGACGCTAAGGGCCCTCGAGCGCTGAAATGCAGACGAAATTAGGCACAGATTGATAACTTTTAACATATTACTAAGTTTCTGCCATAAGTATTAGGTATTAGGATCATTCACTTACTTATACCATACTCACACACACGCCCTTATATCTCTCGCATGGAATCCTTGATCTCTCGTTGTTAAAAAACTGGCATGTTATTATAAATGAATTTGTAAATTGTTTCAATGACGAAGCCGCGCAAATTCTTTTAGAGTAATTATATTTCACCGGGCCACCAAGATACAGGCATCGCCTTGTTTGGGGCCCACTGGCACTGCGCATTATCGGCAAATGTTTATTTAATAATATTTTAATAATACTACATACCTCTTACAGAGCCGTGGTGGTACAGAGCCGTGGTGGTCTAGAGGTAGTGACACCCGCCTTACAATTGTGAGGTCGTGGGTTCAAATCCCAGGCCCCGTACCAATGAGTTCTTTGGGATTTATGTACGGAATTTCACACCACTGGCTTTTCGGTGAAGGAAAACATCGTGAGGCAACCTGCTTACGTCCGTAGAAGAAATTCGATGGCGTATGTGAAACCACCAACCCGCACTGGGCCAGCGTGGTGGATATGGCCCAAACACCCTTCGTGGGTAGGCCTACGTCCTGCAGTGGACTATTAAAAAAGGCTGGTACAGTACAGTACAGTACATACCTCTTTACATTTACGAAATATTCCTCTTGCAACCAATCATGAACATTGGTTGAGTATCGAATGTATGCTAAAAGACTTACAAAAAAAACAAAAATAATGGTATTTACTACTTTAAACGGTTGTATAAAAGTGTTGGAAAGTCATAAGCTTCTTGTGCTGTTCTCCCCTATCTTGAACTAGATTAAAATTATTATTTAGATTTAGGTTAATCAAATGTTTCTTAATTCCTTTTTGTACGAAATCGCGTCATAATAAAATTATAATACCATAATAGAATTATAGTCTACAAATACACTATTTGTGTTTTCACACACATGGCTCTGTGGTAATCTATATTAATAATTTCGTCAAGGGGTACGGTAGACTCGATTGAAACTTTATCTGAATGATAAAACATAAAAAAATAATGATTTCGAGTCGACAACATATATCCGGAAAATTCGGATTATCGAGTATTTTAATAAATTATAACGGTGCTGACAAACAAAAACACGGTGTCCATATTGACACCGGATGACGGTTGACATAAATTGAGAAGTGTTGCCAACACCACAAATAAAGAATCTGCTAAAATGGTGTTAAAATTGTGACAAAATAATGCTATATAAACATGCTAAAAATTGTGATAACATTTTTCAATATGAAATGAAACGTAACATAATTATAAAATTATTATTAATTAAAAAATATCTGGTTTAATCGACTATGACCTATTATTATGTTATCAAATAAAATGTAAGAATCTTGGTCTTGGATCTTGCCTGCAGAGCGTAGTGCGTTCTTTGGAACTGCGTAAGACTAGCAGCATTTCCTTGCCCTTTTTAAGTCGAATCTTATAAGTATAAAATAGCATTTAAAGTTTTTACCGACAAACAATTGCGTAGCATAATTTTGAATACTGAATGTATTAAAACTAAAAGAAACCCGTTCAATTTCGTCATTTGAAAGTGGTAGCGTTAAAAACGATATTGCTGACAAATCTGCAATTCTGCATGTAATTTTAATGGTAAAAAACTTATTGTACAATTATTTTACATGCTAAAAATATGACGTATGCTAAATTGCAAATAAATATGCTAAACAAGATGAAAATATGCTAAATTTAGCATAAAAATGCTAAATTGGCATCACTGATCTTGAGCAGTCAAGTTTTTTATGTTTTGGCGTCGCATTTTGGTGCATTTGCCAGTGTTAAGTATTAAGTTTTAATAATTTTTGATAATATTGTATCAAAATAGTCACTGTCGTAGTCACGTTAAGGTCCAACCTTTGGTTAGTACCACAGATATCTAATATACCTACTTAATGTTTTCAATGATCCGAAACATAAAATAGGACAGGAGTGTAGGCTATTAATTTTGTGTATGTAGTAATCAGACTCCACTGGAGAAGCAAAGGATACAGGCTACATAAAGTACATCATAATATATCACCAACCGGCCTTTTTGGAAATCTATGAGCCTTATGTCCAGCTGTGGACGTCCTACGGCTGATAGATAGATAGATAATCATAGAAAATATAATACTTGCCATACCTAATCTTTAAAGTTGACGTTGCCTTTCATTTCGTTTTATCAGAATGTATAGATACATTTTCAGTACTTATTCATTTAGTTTTGAGCAATTACTTTGGGATATTGTTTACACCCATCATTCCGAAATTACCTACCTATTTTTTAATATATGTCTTTCATAATTGTTTTGCTTGACCTTCATCATTTTGTTATCAGCCTAATCTCCTTGCCATAGATGAAGGATAAGTTTTCGCTCAGAGCAAAGCGATCCTTCCTTCATCTATGCTCCTTGCATTTGGTAATCATTGTCATGATTGTAAAAAATTGATGCAGCGAAGAGCTCTTCGTAAAGATGGTGATCAAGTAAAATTATGATGAGTGTGTCTGTATTATAAGTCATATTTCACCCGAGCGAAGCCGGGTTGTCATCTAGTTTAAAATAAAATAGAGATCGATCTTGTTTAGGTTTTTTGCTATTCGTAAATGTTTAAGTTAATTCTAGTTTTAATCAATTTATTAAGTGATTACCTTAAGAAAACAGCTCATTGCTACAAACTTCTACATAATAGTATCGGTTTTTTATTGTTCATCATCAAAGTTCCCCGTGACGTCACAAGTGCCATACAAATGTACAAACTTCTGTAAGAGTGACGTCACGACCCCCACTGCCAAAGTTTGACAAGGTTTATCTCTGCCATTTGTTGTTTTTTCAATGAAAGAAAAATATGAGTCCTGTATTTTTTAATAATTTACATACTTATTGGTGAATTTTCTATATTATTACGACGTAATTTGAATAACATTTTTTAGTTTATAATCTGTATTTTCATAATCTGTTCTCGAGTGTCTCGTAATTCGGGTCAGCGGATGCATAAGTTTCCATCCGGCGAATTTTTAATTTGATTAGACTTTAGTAGCTCTCCAGTCTACAGTTTTAAGGTTTGGTATAAAATGTGATGTTTGGGTGACACGAAGACTTGGATATTTTCCTGGACGTAGCATTTTGGAGAAATTTGGTGAGTACGAGTCAGGTAACTCTTACATCATTTTGAATATGAATATAATTAGAATTTTTCGTATCAAAAACTTTTTTCTTTTTGATTTCGAGCAATGGAATTTGACACAAAGTGGTTTTTCCTTGTTTCCTCTTGTAATTTTTCCACAACGATTAACCTGGCTCTGAAAGACGATAGTAGAGGATTTCTTTAGTATGAAACGCCTACGCATTCTACGTCTCAACATTTTAGGCCATAAGTTTTAATGACCTTATCATCTTCTCAAGAGGTAATCAAAAATACCTATATGTACCTAGATTTGTAATACACTAGTTTTTAACCGCGGCTTCGCCCGCATGATATTTTGAATTTTGACGCAATATCAGTATAATTTATAGCCTATATCTTATTCTGATATATCTATATTATTGCAAAGTTTCATCTCAATCCGTTCAGTAGTTTTTGCGTGAAAGAGTAACAAACATCCATCCATCCATCCTCACAAACTTTCACGTTTATAAAATTAGTAGGAAGTAGGATTGTGAGCTGGCCTATATAACAGGACAAATGCTTTTATTAACTACCATTTTTTATTCATGACAATACTACACTACTACTACATAGAAAGCAATTGGATCATCCACAGACCCTTGAAGGTCTAAAGATAATCCAAGTGCTCAAGCCCACTGCCAGTTGGCAGCGTGCCCAGCATGCTGGCAGCATTGCCACGCTGAATGGCAATGCTTATACGTTGAGCCAAATAAACACCAGCATTTTGGTCACGCGTCGCGTCCACCAGACGCTCAGAAAGACTTTTGAAAACGAGATGAGCTCCCGGCCCCCACGGACCCAAAGTCTCAACTCCAAATGTCTCAAATATGTAACCACTACCGAGGTGAGCATTAAATACAAAACTTACATAATCTAAAACTACATAAACTACTACTACATAAAAAGCAATTGGATCATCTATAGACCCTTGAATGTCTAAAGATAATCAAAATGCTCAAGCCAACTGCCAGTTGGCAGCGTGCCCAGCATGCTGGCAGCGTTTCCACGCTGAATGTCAATGCTTATACGTTGATCCAAATAAACACCAGTATTTTGTCTACCAGACGCTCAGAAAAATATGTATATTATCTTTTAGCATCTATATTTTTGTAGGTTTGTTATTGACGAACGCATGCCCATATGATTTTTATTGACAGTATGTTTACTCACTCGCACTCACCACTCGGCGATAAAGCCCATCTTTTCCGCCCCCACGAAACTAAATCGCCGGTTTCCCAATAAAAAGCAAGCAGCCGGAAGCGTCTACTAAAGTGGGTGCAATATTTCACGGCTCCCATATAAAAAGTCCACATTAAGGACCAGACTCCATCGAAGCAGCGCGAAGAAATGCGTAGCTTTTGTAAAAAGTCGTAATCCGTAAGGTCACAGCAAAAATAACATTATTTTATGTTAGGTTTCTCTAACGATAATAACTTCTAACCATATTGAATAAGCGGATCAGTAAGTTAAAATAATGGCAGTGAGCAGAGCATATCGCACTAAGGACTGATGGCTGGAGGGGGTTGAACAATTCTTGAGTGGAGACCACATACCGGCAAACGCAGCGTCGAACGTCAATCCGCAAGAGGAACGGATGATCTCATTAAGACCGCGGGATCGCGCAGGATGGAGAGAGATCTTTTGAAGATCTATAGAGGAGGCCTATGAACAGCAGTGGATGTCAATTTGAAACGACAGACGACGACGACCAGCCTCAAAGATACTGGTGTCACTTCTATGCGAAATTTTAAAAATGTAAAACGTCGTTGGCATTTTGTGTCTGTGGTGAAGTTGCATCAAATTAAAATGAAAAAATGCCAAGCCGATGTGAAGTTGTCCACGAACTGTTTAAGAAAATCTGGCAACACTGCAATAGCATTACAATTTATTACACTGTACCTAAATTAACGCTTCGCATCGTTTTAGTGGAGTCCAGGTTTGAGGCGTGGAAAAATCCTCGCAACATGAAAAAGATTTTTCAGATAACTTTGTCAAAGGTGTCATTTTATAGAGAAAACAGTGAAGTCGGGGCTTCCTTTCCACGAAAATAGGATCCTTTCTAGTAGTGAGGTCCTTACGTTAAAGAGTTCCTTTTAGAGGCGATTCTATAAGGGCGAAAGTCGAGTGACCTTTCCACTTATTTTATGCTTGCGTTAAGTGTAAGTAAGGAGTAAAAATGTTTTATTACGTCATCAAAGTATACAGGTTGCTGGTTGGATTATTCTGGGTACAGTTTTAGGGCAACTGTGACTTGAAATTCTAGGCACTTTTTTAGCTCAGGGCTGGATCTTTTTCAGGTAGTTTATTACTTGGGAATGGATGAACAATTTTGTGAAGGAGGTTGTAATAGCCTTGTTCAGTTTTAGAGTTGTCTGAGGGTCAGGTTAGTAAAATGTTGATGTTGAAACGAATATAAATGGATTATGTGGTTTTAACTTTTTGCGTAGTTGTGTAAAGAACGTAGTGTCAAACGTGTTATTATTACTATTAACGTGCAAAACCCAATTAACAGGCAGATTTATGTGAGCTTCAGTGAGGATTTAAGGATCATGTGAGGAGCGTAGCTTGTATGTATGTAGCTAGCTTTTCATCCGATAACTTGAGTGGTTTGGCTATACTTAATGCATAAATCTAGTATATGATTGTACCTCGCTTATTGAGTTATTCGGATAAAACAATTGTTTTCTTCCCATACATTGAGCATAAGGCGTGGCTCCACCAAATTTCCAACGTAAGCAACAGTCCATCTTCGGATGGGTGACCGCGGGTAGCATTACAACTGAGCGCTACCGTGGCTCGGGTGACACGTTAAATTATCGGCCTCGGCTGTATTAACCATTTAGACATGTCAGAGGCCTTCAGGCTGCCTTAAAAACTGACACCAGGGCTAGCCACCCGCCCTATGCGAACTTACCAGAATTTTCATTTGTGGCCTACTGAGCTGCATACTTGAAAAATGTAATATCATCTACTTAATAGAGTTTCACCCACAGTTGACGTTTCAGTGAATATAGGTGTCAATATAGATAGGGTATAATAACGCGCTTTAATGTGCGTTAACTGGATAATTACAAGGCGAGGTACAAATTGCAACTATTGCAATTGTCAATATAGATAGGGTATAATAACGCGCTTTAATGTGCGATAATTGGATAAACACAAGGCGAGGTACAAATTGCAACTATTGCAAGTGTCAATATGGGTAGGGTATAATAACGCGCTTTAATGTGCGATAATTGGATGAACACAAGGCGAGGTACAAATTGCAACTATTGCAAGTGTCAATATAGATAGGGTATAATAACGCGCTTTAATGTACAATAATTGGATAAACACAAGGCGAGGTACAAATTGCAACTATTGCAAGTGTCAATATAGGTAGGGTATAATAACGCGCTTTAATGTGCGATAATTGGATGAACACAAGGCGAGGTACAAATTGCAACTATTGCAAGTGTCAATATAGGTAGGGTATAATAACGCGCTTTAATGTACAATAATTGGATAAACACAAGGCGAGGTACAAATTGCAACTATTGCAAGTGTCAATATAGGTAGGGTATAATAACGCGCTTTGATGTGCGATAATTGGATAAGCACAAGGCGAGGTACAAATTGCAACTATTGCAAGTGTCAATATAGGTAGGGTATAATAACGCGCTTTAATGTGCGATAATTGGATAAACACAAGGCGAGGTACAAATTGCAACTATTGTAAGTGTCAATATAGGTAGGGTATAAAAACGCGCTTTAATGTGCGATAATTGGATAAACATAAGGCGAGGTACAAATTGCAACTAAACTAGGACATAATTTTAAAATTTGTAAACTGGCGTATGTGCAAAAAGAAAACCGTCGTAGCGTTACGGTGAACTAACAAAAAGATTTCAATCAGCAGCCAAGGTACCGACTATACTTGGTAGACGCGAGTACTGATGAAAACCGAATTGGTGTCTACTAAGTATCAAACACTTAAAGTTGTACTAGCAATGACAGAGCAGTGTTGTCAACGTAACAAAATTAGTACAATAATGGCACACGGACGACCTCACCTACGACGCTTTTCTTTTTGCACAAACTATACTTAGTAATAATAGGTTCGAAAATAAAAACTGTTTAGTTTTTCACGAATTTTATTCTGTCTTATTTTTCATGATACTTGTCATAAGATTTCGTAGTAACGTTTAGATAAACTTGTTATCTTATAAACCAACGTATTATGATAATTACGAAGTTATTAATTTTTACATTAAACAAAAAAATATTTACAATGTTAGTCCTTCTATACGCAGACATTTAAAAATATATTTACTATGAAATATTGTAAAAAAAACAATTGTTTGACTGAAACCAGAATATTTTCTAAATATTTATTTAACGACAATGATATATTTTAGCCGTATATAAGCCGTGGTGGCCTAGAGGTAGTGACACCCGCCTTGCAATCGTGAGGTCGTGGGTTAAAATTCCGGTCCCGTACCAATGAGTTCTTTGGGATTTATGTACGGAATTTCACACCACTGGCTTTTCGGTGAAGGAAAACATCGTGAGGCAACCTGCATATGTCCGGAGAAGAATTTCAATGGCGTATGTGAATCCATCAACCCGCACTGGGCCAGCGTGGTGGATATGGCCCAATCACCCTTCGTGGATAGGCCTACGTCCTGCAGTGGACTATTAAAAGGCTGATACAGTACAGTACAGTACAGATATATTTTAGAACCAAATAAACTTATAACATTTACGACTAATATGAGCATTTTATTTGTTTTTAACCACAAAACATATGCGATACAGTCATAAAACAAAATAATAAAATTCTGAATGTTACGATATTTTTATGTTGAGACACACTTGTATTCACGTTGTATGACTTGTCATATTTTATAAGGTAACTCACGAAAATAGCTGAAGCGAGAAAGCCATTGCAATTCAAGATTATTTTTTGCCGAGATAACGTCTTAAAATTTGATAATCGCTGGCTGCACTCAAAGCACAACTCATTGTCACGTTTCGCCTGAGCTGAACGTGCAAGCGAGAACGTGGAACAAGCGAAATAGAGTATTATAGAGGTACCACAGAGATACCAGTATGCTGAGTGTGAGTTTTGTCGTAAACATGACGCGCTCTTCGGCGAGCGCGTAAGCATGTAATTTGTATGAAGAAATGTACAGCGCCACTAGCGGCGCGTTTTTGAAACATGACAAGTTCATACAAAATACATGCTTACGCGCTCGCCGAAGAGTGCGTCATGCTTACGACAAAACTCACACTCAGCATACAGAGCGATAATGTGGTTGCTTGAGAAAAGAAAGAAAGAGATCCATCGACTTAATAATTATAATAATGTAATTTGATTGTATTTCATTGTAAGTTTTTAGTAAATAAGTTTTCTTTCTTTTCTTTCTTTCTTTCTAATATGGCATGAGGTAGGAAGAGACATGAAAAAAGTCTCGATTCGGTGGCTAGTTACTGTGATTTTCTGCCAATAGTGTCAAATTCTTGTCAAATTCTTGTCAAATTCTAATACATGTATTTAATTTTGACAGTAACAGTATTGGTAGTGCTTGTCCATACATATTTGCAATTGAAAATTACCTAAAGCGACAACAGCGCCATCTTTTTGTGTCATCTTTCCGTGAGAACACAGAGTTGCCAGAGGGATAATGTGGTTGATCGAGAAATGAAAGAAAGAAATGCATTGATCTACTATGGCATGAGTTAGAATGAGATATGAAAAATATCTCGATTCAGTGGCTATTTGTCGTATTAAAGAAAACCACCGGTTTTTACTCACGTATAATATCGCAGTCGGGCCGCTGGGAACCCGACCGCGCGTGCGTCAATCGACGGGAGCGCGCGTATTCCCTGACGAAGGAGTACTAATTACTCTGAAACCGGTCGGGTTCCCAGCGGCCCGGTCGCGATATTATACGTGAGTAAAACCGGTTGTTTTCTTTAGTATAATGAATTATCACGCGAGTTTTAAAGAAGTGATTGCTATTTGCCGTGTTTTGTCCCGATAGTGTCAAATTCCAGTACATATATTTGACAGTTGACAACTAGTGTTGATAGTGATTGTCCATACATTTTTGCGGTTGAGAATTGCCTCAAGCGACAACAGCGCTATATCTCTTGTTGTACTAGCTCTGTGTGTGAGAGGCACGATCGACCTAAACGTTCGGTATGTGACGCATACATAGGACGTATATTATGACGTTATCACGTGAAATTATCGCATGTAAACTGATTTTACAGACAGCCAATTTTCGTTACCTGTAGTTTTCAAGTTTCTGAACCGTAAGAGCGGGCGCAATCCGATGGTTAATTTTGCTTTCTTTTTGTTTACATCGTAATTAAGTTACTCCTCATTTTTCCCCTATTTCTTTGAGACAGAGTTACCTACACATTGAACAAAATGCCATTTGAAATAAGGACCTCATTTTAAACGTCATTTTATCCGTTCGCAAACTTTCATATCAATAAAAATAGCAAACATTTTTACTTATGTGCTAAATTTCGGGGAGTTTTTTTTTATTGGATCTGAAAAATTATGTATTATTTGTATTTCAGATAAGTCAATGTCGCATAGTGACCGCTTTACCACAACGTCAGTTTCCGTGAGTTCTAGCCTTAAGACCTTTACAAATATATGAGAAGTCATACAAGTATGAATTGTGTCTAATAGTAAAGGATAGATCACACTGTAGCATCTACTGACGCCTAGCTTTAACCACGGTAATGGTATCTAACAGTATTCCGTCTTCATACAAACGTATTGTATTCAGCTTCGCTTTTTCTCCTGCTCGCACCAGTTACTTGCGCATCGAGAGCGAGCGGGAGGAAAAGGGAAGCCTGAGCCGAAGTTTGAGCGCGTACATTATACGTCCGCAGGCGTGATATGGAAATTATTACAATGCAATCTGCTATTATGCATAGATATGCATACCCATGATGGCAGAATTAACAGTTAAAAAATATATGGCTACTGAAGCAACTCATACAAAAACCATAGTTTTCTAACGCGGCTTCAACTGTTGTCGCTATATACTAGTGTGATTTAACCTTTAAGGAGGATAAAACAATATGTTTACATACCAACTTAACTTTATCAACAATTTTCGATTACAAACAAAATAAAAATTTGAAGATTATCTATGTTAGTATACAGTCTTTAAGATTCTAGATATTTACAAATTCAGCCATTTTAAATGACTATAAACAAACATTAAGGGGTTAATTTTTAATGTTACGATTATCGTTTTATGGTTGAAATAATTCTATGATTTGTTTTTACAGAACTCAATAAGTAAATCGTTATTACCAATTTATGTAGATATTAGCCATAGTTCCTATAAAAGTTAATATAATTATGATTGTGCCATTCCATTCCTTTGATAATTTAGAGAACTGGTTGGCTTATTTATGTAATAGTTTTGCTGAAAGGTATCGTAAGAAAATAACCTTTATAAACAACAAATCAATCAAAATGTGTATTTCCAATGAGTGTGCGTACGTACTCAGTCATTTTTGTGAGCAACCAAAACGTGTCATATTTTTTATTTATTTAAATGCGTAATAATATTACACACAAAACTGTACAGCAGTAGGTGCAGTACGCCACATCTTTCTCTAAATAATCAAAGTATTTTTATAGGACTTTTAATACATCGAATTAAATTCTACATGAAAAATGAAATTATTTTGCTGCTATTTCAATTGAATTAAAAAGGTATGATGGAAACCTTACCATTTTTAATGGAAATTACGTACTGATATTCATAATCAATATTATGTACAAAATAACATAAAGATTTTTACATAAACACGTTTTAGATTTTCATACAGCCAAACGTCCTCATTACTTATATTGACTGTTCAAAAACCTGACTAAAATTTACGAAATACAATAAACCTTATTATTACAATTTAATGCATGTACCTAGTAACACGTCGATATATTTACACATTTTTCCGATATTTACAACTATGACTGAGTTCAGTGCCGCTGTGTCCTTTCACTTGAAACACTCACTTTACACATAATTGTAAATATCGTCCATATCTCATACGTTCATTTCGGACATAGCAGCTTGAGGTACTCTCGATTTTTGGTAGTTATGGTTAGGAGAAGAAGGGACATTCCCGTTTCCAGGTCCTTGAGACTGTCCCGTTTGAGCCTGAACATCGGGTAAGTTACTCGCACTGCTCAAAAAGGTGGCATTCTTTGGCAATGTCATGCAATTCACGTTTGGCGGACACATCTGATTTTGCTGCTGATAAGCGAAGCCAACCTTTCTCGGCAGCGTTGTGTGCCCCCGATTTGTCGGCGGACTCGACTTCTGTGACAAACTAGACATCTGTATCCCCGTGTGACAAACATTCGGGCAGTTGGAAGTCGCAAAATGCGGCACTCGATTCGTCATAGCAATAATAGCGTTCTTATCCTGGTGATCTATGTCAACGATCGTGCTCGAACTTTGCGAGTGCCCGACGAAATAATGGGGATGTTTTGACGAGACGCTGTCAAAGGTTGAGTTGTGATTACGTTTCTGCTGCTGCTGCAAAGCTTTGACTTGCAATCTCGTTTTGTCTCTTTGGTAATATACGCCAGCAAATATGAGGACATTTAGGATGAGAAGTGAGCATCCGATAGCGATTGTGACACTCAAAGCTGTGGAATAAGCTGTATAGCTGGCGACTTCTAAATTTGAGACGTCTTGAGCGGGGGTGTTGTTGTGTTGGTTTTGAGTGACGGCTGACCCCGGGCGGGCGGACATGACGCTGATACATGTAGTGACGTAAGTGTCCATGGTAGTGGAAGGGACGTCGAGGGTGACGTTGTAGATCGGCTTGCGGTAAAGCTCGAGCGTCGGATCGAAGTAGTTGGCCCGGGTGAGCGGGTCCGGCCTCACGAGCCCGTCATACAGCTCCGGGTCGTTGTGGTTTCTGAAAAGGTTGTGCTTAGCCACGACGTCCTTCATCCCCGCCCGGTGGATCTCGGGGATTAACCGCAGCCAAACTGACAGCTGATGCGCGCGGTAATGGTTTTTCATCCGCGGCTTCATGCCTGCAAAGGAATTCCTTATTGTGAAACGGGTCGGGAATTTTGCCCAAATTGTGTTGCGTGGAGGCCGGGAAAAAGGTCCCGGTAATTAACTTTGTAATTGATATTGCTGGAATAAGGTGAGCGAGATTAAATTTTGTCTTGCAGATTAAATTAAAGTTCCCTTTTATCCTTCCGCATACATTTCGAGTAATAGAGTGGCCCTAAAATTTTACCACTTCAAAGTGTTTGGGATTGTTGTAATTTGCTTACCGATTTCCAAGTATTTCTGGTGTAGGGTGTCGTACTCGTCCCAGACGATGCTTTTGTATTTATTACGCTCCCTCGAAATGGGAAGAACCGATTCTTGTCGCTGAGCCTCGTTGGGGTTCCTAAACAAACAAAGCATTGATTGATTCATTGTTCCTAGCGAAAACAGGGGATCATCGTTTATGATTTTGGCGTAATGGAACATAGATGATTTACAGTTGTTTATTTATGATAGTTTGCTAAAATTGCAAGTTAAACTTTCATTGTATTTCATTATCTTCATAGGTAAACAGAATTTCGGAAAACCCATTTTTATTTAAACGTAATTTGAGTCAGGATAGTGTTTGATTACACAAATAATTTCTATAGTCACTGATCTAAAAAGCCCGCTTAGTACACAGCGAAATGGTACTTAGCTATTTCTATACTTAAGGTAATTTTGGCAACGGCTACTACTATAATTATTTTTGCAAAAAATTGCTTGACCGACTTCAACCGTATACAGAATTCGGGAAAATTTCGCACGGATCGATGTAGCATTTTTCATACTATTGTTGATTCATCAAAAATGGCTTAGCCGATTTCAATAAAATTTAAATGGAAGCAACTTCAACGTATACCCTTTCCAATAAAAAAAGAAATATTGAAATTGTATCACTCAATTAAAAGTTATGCGCGGTTTTAGACATAAAAAATATACGCTTCGACTTGAGTACTGTACCAGCCTTTTAATAGTCAACTGCAGGACGTAGGCCTACCTACAAAGGGTGATTGGGCCATATTCACCACGCTGGCCCAGTGCGGGTTGGTGGATTCATGCAGGTTGCCTCAAGATGTTTTCCTTCACCAAAAAGCCCGTGGTGTGAAATTCCGTACATAAATTCCAAGGAATTCATTGGTACGGAACCGGGATTTAAACTCACGACCTCACGATTATAAGGCGGGTGTCAGTACCACTAGACCATCACGACTTCACCTTCGGCTTGAGTACCTCCTCCGTTTTTTCGTCGGTCATAAATAAGTTTGTATAGGCTGAGGGGTAGCCCTGGTGTCAGAGTTTTAACTCCGCCTGAAAGCCCCTGACATGGCTAAGCGGTTAATACAACCGGTACCTACAAGTTAACGTATCATTCTAGCCACGGTAGCGCTTTGTTGTACATGCCACACGCGGTCGGGATCGTTGCAAAACACTCAGTCAACTAAGCTATAAGCGTTACTACGGTAGCTACATAATAAGATGTTTATATATCCCAGCAAATTAAAAATAATTTCCCGAGTAATATGCAAGGAAGTTAAGAAATAATAACATCAAAAGATTCACAAGCCACCCAACCTTCGTCAAATTACGTATCGTAACTCACAAGTAAGGCAGAAACATTCGTTTTTGTTACTCTAAATTAGATTTACCGCACTAACTTTCACAGTACACAATCTGGCAAAACATCGTTGTAGGGAGTTATTGAAATAAATTACGTCAAAATTGAAAAGAGCGTGGTCCATGTAACTCTGAACAAAGTTGCCCGTTGAGAACAATAATTTTCCATTTCGAGTTACCAAACAAGGAAAACTGTGGCAGAATGGCAATAAAAGAAGGTGCAATAATGCTCTAACTATAGTTATTTTGGGGTATACTTACCCTTGTATTTTATTACCTAGTTTTAAACAAATTTGATAAAAAAAATACCTCTTAGATAATTATTGTTTGCACAAAATAGCATGACCGACTTCACTCGTGTACAAAATCATAACATAGTTTAAACAAAGTCGCTTTCTGCTGTCTGTCCCCATTTATGCTTATATCTTTAAAACTACGCAACGGATTTTGATGCAGTTTGTTTTAATAGATAGAGTAATTCAAGAGAAATGTTTATATGTATAATACGCCTGTGCGAAGCCGGGGCGCATCGCTAGAACGCAAATATTATGCATGGATCGATGTAACATTTTTCACATTATTGTTAAATTATCAAAAATGGCTCAGCCAATTTCGATAAAATTTAAATGGGACCAATTTTGAAGTATACTTATTCCAATATAAAAGAATTATTGAAATCGGAATACTATTAAAAAAGTTATGCGTGGTTATAAATAATATATATATATATACATACAATTACAATACAATTCGACGCGTATATATATATATAATTGTATACCTCCTCCGGTAGTTCGACGGTCAAAAAATGTATTACCTATCTAACAGCTTGTTATTATTTTAATTTTTAGATTTTTTTTTTGTGCGGCTCTAGTAGTAAAATATTAGTCTGTAGTAAAATATTAATGTGAAACTACGCAATTGAGGAGAATATTTAGGTTGTAAAATACTCTAAGGTCCAAAGTTTGGGTCAGCCCGCTAAATTCAAATTGCATGTACAAAAGTTCATTTTATTTGGTTTTTATATTTGAGATATTCATCTTCATCTGACATTGATTTTTCAGCTGAAATTGCCAGAACTACGCCTGAAAAGTATCAGGAAATGTCAAACTTGCTTGCATGCGATTAAAACTTGCATTTATTCCTGTAGTGATGCAAATTGATCCTCTCGTATATTTGGCAGATCATATATTTTTCATGTAACATTTTTTCAGGAAAAACTCCTGATCTATTCCTGAAAAGTATCAGAAACTATAGAGCACACTTGGAAGTTACTAGAACATTGATTTGTTTTTAAAAATCTGAAAAATGATCTGCTACCGGAAGTTAGCAGATCATTTTTTCAACTAACTTTTTTTCAGGAAAAACACCAGGACTATTTCTAAAAAGTATCAGGAACCATAGAACTATGCTGCATGCGAATAGAACTCTAATTTATTCTTGATCTGCTAGACAATGATATGCCAGTTTCACAGACATTAGTTAAAGTTGCCTATTAATGGTTGTATAATGAGTTTTTCGTAAAATTTAGATAAACCGTTTATCTGTAAATGGTAACAAAACAAGAAAATTTGAATTTCGCGCGTTTATCAAAGCCAACCACCTAAAGTTTAGTTTTTGAGTTAATAGTTTTGAAAAGTTATATGAGAAATAGTGCGTGGAGTCCCTTCGCACGGAAAATGTTCACTTTTCCCGCGCAAAGGCCATGCATTATTTGCTATTTGCCATTTGCTATTTGCAATTGCTTTCATACCCCTTCCATGGTGGCGTTAATCGTTTAACCCAACCCAGTTGGAAGTTGCATCAGAAGTTTCACTTCAATAATAATGTCATGTCATGAAATTATCTTAAGATTTTAGGAACTCACCCGCTCCTGACGAAGTTAGCCATGTACTGTATGAAGGACTCCGACAGCGCCACCTCTGACTTGGTGTAGTTCTTCGGAAAGTGGCCGAGCCCGTCCACTAGCGGAGCCCCGAACAGGTACGGGAGCTCCTCGCCGTGTACCGAGCCCATCCTCTGCAAATGTCAAGTCTTATAAAGTCAAAGCATATAGCCGTGGTGGTCTAGTGGTAATGACACTGGCCTTACAATCGTAAGGTCGTGGGTTCAAATCCTGGTGCAGTACCAATGAGTTCTCCGGAATTAATGATTGGAATTTCACAGCACTGGCTTTTTGGTGAAGGAAAACATCGTGAAGCAACCTGCATGAAATTCGATGGTGTATGACTTTTTATTCGGTGCACAAATTTTTATCGACTGTTTTTCATCAATTTTTTGTCAAACTATTCCAAAGAAAATTATATTGCATGCACCCTACACTCGAGACAATAACTACCTACCAAAACGTCTCGACCGTAGGTACGACGCGGCCGCGTATACTCTATAAAAATTAACTTGATCTCTGCGACAGTAGAATATTGACATTTTTAGAGTTGGGATAGTGGTGAAAAAAATCGATTTTCAAACAATGTTGTAATGAAATCGAATGAGTAGTTGAAGGTGAGGAATTGGATTTCATTTATTTACTATTATTTAAGACCAAGTATTTACACATGTAAATAATTTTATGATATTAATTATATACTCATAGTAATGTAACGATAGTATTTATCGACGTTTTTCACTATTATCGATGCTAATGTAACATATAATTGAGTTTAATTGAATTACACATGTAAAAAATGTTATGATATTAAAATATTCAATAAAAGTAATGATAAATCAAGTTTTAATTAAAATATCGTCAGTATAAACTATCGATATTCTAATTAAAATTCTATCTAAAACTCTGTGATCATGATCATTCGTCGCCCATCACTAATCGGCATGTCCATAAAGTATGACATTGACAGGTACTGTCTGTACTATTAAGAAATTCAGGACTTCATTGGTGTGATTTTTCTGACAGCTGTCGCAGAGATCAAATAAAATTTTATAGAGTATAGGTACTAAGACGTAGGATGACATTGATTACTCAACAACTACCCTATTGTTAACACTCAACGTTTCTTTTTAACTTTAAAAAGAAACGTCTCAATAATGATTTTTTTCCATTTTAGTGCATAATTTTTTGAAAAAAATCTGTAATATATGCCCAGAATGCCCAAATACAACATAGAATTATTACTTCTGCCTAACTCTTTTGCAACAATGTAAATCTGATCAAATGGTCGGCAGCTTTGTAGTTATAATCGTTTCAAAGATTATTCGACCGACATCACCCTCTTTACTACAATAACACGCTTTCCATTAGAGCAGGATGAGTGAGATAAATAGAGAATCTATTTTTATAGCAAAAGGGTTGAGTTTTGAATAACAAGCGAATTAGAAGTATTTACAATTATTATCATCATCACGATCATTATGTTATGTAAAAATATTGGCTTCCTTTTAATCCTATCTAATTTAGCTAATTTAGCTGGATCATGATTCGGGTCTGGTTGTTTTGGACCGAGAAAATTATAGTGATAATTGCCCACAACTTCACTTCAACATCACTGTTCTTAATCACCTTTCAATTGGCTCAGTATATATACTATAATTTAGTAAATACAGTATATATAATGGGTAATGGGTCCACTATTGGAACTAATATTTATTATAACATCTTTGTACATAGTGTTGCAATAAACGATTTCTGATTTATGTTTGTAATTTATAGGATATCATTTGGACATCATAATGTTCAACTTTTACAATGAGACCAACCTTTGCAAACCAACCAAAAATGCGAAAAAATCAGCTGTTCCAAACGAAACGATTTTCTACAATTTTCTTTATTTTTCTTTTCCATACTTTTGTATGGATTCACGATTTTAAGGTAAAAGTTAAGTCTCAAAGTAAAAGTTAATCTTTATGATGAGTATGTATAATTATATTTTATAATATGCATAAATGTCGTTCATCTAGAACTCTAGAGAAACACAAAAAACACACTTTAATGGAGTCAGTGTAGCAGCGTAGCTATTGTAGCATTTTGTGTAGCATTTCGTAGCAATGTACTATCGTAGCACCGTAGCAATTCCCATGGCAAACACTACGACGTTATTGCAATGGCAGCTACGAGTATATGTTAAATAGTATGCTGCCTGCATAGAAAAGCAATGCCGAACTTTGCATGGTATGCGACATTGTGTGAGCGTAATATATGTGGGTATGTTGTACATTTGTGTGTCAGGGTGCATAGTTTCGCTGGATACGACAATTTGTAGACAGCTTTTATTTATGGTTGACACTGAAAGATTGTTTCCAATACAGGACTTAGTGAGTCAGACTTGCTGGATGTTAATGGCAATAAATAATTGCTTGGTGAGTATTAATCGTTTTTGTTTTTGACTTTTATTTTGCAGAAAGCACAGATATCTATAGCACGTAGAGTTAATAGATCTCACATAAATAAAATAATGATTGTTTGACTTAAAAACGAGGCACATACACGTTAAAAATATGTAATTAATTTGAATCAATTTTTACCCACTTTTATACCCGAGTTTACCAACGCTTGATTAAGTTAAACGTGTGATTACTGTATTCAAACAACGGTTAAAACTGGGTTGAAGACCCTAGTTCACCAACAGATGTTTAATTTATCAACCGTTGGTTAAATCCTAAACAATGTAAAATCAACGTAGTTTAAATAAGTTTTTTTTATAATTTTGTTAGTCTTAGAGTCCTTTCGTAAAGCCTTTATAAGCAATATTGTTCAAATCTTTTTTTTTTAATGTATATCTTAAAAAATCATAGGCCCTGGAGTCTGTAATAATTAAATAAATAAAAAATCCTAAACAGGTTTTTAACAAAATTTTGCTGTTCAGCAAGCAAAAACCGTAGGTTAAATACAGCAATCACACCTTTAACTTAAACAAGCGTTGGTGAACTCGGGGCTTATTTCAATTCTTATAGGTTTGCGTTTGACTACATACTGCCTGATATAAAGCAGAAATGCGGTCTAGGGTATTGCACGGTAACAAAAAAAAAACACCTATTTACTCAAGATTTAAAAAGTATTAAACCTATTAGAATTGTAAGACATATTTAAAATCTTGATAAGTGGTGTTTTCGCTGCTAGCGACTTTCCAGACAGGTTTTAAATAAAACTGGAGGTAAATACCACCGACCTTGCATTTTTTCTGTTTTAAAATATTGTTAAGTAATAGGAATGAAATAAAACGAATAATTACACATAATTGTATGTGTAACAGTGGTTCTTATTTGGACTTATTGTGTCCGTCCAAAAAAACGCCGGAACTGACGTTTTTCATATATTCAATACAAGATATTGATATGTATGTACTAGCTGCGTCCCGCGGTGTTACCCGCGTTATATCGAGATAAAAAGTAGCCTATGTGTTAATCCAAGGTCTGAGCTACCTTCACACCGAATTTCATCCAAATCGGTTTGGCAGTTTGTGCGTGAAAGAGTAACAAACATCCATACATAGTCGTAAACTTTCACGCTTATAATATTAGTAGGATTATTTTCATGCGGTGTTTTGAGTAACAAAGCCGTGGTGGTCTAGTGGTAATGACACCCGCCTTTCAGTCGTGAGGTCGTGGGTTTAAATCCCCGGTCCCGTACCAATGAGTTCTTTGGACTTTATCTACGGAATTTCACACCATGGGCTTTTCGGTGAAGGAAAACATCGTGAGGCAACCTGTATGCGTCCGTAGAAGAAATTTGATGGCGTATGTGAATCCACCAACCCGCACTGGGCCACCGTGGTGGATATGGCCCAATCACCCTTCGTGGGTAGGCCTACGTCCTGCAGTGGACTATTAAAAAGGCTGGCACAGTACAGTACACAATGTCCGTCCGCTAATAACTATATTATTCACCTGAGGATAATCCCCGTCTTTCGTCTGGTAATCAAACACGTAGAAGAAGGCATTAGGCCCGGAGTCGGGAGAGCTCTTGGCGACGCTGAGGAAGTCTCCAGTCTGCACCAACGGCGCCACGTACTGCGCGTCCGACAGCGCCAGCACTGCCGCGTCACGGGTGTTGATGGGGTGCTGCAATGGAAAGAGGATTTTAGATGAATGGAATTAGGGTTTATATTAATACACACGGTCTCTGACCCCAAACTAAGCAAAGCTTGTGATATGGCTGCCAGAGACTGATATACTACATATACTTATTTTTAAATACATACTTATTTAGATAGTAACTAAATAACACCCAGACACAGAGCAAACACTTACAACCCGGTCACAATATCTGTGCACCTGACCTCGTGACGTCATATAGTCTAAACTTAACAATAAATATTAAAAAACAAAACAACAACAAAGCGAAAATATAAAAATTATCGGGGCGTGTATCGGAAACGAAGATGCTAACCGTACTGTCGCACCGTGAGTGCGCGGACAGGTGACAAGGGAAGCGGGAGAGGCGCCGCATTCCAGCGAGGTGCACAGATATTCTGACCGGGTTGTATGTTCATCACATAAATTATGGTTTATTATTTAAATCGTCCGCACGAATCGTAATCGCACGAATCGTCGTGACGAATGTTATCAATGTAGCAATTTTTAAATTATAGTTTATTATTTAAAAACGGCTTAGCCGATAAAATTGAAAAGGGTTCATTCAGGAATTATTCTTTTTCAAAATATTTTTTTAATCGGTGCACAATTGGCAATATAAATATACATAAAAATACATACAGACGAAAATAGTACCTTCATTGTATCTGAAAGATGGTAAATGTAAATTCTACGTCGGTAGTACGAGAAGTATATATACGTGAGTAGTACCATCAATGGAACTAATCAATGGTACCTACTACTAAATAATAATAAATAAAACAGAAACACGTAGATTTTGTTTCTGAAACAGGGTTTACAAATAATAGGCTATTTAACTAGTTTTTGGAAATCGTTTTAAATTATTTGTTAGTACATAATAAGCACACTATATGTATATTTCCGAGAGATCTAATGTATTAGAATCAAGTGTTAAAGAATAGATATTCAAGTTCCCGCCAAAACGACATTCTTTAATGCCGCCGGTCTGTGACGTCACACACTAGTAAATAACGTTAGTTAATACTGGTGAATATGCTAGTTTATATCTGAAAATTGACAAAAAATACTTTAAAAGTAACTTACAGATCCAATAACATTGATCCGAAAACACAAAACACAAATTACACCAACAACAGTCAATCGAGAAATTCTCGTTTCACTAGCACGTGACGCCACCAGAGTTACCACCTCACTTAAAGCATTTTTGTCACAGATAAAATATCAAAAAAATATTGTATTTTATTGCGTGTAATTTGCGAAAACTATACATATTTTAGTTTAAATAAAGTGAAATATATCTCTTTCAGGCTATTATCTGTAAGGATTACCACAATCAATAGTATATTATCAATGTTGTCAAATAGCCTATTGTTGCTCAGTCAATACATGGCTTAAAACATCAATGTTTTAAACTTAATATGCAAATATTGATTGCGATTCTACATTTTAGCTAAGTCAAATGTAAGTAACTTGGAAATGATCGGTGATTTCAAAGTAAAATAAATATTTGACGAAAATTAACAAAAAGACTAACAATTTTAAGAATTTAACAGTATTGCGACTTCGAAACTGTTTAATTCTAAAGTCAAAGTTGTTTTAACATTAATAAACTTAGTTTATAAAGTGATCTCTTATAATTTTCGTAAGTAAAATAATTAATTAAAACTTCTTTAGCTTCTACGAAAAGCTTCATTTAAGAACTCGCTTCTTCAAATTGAGTTATTAATAAATACTGTAAAATTTGTGTAGCTCATTAAGGACTGGTCAAATTAGAAATAATTGGAAACGGCGATTTGGAAGTTTGCTTCAATTTTTTACATTCATTTGACATCATTATCATTCACGTTGTACGAGTTACATTGTGTTGTGGTGTCATACGCTTATGTACGCATAACATACGCTATTAAATACTGGTGCCAAAAGGAAAAGTGACATGAACACAATAGCAGACATAATAATATCATCGTCGTTGTGGTTAAAATGCGATAATCTAGATATCAAAGGCTATCATAAAAGGATATCAAATCACTCAAACATTATAGATTCAATGTAGGTGTATCAATCACTCATAACCGAAGTTAAAAGTCTGAAATGTACTCGGACCCCAAGACTTTTTATTGCGATGAGTTTTCTATGGCAGTTTTCTATGTTATTTATCAAAACATTTACCAATGTAATGCAAGTTCCTTGCAAGGATTGTTGATGTCAGAGGCTCTCAGGCGGTCTAAATACTCTGACTCCAGCCATCCAGCCTATACAAACTTACTTAATTACAATAATTTAAGTTTTAATAGACGTCTCAGCGAAACAAAACTGAGCTTATTATTATTATACAAAAACAATTAAATATTCTATATCATAGGGTATTAAAATACCAACGAGATTGTCTAGAGAAATATATTACGGACACTACTTGCCTATTGAACGTGACATCTTTGCTCAAGAGATGTACAACCAAGCGATGTACATTAAGGAACATCTTGTAAAAACTGCTCATTTAGAGCTTTACTACCCGGACATAAAGACTAGGTAGTCTACAACACATAGAACATTGCATTTGCTAATATACATTTTTGTAACATACGATTTAGAACCTTAGTTATAAAATATAAGGTTTAAAAACGTAATTTGTTATTTTCCAGACGTGGTAAGTCCCTGAAGTGCTATCGGTCATATCGTGCATCGTGATTATTTACAACACATCTGAGAAATAGAAAAGTTTCTAGATAATATAAAGAAAATTAAAGAAGTAACACATTTTTCTATTAGAATTTAAGCAATAGTAACAAATTTACAAAGTACAGAATTTGAGTTCAAATGAAGATCCGTTATTTAATTATTTATAGTCTATAGAAAATTTGCCAATAAGAGTGGCAAAGCTGCCAGCATGCTGGACACGCTGCCAACTGGCAGTGGGCTTGAGCATTTGGATTATCTTTAGACCTTTAAGGGTCCGTGGAAGATCTATTTTCTTTTTATAAAGTAGTAGTTTATGTAGTTTTAGCCTATGTAAGTAGTACATATTGTATTTTGTTGTTTAGATAATAAAATCACAGCCGGGATGTGGAACGCTTTGCCTGGGTCTGTCTTCCCGCTAAAGCACAACGTGGGTATCTTCAAATCCCGAGTAAATAGGTATCTTCTAGGTAAGCGTGCTATATTCTAGACCGCACATCTGCTTAACATCACGCAGAGTGTAGTCAAACGCGAACCTATTCGAAATAAAAAAGAATAGAAAAATATCACATGTCCATTTATATACACACACACACACACACAATACACACACGCGTGCACACACACACAATATTCTAACGGCTATTGTTGTCTAAATTATGCAGTTTTGATTATAGTTTTGTCTTTTATTTGTACTCAATATAATGTATAGTATAATGTTGTTAAAATTATTTTGCCGGAGGTGGGCGATGCTGCCCGCGACACAGTCTTTCTGACTACTGCAGGCAATGATGTTTAATGTCTAGATAAGCAGACTCAAACAACTGCGTTGCTAGGCATGGCGACACATTAACCGCCCGAATATCGTTGGTAGGTAATCAAAGAATCATATCTCTATCCCTGTTACACTAGTTGCTAAAGTACGGTAAGACGTTGAAAATGACAGAAATAGCAATATTTTTAAATTTAGTCGGACAATGTCTACTTAGGGTGCCAGTTCACTAGATTAAAATTTCCCCAAAATGTTACGATATCTTCTCAATGTCAGTGATACAAACTGATATTTTTAATAATCAACATTTTAGTAATAACATTATAAATTTGAGTCATTAATCAAAATCAAATATAATATGATGTAATTATGAATAAAGTTATAATACAAAGAATATTTTATTCATTTATCCGACCAATATTTATTCGTTCTTGATAATTAAAATAATTATCGCCATAATAATACTTAATTACCAAAAACGTGTCATATTGTAGGACAGGATATTCCTTAAGAAAATTCGAAAGCATTGCATGAAGAATCTATAATATATTGTTTTGAAAATTGCAGTGATGTTTTTTTTATTCTGGAACCGTTGGAGTAAACAATTATAATAAACAATAATAAATATAGCAGACTAACAGCTAGCATAGCCACACCGCCACCCGCGCCCGAGTTCGTAAGCTCTTACCACTAGTTACCACGCACCCCGCACGGCCCTCGTGCAGTCTGTGTCACTCATACTCGTACATACCTATACCACGCAGCGCGCGCTTTTTCAGTATCTCTGTATCACGTAAAACTTCTTTGAAAATTGTAGCCTAATATATTATACTATACCTGTACTTCAATCTCCGGACATAGATACCTGTTGCCGTCGAGCTATTTGATTAAACTAATAATTACAAAACGTAACCTATTTAAGCCTGATTCTGCTGCTTGATTCATAACTATCAATAATTATAAAAATAGTAATGATTATTAGTATTATTTAAAATCGCTGTAGACGTTAATGCCGCCCATTTAATATCTATTTAGGTACCGGATTTGTTATTATCTTTGTACTCTTGTTTTTTTAGTATTTATTGAAGTTATATTGTAATCTATTGTAATTTTACTATTTCACTATTTACTATTATTACCCAGTCAGTTTCTTTTCGTAATATTGTAATGGCTTTTATCCATTATTTATCGTTATCTTTACGTATTTTGTCTGCGGATATCCTATAGTATCAAAAAAGTAATTACCGATTAGTCGAAATCTCCCATAATTATGGGGAAACAAAATCATGTTTCACCTGGCATCACCAACTGTAAAATTATTTACTTTTAAAATCATGATATTATATGTGATAGTTTCAATTAATACGAATAGTGTAAACCGTATTTACTTGTGGAAATAAATTCCAGAAGCTTTATGAAGAAATTGAGAACGGGATTAAAAGGTTTTGACTACACATTTCCCCATTTTTAATTTTTTAAATAATTTTTTGACGTCTGATATATTCAACCATTTTGTTTAATCGCGACTAAGGCCGGTCGGCGCGCTTCGCCGGCGTACGCCGGCAGTTGGCTGACGTCGTCATAGACAACAATCTTCAGTTCTCGTGTATTATACTTCAATGACTGCAGGTAGTATCGTTCCATTGTTTAGAATTAAGTTTTTGTGCCAAATAAAGAATTTATTTATTATTATATTGTTAAGTAACTTTATATTTGATTGCCTTTATAGTTCATGGATCAGGGCGTAGTTTGACTTACCTAACCAATCACGGATAAAAAAATAACGTCAGGTCAAACACGGTAATAATTCGAATGGCTTAGTGTGGAGGCATTTTCGGATAAATCGTCGCATAGATGACAGTTTGAGTTGTATAAAATGCTTATAAGTGGTCTTCAAGCATGCTGCTTAAAACTGTGACATCAAGGCTAGGTACCCGGGCACTAAGCCACTAGGTATTCATAGATAAAAAGAAATGGGACACCAGATCTAGTCACTCAGTCTATAAATGCTTAGGTACATAACATGCGGTCTGTTAAAGTTTTATTTAAAAAAACATCTCCAAAATCAAGCAAACTATAAACATATTCATAATATATTGATCGACATATACATTGCAGACTTCAATCTTAATAAGACCGAAATGGAGTCAAAACAGTAGTTTCATAAACTACCGCCTCGCAGCGTCGGATTATGGAAGTATGAAAACATTGGGAACTTTATCATTCTCAAGTTATCGTATAAAATACATCTGGTAGTCGCGTTCTGTGAGCGCGCACCTAGCTACAGTATGGAAAGTAATTAGTTGTTTGATTTTAGTCAAAAACATGAATTTGTAATGTAGTACTATAAAATGAGACTGACGTGTAAGTTTGATACACATTTGGTCTTTTTCATTTTGGTAAACGAACTTTAGAATTTTTGTATTATGTATAACCAATTAGATCCTAAATGCGTAGTCTGTGACGCATAGCTTGGGATTTACATATATTCAAAAATATGATTTGTATGATATCGCAAGATCACGCTATACGCAGGCCGCTTCTAACCGGTTTTATTGGGTATTTATAGGGGAGGCCTATGTCCGGCAGTGGACATAATGTGGCTTATGGATCATAACATATTCAAACAATTACAATAAAAGTTATTGGTAAATTCATAATTTCCGTTTTTTGGCGCACACAATGAAAACAATACTAGTAAAAAGTAAAGCAAAAGTCTTTTTGTTTCAACGCGATATCATCACATTTAAACAATTATATTTAAATTAAATTACTAAAGTACTTTTTCGTATTGAATAAATACGAAAAAGTACTATTGGCATATAAGTTATAAGTTATACTTAACTAGCAATCCGCCCCGGCTTCGCGCAGGTATACCATACATATAAATATTTCTCTTTAATCATTCTATCTATTAAAAAAAACTGCATCAAAATCCGCTACGTAGTTTTAAAGATATAAGCATACATAGGTACAGACAGACAGCGGGAAGCGACTTTGTTAGTTCAGAGAAATAAATAAATTTATATTGATACTGAAAATATTTTTAGTCAACAAACGATGGCAAACTTTAGGAAGTGATTTTGCTCCAATGATGTTTAATGTCTAGATAAGCAGACTCAAACAACTGCGTTGCTAGGCATGGCGACACATTAACCG
Organism: Hypomecis punctinalis; assembly: GCA_949316475.1. Taxonomy (NCBI): domain Eukaryota; kingdom Metazoa; phylum Arthropoda; class Insecta; order Lepidoptera; family Geometridae; genus Hypomecis; species Hypomecis punctinalis. The sequence continues at coordinate 24,476,412 of OX438797.1, forward strand.
CCCGAATATCGTTGGTAGGTAATCAAAGAATCATATCTCTATCCCTGTTACACTAGTTGCTAAAGTACGGTAAGACGTTGAAAATGACAGAAATGGCAATATTTTTAAATTTAGTCGGACAATGCCTACTTAGGGTGCCAGTTCATTAGATTGAAATTTCCCCAAAATGTTACGATATCTTCTCAATGTCAGTGATACAAACCGATATTTTTAATAATCAACATTTTAGTAATAACATTATGAATTTGAGTCATTAATCAAAATCAAATATAATATGATGTAATTATGAATAAAGTTATAATACAAAGAATATTTTATTCATTTATCCGACCAATTCGTTCTTGTTAATTAAAATAATTATCGCCATAATAATACTGAATTATCAAAAACGTATCATATTGTAGGACAGGATATTCCTTAAGAAAATTCGAAAGCATTGCATGAAGAATCTACAATATATTGTTTTGAAAATCGCAGTGATGTTTTTTTTATTCTGGAACCGTTGGAGTAAACAATTATAATAAATATAGCAGACTAACAGCTAGCATAGCCACACCGCCACCAGCGCCCGAGATCGTAAGCTCTTACCACTAGTTACCACGCACCCCGCACGGCCCGCGTGCAGTCTGTGTCACTCATACATACCTATACCACGCAGCGCGCGCTTTTTCAGTATCTCTGTATCACGTAAAACTTCTTTGGAAATTGTAGCCTAATATGTTATACTATACCTGTACTTCAATCTCCGGACATAGATACCTGTTGCCTTCGAGCTATTTGATTAAACTAATAATTACAAAACGTAACCTATTTAAGCCTGATTCTGCTGCTTGATTCATAACTATCAATAATTATAAAAATAGTAATGATTATTAGTATTATTTAAAATCGCTGTAGACGTTAATGCCGCCCATTAATCTAGGTACCGGATTTGTTATTATCTTTGTACTCTTGTATTTTTAGTATTTATTGAAATTATATTGTAATCTATTGTAATTTTACTATTTCACCATTTACTATTATTATCCAGTCAGTTTCTTTTCGTAATATTCTAATGGCTTTTATCCATTATTTAATGTTATCTTTACGTATTTTGTCTGCGGATATCCTATACTTAGTATCAAAAAAGTAATTATCGATTAGTCGAAATCTCCCATAATTATGGGGAAACAAAATCATGTTTCACCTGGCATCACCAACTGTAAAATTATTTACTTTTAAAATTATAATATTATATGTGATAGTTTCAATTAATACGAATAGTGTAAACCGTATTTACTTGTGGAAATAAATTCCAGAAGCTTTATGAAGAAATTGAGAACGGGATTAAAAGGTTTTGACTACACATTTCCCCATTTTTAATTTTTTAAATAATATTTTGACGTCTGATATATTCAACCATTTTGTTTAATCGCGACTAAGGCCGGTCGGCGCGCTTCGCCGGCGTACGCCGGCAGTTGGCTGACGTCGTCATAGACAACAATCTTCAGTTCTCGTGTATTATACTTCAATGTTTTGCTCACACTCACGTCAAAGGTACTTTTACTGGGTCTAAGTCTTATGTAGGAAGTAGTAGTAGTTTTTATGCTTTACTGAGGACTAAGAACGAAACAAACTGACGATTGCAAACTTGTCACGAAGTGTAAATCCTACTAATATTATAAACGCGAAAGTTTGTAAGGATGGATGGATGGATGGATGGATGGATGTATGGATGTTTGTTACTCTTTCACGCAAAAACTACTGAACGGATTGAGATGAAACTTAGCAATAATATAGTTTATATATCAGAATAACACATAGGCTATAAATTATATTAATATATTGCGTATGCGGGCGAAGCCGCGGGTAAAAACTAGTCATAATATAATATAATATTATAAATCCAAAAATATTGTTGGTTTGTTCCTCTTTCAGGCAGCAACGGAGCAACGGATTGACTTGATTTTTAGCATGAATATAGTTCAAGGGCTGGAAAGTGACATAGGCTACTGCTTATCCCGAAAAAATGTTCCTGTGGGATAGCACAAAAGTCCGTACCACGCGGGCGGTGCCGCGGGCAAAAGCTAGTAATGAAATATGTTTAATAATTTAGTTGAAATATAATTGTTTAAATGTTAGTGATGATAATATAATTGAAACAAAAATACTTTTTTACTTTACTTTTTACTAGTATTTTTTTCATTGTGTGCGCCAAAAAAAAGGTAATTATTAATTTACCAACAACATTTACTGTAATTGTTTGAATATGTTATGATCATAAGTCACATGACGTCCACTGCCGGACATAGGCCTCCCCTATAATCTCCAATAAGATCGGTTATAAGCGGCCTGCGTACAGCGTGATCTTGCGATATCATCTGTCCACCTCAAGGTGAACGTCCTACGCTGCGCTTGCCTGTACGTGGAATATTAAATAGCAGAATATCTTTTTGTCTTGCAAATCTGACGAGATGATATTCTGCTATTACTGTAGCATTTGAGAAGAGAGCTCAAAACAATAGAAATTTGGCACCGTTTAAGTTCGGAGCGGCTCCGCGCGGTGCCAAATGGGGGATGCCAACTCATCATCCCCGTATGCCGCCTAGTGCTGAACAAACTTAGCTTAGTGCCCTGAGTGCCTGTTGAGACTTTTCATTTTGCAAATTTTTACAGTTCATAGCGCGTTTGCTGAACATTGTATTAGGGCATTTGTTACATAATTTTTGGCGTTTCGTCCCGCAAGCGGTTGGACCCGCGGGGCGAATCACCCAAGACTTTTTTTGAAGGTCCCCAATCGCCCCGCATTGTTTGGAACGGGCCGCTTGCGGGGCAAAATGCCGCAATACTTAAGTTGTCATGTTGATGCTGCGGAACTCCCGGCAAAGGGAATCTAAATAAAGCTATCAGTGTAAAGATTTATTCATATTTTATATATCTTACCTGGACAGTCCTCTCCCAATCCGTGTATTCGTTAACGATTGTAAAAAATATTTCGCTTAAATGATATGTGTAAGCATTTCTGACGTAGGTCCTGTAACAAAAAGAAATTAATATTTTTAGGTACTGGTAAAGAAAATGTTTTAATACGGTCCTAATATTTTATTAACAAAACTGGGAACATTTACAAAAATAAGTACCCATGTCTTTTTTGTAACCCCAGGCTTTTACGTGTTTGTCCGTCCAGAGCGTTGTATTTTTTATTAATAAAAATAATGATCTTTCTTTTAAAATGTCATTTAAAATATGCCAAAAATAACCTTTAGTAAAATGTACGTAGAATCTAGCTATGGATTTAATTGGTTTTAAATAAAAAAATTACAACAACATTTAATTGCAAATAGATTGAAAAGCTTTTCTCACAATTACGAGTAAGTGCACAGAGCTATTACAACTAGAGAGATTGTCTCAACCAAAAAAATGTATGGAAAATCTTGCCTAGAACCTGTCAAAACTGTCAAATATGAATTGTAGTATGACACTACTGAGAGATAAACACAGCAACTAGCCACTGAAATTTTTCATGTCTCTTTCTAACTCATGCCATATTGAAACATTACGTATTTTTCTTTCTTTTCTCGATCGACCACATTATTCCTCTGAAATATCTGTTATTAAGTACTTGAAAATATATTTTGTAATTATTGTCAAACTCAAAATTGTTTTTAACTATTTTTTTCATATCAAAGAAATATCTATCTCTTTGATATCTATCTTTGATATATATTCCAACATCGCTTTTCTATTCCAATACATCATCCCAACACTCACTCAAGTCCACAATACCCCAAAATTTGCTCCCGCGACGCTCGATAAAACACCTATTCCATCAAAAACAAAGACACCAATAACGTCTTATTGTTCACCACATCCAATACTATCCGATACCGATTCCCGCTTTCATTATCCACCATTCACATGTAGCCTGCGACCGACCCCCTACGTTCAAACACCAATTTGCTGAATAAACATCAGACCTCACCTTATTATTCTATCCCTTCTCTCGCCTTCGAAGCCGTTCTGTATATCTTGAGCCGAGAATTTCCACAGCGCCTCACTCGTGACAACTCCGAACAAAATATCATACTTGTTCTGGCCTCCTCGAATTCCGAACGTCCTATCTCCACTTCTTTTATCGGCTTTGAAGTTATTGACTCCTGAGACGCTGGTAAAGCCTTGAAGGTCATTCGGTATAAAGAATGTAAGCAACTCTTTGGCGTAATCAGTCTTTACAACAACCCCGTCAACGGATGGTCCGAAAGCAGTTAGATAGCTGGGAGTACTTATTTCGGCTGACATGAGTTCTTCAAGGGCCACTTCTCTGAGGCAGTCGACGATTAGCTCGTGGTCTTTGACGATGTCATCTGGGAGAGAGCAGTTGGACTGTTTTGCCAGCTGGACGGAGAAACTGACGGGGTCCTCGACTAGAGCCCAGGAGCTGAGCGCTGATCCTGACAAGAGTATGGCTCGGTGGAATAAACCTGAAACAAAACATGTTTATTGAATTTATCGTAAAATTAAGCTAGAATTAGGTTCTGGTGCTGTGCTTGGAAAAGCCGTGGTGATCTTGCAGTAGTAACACTTGCTTCATAATTTTGAGGTCATGAGCTCAAATACTGTTCTAGCACCAATGAGTTCTTTGCAACTCATCATCCGTGCATGAGTTCTTTATAAGTTGTTTTAGAACTCATTTACTGATTTTCACGCCACTAGGGTTCCTGTGAAGAGAAAAATCGTGAGGCAATACATATATCGTCTAAAGAAGAGATTTGATGGCGTATGTCCTCACTGGTCGTTGTGGTGGATATGGTCAATCACTTATTGTGGATATACTTACATAATTATATTCAACAGCGGACTATTGAATAGACCGACGCAGTAGTACAATACGGAGTTTGGCGTGGACCAAAAGTCCTAAGTTATTTTTACAGGGTCCCACAATTTACCAACTGTACTGTACTGTACCAGCCTTTTGATAGTCCACTGCAGGACGTAGGCCTACCCACGAGGGGTGATTGAGCTATATCCACCACGCTGGCCCCGTGCGGGTTGGTGGATTCACATACGCCATCGAATTTCTTCTACGGACGTATGCAGGTTGCCTCACAATGTTTTCCTTCACCGAAAAGCCAGTGATGTGAAATTCCGTACATAAATTCCGAAGAACTCATTGGTACGGGACCGGGGATTCGAACTCACGACCTTACGATTGTAAGGCGGGTGTCACTACCTCTAGACGACCACGGCTTCAATTTACCAAACTAAATATTAAACTAAAATACATTCATAAATCTGCTGAGAACCCTTAGTAAACAAATCCGACCGCCAGTCTCGTTACGACCAATATTTAGCCGAAACCAAAACTGCAGGACCAAACGGGAAAATTGCTCCACAGTTTTAATTGACGAGTTCGCGAATTCGGTAATTGGGACCAAATTTTAATTGAGCGTTGGAAGAAGGTGCAAATGACAGCTTAATCTCACGGCTTACGTTTTCGTTTCACTGAATTGAATAATTTTGTTTCTCAATTGTTCACAATTTTGTAAAATTTTACGATATTTACCGAAAATACATTTTTGATTAATTTATTTTTAGAATGTAAAGACTTGATTGATTTTGATTGATTATCATATCACCCGTAAGATAACAACTAATGAACATAGGTTTTCCCAATATTATAGTTTCAGTACGAAGCGATTTGTATAAAGCAAGATCATGACGTAGTCTTCAAGTCGTTTTTTTATCGACATGGTTTCTTTAAGGGTCTTTATTGGATTTAGTAATTATTAATCGTCCAAAGCCAATTCATAGTGTTGCCGTAATTTCCTAAGGTATATGGGAAAAAGGAATTAGATTTTCTAGTCACTGTTTACGAGTATATTTTTACAAAGTAGTAGAAAGAACAGTAGGGAAGAGTGTTTGTAAAAATTATAGGATGGCCCGACAATTACAACAATCGCAGATCTTTGATTGAATCAGGCGTTACTTTGCGGAAATTCATCTTCAAATCTTTGTTTTGAATTGAATTTGAATATAGTATGTTTCCGCTATCTTGTTGTAGGCAAATAATAATAAAATAAATAAATATTTTTTTTGGGACATCTTACACACGGCCTCTGACCCCAAACTAAGCGAAGCTTATAATATGGCTGCCAGAGACTGATATACTACATATACTTATTTTTAAATACATACTTATATAGATAGTAACTAAATAACACCCAAACACAGAGCAAACACTTTGGTTCATCACATAAATATTTGCCCTGGGTGGGAATCGAACCCACGCCTCTTTGATCCAGAAGTTAGGGTCACTAACCACTGAGCCACCGAGGCAGTCAAAATAAGTTTAAGGGTATTTGAAAAACACTATTATTAATATTACAATAATTATACATATAAAGACATTTTTTTTCTTTTTTTAAATAATAATATATTAATAATCTGTTAACAACAAATAAGTACTATAAAATAATATGGCAAAATATTGAAAACACATCACTAACAAATAACACCCTTATTCTCACTGCACTACACTCTGTTCGACACGAGTTTCGCCTCTCAACGAGGCATCTTCAGGACGTGTTGACTCTTCGAGGTCGCTCGCAAGAAGAAGATCGCAGATCTAACATAATTAACACAATAGTAAGAATGGTAACGTACTAAAAAGAAGCCTATTAGTAATAAAACTAGGCCTATCAGTGCATATTCACTTACAAATAATTATGAGATGGAAGTGTGCTCAGACTTATAAAATGACGACTCACTCTTGATGATAATGACTAAATAGAGTAAAAAGGCTAAATAAGGGCTACAATTGGCAGGGCATATAGTTCGAAGAATGGATGGCCGATAGGGCCGTAAAGTTCCAAAATGGAGACCACGGTCCAGACCAGCGTAAGACGTCACTGATGATATAATAAAGATCGCAGGAACCCGCTGGATGCAGGCCGCTTCCAATCGCCCTTATTGGAAATTCGGAAATTCATGGGGGGGGGGGGCTGATGGATATATTAAATGGCAACTAACCTGGCATCACCGTAGGCGAGATCATCAGAAAGTTGATACAAGCGGCTCCAGAGCCGTGGCCCAGCATGGTGACGTTGCCCGCGTCTCCCCCGAACAGCGCTATGTTCTGCTGCACCCAGTGAAGGGCTGCGATCTGGTCCATCAGGCCGTAGTTCGCGACGCGAGCCTTCAGATGCGGTATAGGATTGGCGTTGAGGAATCCTGATGAAAAAAATGTAATCGTTGTTACTAATCTATTTATTTTATTTATTTATTTAATTTAGTTCAGGGATAAGTTAAAAACTTATCCCTGAACAAGCAGGCTTCAGACCCGGCAAATCATGCACCACGCAGACACTGAAGCTTACTCAATTTATTGAGGATGGCTTTGAGTCACAAGATGTTACGGGGGTGGTTTTTGTTGATCTGTCCGCTGCGTATGATACTGTTAATATCAAAAGATTACTAGTCAAAGTTCAAGACCTAACAAACGACACCAATTTCGTAAAAATCCTACGCGAAATACTCAACAACCGCCGCTTCCAAGTTCATCTGCACCATGAAAAAAGCAGGTGGCGTTGCCAAAAGAACGGACTTCCACAAGGAAGCGTGCTAGCGCCAGCACTTTTCAACATATATACAAACGATCTACCTAACACACCTCATGCGGAGCGATTCATCTATGCAGATGACCTTGCATTGGCAGTCCAAGCACCCCGTTTTGAAGAAGTGGAAGAAAAACTCACAGCAGCATTGGAAATATTAGGGGAGTTCTACGACAACAACGCTCTTAGACCTAATCCTTCTAAAACTCAGTCATGCGCGTTCCATCTCCGCAATCGTGATGCTGATCGACCACTTCATATCTCTTGGCGGGGTGAGATCATAGAACACTGTGCTCACCCACGCTACCTAGGCATTACTTTAGATAGATCTCTTACATATAAGTATCACTGCACCAACACCAAACACAAAGTTAGCAGCAGAAATAACCTCTTGAGGCGTCTGGTTTCAACATCGTGGGGAGCTTCGCCAAAAGTGCTGCGACTCACCGGCCTTTCCCTCTCCTTTAGTGCCGGTGAATTCGCATGCCCAGTTTGGTGTCGCTCCGCTCACACCAGGGAAGTCGATGTTGCCCTGAACGAAACCTACCGGATCATAACTGGATGCCTCAAGCCAACACCTCTGAATAAACTATATCCACTTGCAGGCATTTCACCACCCAGCGTACGCAGGGACATAACCACCTCAATAGAGAAGTTAAAACAAGAAACGGACAGCCGCCACACTTTATATGACCACCCTATGATGGAACCTCGATTAAAAAGCCGTAAAAGTTTTCTTAGACACACAAAACCCTTAAACTTACACCCACCCGACCAACGACGTGAATTGTGGCAAGCTAGACACCCACCCCCTCATGACTTTATACCGCCTTCAGAAAGTCTCCCACCGGGACACGAGTTGCCGTGGTCAATCTGGAAGTCCCTTAATCGCCTACGTGTCGGGGTTGGCCGCTGCAACGAAAGCATGGTGAGATGGGGCATATCAGATGAAGAACAGTGCGAATGCGGTGCTGTTACCCAAACTATGGCACATCTCTTAGTTTGCCCCCTTTCCCCGAAAAACTGCAGCCAAATTGATCTTAACTTGGCTACCGAGGACGCGATAGAGGTTGCCAGATTCTGGTCCCAAAAGATTTGATCTGATGTTTTGTAAATATTGTAAATACCCACTTAAAAAAAAAAAAAATTAAAAAAAAATATATATATATATTTAAAAAAAAAAAAAATAAAAAAAAAAACTTAGCCATTGCCACGAAATGATGATGATGATTTAATTTAGTCATCACAGGTTACAGCACCATTAGAGTTCAAACCAAGTTGTTGCTGCCCTTAACATGTTAAATATAAGACACAAAAGAAGTAGAACATAATCATTACATGTATAAAAAACATGACAAACAAAAATAAAGAAAATAAACTACTTATTCGAAATTATGGGTTTTCACATATTTTCTGCGCCACTTTTGTGAAATTTGCCAGACTGCACCCAAAAATATCAATAGCATTGGCGATTTTATTTAATAGTAGCAGAGCGCGAGACGTGGGGGCGTGCTTTACGAGGTTCGTCCTACAGCTAGGCACTCTAAACGTGGGGAACTCGCGCCTCCTGGAGGTGGCCTCGTCCGGCACACACAGCTGCAGCGCCGCCAGCAGCTCAGGAACTATAAGTTTCACTGCTAATCTTGTTCTCAAAAAAGTCTAAACACTAGACAAAGTAGTAGAGAAAACAAAGCAAGTGACTTTCGTATCATCAGTTAAAGTAGATAAACCGCATCAAAATGGGTCTACTCGTATTGGTGATCACAGAACATACCAAATACACAGTTTATTCGTCTAACTTGTTTATACCGCCGCTTGTTTGAGTCGGTAGCTAAGAATTACACATAAAATTACAATGCTATGCCGTAATTTACTTAGAAAAACTGCCTTACAGACCTAAAAAATAATCTGAAAAAAAATAACCCTTCCTCATATACCCTTTAAAGTATTTGAGCTCTACCGTAGCCATCTGAATCCATAACTCTTTGTGGGTAGGTCTACGTCCAGTGGACTATTAAATAGCTGGTACAGTACAGTACAGTAGCCATCTGAAAACGCTCCGGATATAAAAGAAAAACCAGCGGCCTAAAATAATAATTATATATTAACAGGCATAAAATAAAAGGTTTCTGTGGTCACCGTACCCTGGAGTATAAGCACGTCCAATTGTTCAGAGATATAAAGAACACCAAAGTACCAAAAAGTAAAAGACTCGGGTCTTATCCGTCATAATGAGGGGACCTAAGCAAACAGGGGCTTAGAAAATATCGACACATTTTCGAGGTAAAAGGAATATTGTTGGAAAATGTCTCCTTGAAAATACCTACCGACTTTTCTTTGGACAATGCATGAAACCGTTTCGGGTTTCATTGTCATAAGCAAGTTACGTATAGACATACGTAACTTGCTTTACGCTTTTAAATGAATTTTATGAGAATACGTAATTGTATGTGCCTTCTCTCATATATGGCTGCCAGAGTTGGGCCCTAAGAAAAGATGACGAGAGCAGATTAGAAGTGTGCCAAAGGAAGATGGAACGAAGTATGTTAGGGATTAAACTATCTGATAGAGTCAACAACAAAACAATCAGAAAGAAAACCAAAGTGAGAGACACAATTAAAACTATCAAAACACTAAAATAGAATTGGGCCGGACATATATTATGCAGAATGGAGTATGGACTAATAAGGTGACGGAATGGATACCAAGAGAACAGAAGAGGAAAAGAGGAAGACCAAACAGACGACGGGAAGATGAATTCACTCAAATACTTGGGAAAACGTGGACGAGGACAGCAAGAGATAGAAAGCAATGGTCGAAACTGGGGGAGGCCTACGCCAATAGGGCGACATCTACATCGAACTTGACGGAAACATCAAATTGACACATAATTAGTTTATGATAATGGACATTATTGATGACTAGTTTTTGCCCGCGGCTTCGCCCGCATACGCAATATATCATTATAATTTATAGCCTATGTGTTATTCTGATAGATAAGCTATATTATTGCAAAGTTTCATCTCAATCCGTTCAGTAGTTTTTGCGTGAAAGAGTAACAAACATCCATCCATCCATCCATCCTCACAAACTTTCGCGTTTATAATATTAAGTAGGATAAGTAGGATTGTAATCTAAATATAATATAAATTGACATAAAATAATGGTAATTAATATGTAATATTAGAATAATGTATAATAATCTTGAAATAATGTACATAATAATAGAAAGGTTTAAATAATTTTATAATAATGTATTACTGCATGTAGTTGGAAATAAAGGCTTTTTTACGTAATTATAATAGCAATTTAGAGTAGCCCTGTTTCATTTTCCCTATATGCATTTGACAGAGAGAATACTATTTTACGTTGCTTTTACATTTGATGGCCCTTTAAACTTGGACCTCATGTTTATTTATGTTTGTTAATTTTAGATTGGATGGATGGAAATATAATTTTAATGTTATGAGTTAGAAATATTTATACATAATACATCTCTATCAACAAATTTCAAATTCAACAGTTATTTTTTTCCAAAAATGGCATTTTAACCGACTTCAACCGTGAATAGTTCATGCTGATCGATGTAGTAGTTATCACAATATTGTTGATTTATCAAAAATGGCTGAACTGATTACAACAAAATTAAAAAAAAACTAACAAAAAAGTATAATCTGCCATATAAATAAATAATATTCTAAATCGGACTACTTAGTAAAAATTTATGCGAGCTCAAACATAAAAAAATACGCCTCGTCTTCCTCTTTCCGCCTCTTTCGTTTCGTCGATTAAAAAATATTATTTTGTTCTCAAATAATGAAAACTTTATTTTTACACAGAAATTAATGTTTTCGAAATCCAATTAGGTATTGTAGTACAGTTTGAATTGATATCTCATTCCATGAAAAAATAAATAAACATTTGTCATTTCATTAACAATGTTTTATTTACAAAACATATGATAAAGTAAAAACACACAAATTCCGAAGCATTGCAAAATAAATTTAAAACCCATTTATCAACACACATTTCATTTGCAATAAAAGCAGAGAAAATATTCGGCTTGGAAATTATTTTCATCAAATTTCATCTCCTATCACGGCAATCTGACCCCAATCTTGGTTGCAGTAAGAGCAATTTTACTGTGAAACGAGTTTTCACTTTGTACTGTAAACTTTCGCAAGAAAATGTTTAATTAAGTAGAGTGGCACGTGACGAAAGCATAGTCTCAGAGCTAGAAGATAATTAGGTTGCGCGAAACAAAACTAGTTAAATGCTTCCGAGGGGTTTTTTAGCTCTTTGTTGAAGGTATCTGTAGACGGCAGACATTTTGTCTCTGAGCGTTTAATTCTATGACTTTGAAATTATTGAAACAGCTCTATAATATCATGCCGAAAGGGTACGTGCTTCGAAATACTACGGATATTAAAATAAATGAAAAACCAAGGACAAGTGCGAGTCAGGCCCGCACATCGAGGGTTCTGTACAAATCCAAAAAAAATTAGAAAATTGGGAAGTAGGTAAGTTGTTAATATCTCTTGTAGAGAAACTAACCTTTTTGTTAGCTTCTCTACATTCAAACTTTTTTAACGATATCACTGCCAACTAACAATTATTCTATGTACGAAAATTTTAAATTGCTTTTGACAGGATCAGCGATCCTTGTTTTAAAAATTCAGTCAGTCTTGAGAGGGAAGTCATCAAGGAGACACGAAAGATGGTGCATGTCTTGTGGTATTTTTATGAAAGTATATGTGGTGTTAGTTCATGTTAACGTGTGATCTTTGAACGTGGTGACGGGTCCTGCAGAGAAGACAGCATGAGCGTCTGGTAATTTTTCTTCGAGAGGCTTCGGTCTCTTTGACCTTGTTACAGGAGGACCTCATCTTTTGGGGCCACTGACCTTGCCACTTACTTTGGAGTACCGAGCTAGCGCTACAGGCGCCTTCACCTCAAGCGCCAGAACAACTCCACGGGCGTCTTCACGCTAGTGCCCAGCTAGCGCACAAGCGCCTCCACCTCAAGCGCCCCAACACCACGGGCGTATATACGCTAACGCACAGCTGGCGCTCCAGGCGCTTCCATCTCCAGCGCCCTGCTGGCGCTACGTCTATCGGCGGGTCCAGCTTGTCTACGCTCCAACCTCGGCCAGCCCCCAGTGTGTTTTCTTTGTGTGCTACCCCTCCCCTGTTAGGCTAACATTCCACGGACTCTTTTCAAAATTCTCTCTCTATTCGCTTCAAGAAAAACATATAGACTATAAGTGCAGTGTTATTTATATGGTGAAATGATTAAATGTGTAAACAGTATGGTTTTCTATATTAATCTCCTTTCTTCGAACCGTTAGGAATCCTAACCACTAGGCAGGACTCTTGGGGTAGGTTCTCTGAAGTCTCGTAACTTGTGGTGTTGCAACCGGCTCCCCCGCTTGCAACGCTACAGTTTGATACTCTTTACCTGTGGTGCTGCAACCGGCTCCCCCGCTTGCCGCATTACAGGTTTCTCTCTCTAATCCTCTCTTTACCTGTGGTGCTGCAAACGGCTCCCCCGTTTGTAACATTACAGTTTATCCTGATACTCTTAACCTGTGGTGCTGCAACCGGCTTCCCCGCTTGCAACAATACAGGTTTTCTCTAATCCTCTCTTAACTTGTGGTGATGCAAACGGCTTCCCCGTTTGTAACATTACAGTTTGGCGCCCAACCTTTTAACTTATCCACCCCTGACTCCTTATATTTTCTTATTTTACTGTTACTTGTTTTTTTTTTTTTTTTTTTCTAAATTCTAAACCGATACTTCCACAAGTATCCACCCATCGCTTACACCTTCGGTATTTTTGGATTCTCTTTTGGTTATCATACTCCAATTCTCCATACATTACTCTATACTTGACTTTACAGTACACAGGCTACATAAATACCACACCCCTACATACAGTCACTTACTACCTGGTTACCTCTGTAACCTACACCCATTCTTCGCTTGGCGGTGTTAAAACCTAACGGTCACCTTCAAGTTGGGGTTTGGGAGACTAAACGGCGAGCTGGAGGAGAGTATCCTCTCAGTGTACGTCACATACAGTTTGTAAGTTACCTAACTTACAGCTGAACACTCATTATACTTTCGTAGTACATAGTAGTACATATCAACACTTGGCCTCATATATAAATTATATTCTATTACTACCAGGTATTACGTGTATATTATATTATTCCGCGAGTTTCTCTCTGCTCTCATACATCTTCAGTCATTACTATTCCCTTGACTCTACAGTACATTTAAACAACATAATACCGCACCCTCTCATACAAGCACTACTACCCGATTACCACTGTAATCGACATCCATTCTTCACTTGGAGGTGTTAAACCTATCGGTCACCTACAAGTTGGGGTTTGGAAGACTATACGACGAGCTGGAGGAGAATATCCTCTCAGTGTACGTTACATGCAGGTTGTAAGTTGTCTTGGCTTACAGCTGAAGTATTCCTACATTCACAATACGTTTCAAGGTACTAGGTGATTTTTAACCTTATTTTTGTTGAACGAGATTTGCTCATGTGAATTTTATGCTCATGTTCTCACTAACCCTAATTTATTAATATTTCAGATGTGTAAGTACAATTGAATATTAGTTAATTGATCTAATACTATTTTATAACTAATTTTTCTTGCTTATCTTTGGTAATAAGTCGTATCTTATTATTTTTAATCTAATACCTATTAGATTTAAAAAAAATGGCTAAAAACATCGTTTATTCTCATTTAAACAAACTTGAACTTGAATATGAGATCTCAATTCGTCATGAAACACCTTCAGGCATTGAAGTATAATACACGAGAACTGAAGATTGTTGTCTATGACGACGTCAGCCAACTGCCGGCGTACGCCGGCGAAGCGCGCCGACCGGCCTTAGTCGCGATTAAACAAAATGGTTGAATATATCAGACGTCAAAATTTTATTTAAAAAATTAAAAATGGGGAAATGTGTAGTCAAAACCTTTTAATCCCGTTCTCAATTTCTTCATAAAGCTTCTGGAATTTATTTCCACAAGTAAATACGGTTCACACTATTCGTATTAATTGAAACTATCACATAAAATATCATGATTTTAAAAGTAAATAATTTTACAGTTGGTGATGCCAGGTGAAACATAATTTTGTTTCCCCATAATTATGGGAGATTTCGACTAATCGATAATTACTTTTTTGATACTATAGGATATCCGCAGACAAAATACGTAAAGATAACGATAAATAATGGATAAAAGCCATTAGAATATTACGAAAAGAAACTGACTGGATAATAATAGTAAATAGTGAAATAGTAAAATTACAATAGATTACAATATAACTTCAATAAATACTAAAAATACAAGAGTACAAAGATAATAACAAATCCGGTACCTAGATTAATGGGCGGCATTAACGTCTACAGCGATTTTAAATAATACTAATAATCATTACTATTTTTATAATTATTGATAGTTATGAATCAAGCAGCAGAATCAGGCTTAAATAGGTTACGTTTTGTAATTATTAGTTTAATCAAATAGCTCGACGGCAACAGGTATCTATGTCCGGAGATTGAAGTACAGGTATAGTATAACATATTAGGCTACAATTTTCAAAGAAGTTTTACGTGATACAGAGATACTGAAAAAGCGATGCGTGGTATAGGTACGTATGAGTGACACAGACTGCACGCGGGCCGTGCGGGGTGCGTGGTAACTAGTGGTAAGAGCTTACGAACTCGGGCGCGGGTGGCAGTGTGGCGGTGTGGCTATGCTAGCTGTTAGTCTGTTATATTTATTATTGTTTATTATAGTTGTTTACTCCAACGGTTCCAGAATAAAAAAAAACATCACTGCAATTTTCAAAACAATATATTGTAGATTCTTCATGCAATGCTTTTGAATTTTCTTATGGAATATCCTGTCCTACAATATGACACGTTTTTGATAATTAAGTATTATTATCGCGATAATTATTTTAATTATCAAGAACGAATAAATATTGGTCGGATAAATGAATAAAATATTATTTGTATTATAACTTTATTCATAATTACATCATATTATATTTGATTTTGATTAATGACTCAAATTCATAATGTTATTACTAAAATGTTGATTATTAAAAATATCGGTTTGTATCACTGACATTGAGAAGATATCGTAACATTTTGGGGAAATTACAATCTAATGAACTGGCACCCTAAGTAGGCATTGTCCGACTAAATTTAAAAATATTGCTATTTCTGTCATTTTCAACGTCTTACCGTACTTTAGCAACTAGTGTAACAGGGATAGAGATATGATTCTTTGATTACCTACCAACGATATTCGGGCGGTTAATGTGTCGCCATGCCTAGCAACGCAGTTGTTTGAGTCTGCTTATCTAGACATTAAACATCATTGCCTTCAGGCAGTGTTTCCTCTCTCAAGGAGCAATTGGAAAGACTATCTATACTTAAACCAGCTGAAGTCATTTCCAAGTCGGTTTTCTCAGTGTCCGTTGACTTAGATCAAGTGTCAAAGACTTTGAAGTATATCAAGGATAAAGTTTCAATGTTAGAGTCTTCTCCGGATAGGTTGCTAACTAAGAAGGTTGAATCATTTTTGAATCATACTCATTTTCGTCTTGATCGTATTGACGTTTCAACGATTCCGGAAGAATCCTTAAAGCAAAACTACAAAGTTTTAAGGAGCGATTTTTTTTCAATTAAGAAAAGATTCGATGCAGTTCATAGCAACTTCGAGCATCTACCGAGTATTGATAATACTCAAGACCATGACGATTCTCCTTCTGGATCAGTTTCGGTTTCGCCCCGAACTGAACATAGAGATCATCAACCTGAGACACTATTCTCAAAGGCTGAATCTGTTCCGCATAGACCTACAATACAGGAAAGCACTTCGAATTCTACACAATCTATACTTCTACCACAAGAAGTGTTGCTTACCTTAGTCAATGCTTTAACAAAGAATACTCAAGTCTCTCATTCTAATGTCATGGTTGATTTTAAAAGTTTGACATATGATGGAAAATCATGCCCTCGCTCTTTCTTGCAAAAGATGGAAGAGTTCCGTCGTTCTAAAAGCATTTCTGATGAAGGTATTGTCAAACATGCCTTTGAAATCTTTAAAGGTGATGCTTTACATTGGCTTAGGTTTCAAATCTCTCAAAATGACTCATTAGCTTGGGAAGAAATCAAAAGTTTGTTGATTAGAGACTTTGGTGAATTTGACTTCGATTATAAACTCTTGGAAGCGATTCGTAAGCGAACTCAAGGAAAAGATGAGACAATAGCTGTTTTTGTTTCGATAATATCGGGTATGTTTTCCCGCCTACAAACACAGTTACCAGATGCTGAAAAGTTACAGATTATTCTGCGTAACATTCGACCTTGTTATTCGATTTTTGTAGCTTTGAAGGAAGTAAAAACTCTTAACGAGCTGATTAATGTTTGTCAATTGTATGAGAATTGTATGGATAAGAATTCTAGTTTTCATGAACCTCTCCATAATGATGCCTCCTGGGCAAAGGATTTTAACTATCGTCCCTCAACTTCTGGATTTTCTAAAAATGTTTTGAATTCAAGTGAAGTCGTTAAGGAATCTCACCCCTTAAACTCGCAACCGCAGACGATTCCTACGCCTCATTTCTATAATTTCTGCCAACGTTGTAGAGTCACAGGCCATTCTTTAAAAACTTGTACTAAACCAAGGACTTTGGTTTGTTTCAAATGTGGTCTACAAGGTGTAAAAGTAACAGACTGTCCTAAGTGCTCCGTTACTTTAAATCAAAAAAACTAAATAATGACTTGAATGATGTTTCTAAATCTTACAGTGATTCTAATGATTGGCAGCAATGGTTGAATACGGTTCGAAATTTTATGTTTTGTTATAGGACAACTGCTGTGTCTTATGACAAAGAAAAAGATTTTAATAGACCATTTATAAATGTATCTATTAATGAACAATCTTTTTCGGGTTTATTAGATAGTGGGAGTTGTATTACTATTTTAGGTAACAATTCTCATAAGGATATCTTAAAGTTAGGTTTCAAGTTATACAAATCATCATTTCAAGTCATGGTTGCTAATAAACAAAAATCTACGTCATTGGGTTACTTTCATCTCCCGATCAAATTTAATAATCGGATAAAATTTATTAAAGCTTTCGTCTTCCCTGATATTTACCCTTCCTTAATTCTTGGTTGGGATTTTTGGGAAAAGTTTGACTTAACGCCTAAAATACTTTCTCTTGAAGTTAACTCTGAACATAAGGAGCTTGTGTCTTGTTCTATTGAAAAGAAGGTTACTTCGTTTAACCATCTTTCTAATAATCAAAGTGAAATAGCTAAGGCTATGATTGAACGTTTTAAATCGATTTCTTTTGAAGAAAAAGGTCATTTGGGTCGTACTAATCTGATATCACACCGGATTGATACAGGTGATGCTTTACCTATCAAACAAAGGTGTTATCGACTTTCTCCAGAAAAACAAAAAGCTCTTATTGTTGAAGTCGATAAAATGCTTGACTTAAAAGTTATTGAATTATGCGAAAGCCCTTGGCTATCTCCAGTTCTTATTACTCCAAAAAAGAATGGAGAATGGCGTTTTTGTGTTGATAGCAGGAAATTGAATGCAGTCACTCGCAAGGATGCTTATAGTCTTCCCTTTATTTCGGAAATACTAGATAACCTCAAAAATGCTAAATATCTATCAAGTATTGATATTGCTAAAGCTTTTTGGGAAATTCCGCTGCATCCTGACGATAGAGATAAGACTGGTTTCTACGTCCCTGGTCGTGGAATGTATAGATTTACAGTTATGCCTTTTGGTTTAACTAACGCTCCAGCTACTCAACAAAGGTTGATGGATACCTTATTTACTCCAGAGTTTGACAATAAGGTATTTTGCTATTTGGACGACATAATAATAATAAGCGATTCTTTTGATGAGCATATATCTCTTCTACTTAAAGTTCACCAAAAGCTTTCTTATGCTGGATTAACCATCAACTTTGAAAAGAGCAAATTTTTTCGTAAAGAGCTTAAATATCTGGGTTATGTCGTGGATGAGCTAGGTCTTCGTGCTGATCCCGAAAAGATAGAAGCTATCATCGCTTACCCTGTTCCTACTTCTAAGAAAGAAGTACGACAATTCTTGGGTACGTGTAGTTGGTTCCGACGTTTCATACCCAATTTTAGTTCTATTGCTTCGCCTCTTTGTAAACTAACGTCATCGGGCAAGAATGTTTCTAAAAAGTTTATCTGGAATGATGATGCTGATGCTGCTTTCAATAAGCTAAAAGAGCATTTGATTTCTACGCCTATTTTAGCATGTCCTGATTTTGATCTACCTTTCTCTGTTCACTGTGATGCGTCCAATTTTGGTATCGGAGCTATGTTAAGTCAAATAAAAGACGACAAAGAAGTGGTTATAGCGTATATGAGCAGAACTTTAAATAAGCATGAGCAAAACTATTCAACAACTGAACGTGAAACACTAGCAGTTATTAGCGCTCTTGAACATTGGCGTTGTTATCTTGATAACGGTAAACCTTTTACTATTTATACTGATCACGCAGCTTTGAAGTGGTTTCAAAATTTGTCCAATCCTTCTGGGAGACTAGCGCGTTGGACTATTCGCTTATCTTGTTTTAACTTCATTCTGAAACATAAAAAGGGTAAAGAGAATGTTGTTCCTGATCTTCTTTCACGTTGTAAAACACCTAACGTTGCAGTCATTGATTTTACCGAACCAGTAGCTGCAAATGTTGATTCTCGACAAAATTATTTTAATCAATTGTTTGCCAATTGTCATGATAACCCCGATGCTTATCCAAATTACAAAATCGTCGATGGCAAATTATACCGTCACTTTGACACACCTAATTACTTTAACGAAGATTTTGCGTGGAAAGAAGTTCCTCCTCCAGCAGAGAGGAATGAAATAATTAAGTCTTGTCATGGGCTATCCGATAACAGCCCACATATTGGGATATTTAAAACTTATAAAAAACTTTGCTTGAGATTTTATTGGTCCGGTATGTTTAAGGATGTGGCCAATATGTGCTCGACTTGTGAAACTTGTCTCTCTTATAAATATTCGAATCATTCACCTTATGGTCCTATGGGCAAACCTAAAATCTGCTCAAGGCCATGGCAGAATATTTCTTTAGACCTAATGGGTCCATTCCCAATGTCAAGACAACGTAACCAACATATCTTAGTGGTCACGTGTTCTTTTTCTAAATATTGTCTCATATTCCCGATTAAGCTAGCTACTGCCCCTAATATCATTCGTGAATTAGAAAATCATGTATTTTTGGTACATGGCATACCACAGACTATAATTATGGATAACGGTTCTCAGCTACAATCTCATGAGTTTCGTAATTTTCTTAACCGTTATAACATACCTTTCGTCTTTTATTCACCTAGATATTGTCCTCAAGTCAACCCAACAGAACGTTATAACAGAACTATTATAACGGCTTTAGCTCAGTTAGTCGGTGATGATCATAGATCATGGGACAATCATTTGAAAAAGATTCAAATGGCTTTAAATAGTGCAGTAAATGTCACGACCGGTTTTACTCCATCGTATCTTGTATTTGGCCGTGAAACAATTCCTTGCGGGTCATACTATAGTTCCTGTTCTAATCTTGACAGCGTCATCTTCGTTCCTCGAGACATTTATGCCCATAATTTATGGTTACTTTCCACAATCTTCGATAAAGTACAAGTTGCTATTCACACAGCTCACTCTAAAAACGCTACAAATTACAATCTAAGACGGGATTTCAGAGAATTTAATGTCGGGGACATAGTTTGGCGAAAAAATTACGTACAAAGTAATGCTGGTGCATATTTCAGCGCAAAACTTGCGCCGAAGTACATAAAATGTAAAATTGTTGAAAAATTGTCTTCTTTGGTCTTTGTCTTGGAGGACCCTAACGGTTCGAGAGGTAGATGGCATGTTAAAGATATTAAATGCTAACTTGTATAATATATTATGATGATTTTTTTTTTTTTTTTATTTTTTAACTAGTGGTGATCTATGTTTTTGTTTTCTTAAGAATGTTGTAATAGTTTCGTTTTGTTTGATGTATACTGAGTACTATTAATGTTATGATTATGTCTTCGTGTAATTCTTTTTTTTTCGTACAAAAGTACTACCTGTTAATGCTTCACAAAGAATCTAAACCCTTTGGCTTATTTTTTGTAATACCCTTGATTTATCTTTATTAATAATAAAAGGCTTGCACAATGGTTAAGATACCAATAAAGCCTATATTGTGCTTTTATCTTTTGATATTTCAAATTGCACACGTTGCAATTTAAATATTAACTTTAACATTTGAATAGAAAATTAATTTTTCTCTTCATATATCTGAAAAGTATTAAGGCTTACTTAGGCCATATGTGTAACTTGTAAATATTATTTATCTTGACTTTTATCGGGTTTTCGAAAAGGTGCGGGTTACGACACCTAATTCTAAAAAAATAAGCCTTCGTTATAATCGAATGATAATTCCTTGTGGAGTATGGTCATCATGGATTGTGAACCATAACCCCAACTTATGATTGAGTGTGCGTGCAAGGTAGTATGGAAGATGTTTGTGAATCTGTCTGGATGGTCAAGGTCTTGTTCTCAACCTGCAAAATTTTCAATGAGTGAAAATTTTTCTGGGGTTTTGGGGGAAATGTAGAGAAACTAACCTTTTTGTTAGCTTCTCTACATTCAAACTTTTTTAACGATATCACTGCCAACTAACAATTATTCTATGTACGAAAATTTTAAATTGCTTTTGACAGGATCAGCGATCCTTGTTTTAAAAATTCAGTCAGTCTTGAGAGGGAAGTCATCAAGGAGACACGAAAGATGGTGCATGTCTTGTGGTATTTTTATGAAAGTATATGTGGTGTTAGTTCATGTTAACGTGTGATCTTTGAACGTGGTGACGGGTCCTGCAGAGAAGACAGCATGAGCGTCTGGTAATTTTTCTTCGAGAGGCTTCGGTCTCTTTGACCTTGTTACAGGAGGACCTCATCTTTTGGGGCCACTGACCTTGCCACTTACTTTGGAGTACCGAGCTAGCGCTACAGGCGCCTTCACCTCAAGCGCCAGAACAACTCCACGGGCGTCTTCACGCTAGTGCCCAGCTAGCGCACAAGCGCCTCCACCTCAAGCGCCCCAACACCACGGGCGTATATACGCTAACGCACAGCTGGCGCTCCAGGCGCTTCCATCTCCAGCGCCCTGCTGGCGCTACGTCTATCGGCGGGTCCAGCTTGTCTACGCTCCAACCTCGGCCAGCCCCCAGTGTGTTTTCTTTGTGTGCTACCCCTCCCCTGTTAGGCTAACATTCCACGGACTCTTTTCAAAATTCTCTCTCTATTCGCTTCAAGAAAAACATATAGACTATAAGTGCAGTGTTATTTATATGGTGAAATGATTAAATGTGTAAACAGTATGGTTTTCTATATTAATCTCCTTTCTTCGAACCGTTAGGAATCCTAACCACTAGGCAGGACTCTTGGGGTAGGTTCTCTGAAGTCTCGTAACTTGTGGTGTTGCAACCGGCTCCCCCGCTTGCAACGCTACAGTTTGATACTCTTTACCTGTGGTGCTGCAACCGGCTCCCCCGCTTGCCGCATTACAGGTTTCTCTCTCTAATCCTCTCTTTACCTGTGGTGCTGCAAACGGCTCCCCCGTTTGTAACGCTACAGTTTACTCTGATACTCTTAACCTGTGGTGCTGCAACCGGCTCCTCCGCTTGCCACATTACAGGTTCCTCTCTAATCCTCTCTTAACTTGTGGTGCTGCAAACGGCTTCCCCGTTTGTAACACTACACTCTATACTATAACCATCGACAAAAAAGTTTCTTTTTTCACTTTTCTCGTCATACATCAAAAATTACGCATTGTTGAATAATTAAAAACCTGTTTTAGCATGTGCTAATGAAGTTCTTTTGTTTGATACCTTACATGATACGATTTACTCACTTTGAATTTTGAACCCATATTTTGTGAATTTTGAGGCCCTATTTTTTGTGATTTAAATGAAAATGTAAAGTTTTTAGATTTATTCCTTTACGTGTACTTTGAGACAATGCTTCTCGCCAAATTTCATAGTACTGTGTCAACGAGAAGTACCCTGTAGGTTTTGATTTTTGTGAGTGTCGAAATATGCGGTTTTTTACGACATAAACGGCTCTTGAAATAAACTTTTTTAAACGATAACTGCGAAGTTTTTCTTTTACACAACTGCAAGAGACCATAGATATACGCATACAGTTTAAATTTTAACTCGATATCTTTACGCGTTCCCGAGATAAAGAGTCTTGACATACACACATACGGACAGACGGACTGACGGACAACAAAGTGATTCTATTAGCGTTCCGTTTTTTTTCGTTTGAGGTACGGAACCCTAAAAATATCCTTTTTTTACATGGTACCGCAAAGTTCTCGAATGGAGACTACGGACCAGCAAGCGCAGAGTTGGAAGACCGCCAACGACGGGGTGACGATATAATAAAGGTTGCAGAAACGCTCTGGAAGCAAGTCGCAAACGACCTTATTGGAAATCTGTAGAAGAGGGATCTATAGGGAGGTCTATGTCCAGTAGTGGACGTTCTACAGCTGATGGATAATATAATTATATTGTACATTTTAATATTCGTTCAAAATGTGGATGGTGCCCTTGATTTTGTATACGAGTATGTCCATGTAGCGCTCATGACTCGAAGAATCCCAGTGAAGAACTATAGTCGCCAAACTTCGAGCAAATATTTATAGAGCCACAGTCCCTAAGTGAAAGTAGTGTCTCGACGTTATGTCGCCTTATTGGTTCTTGTAACCGAGCACTTTGGCATCGCGCGGTGTTGTAAATGTTTTAGTCGGCTTAGAATCGCCTTACGACTGAGTGAAAAGTCTGCCCACTACGAACCTTGGGCAGAGTTTTGGCTCGGACACTTTTTTCCCGATCGTGACACTATAGATATTTGTCCGAAGTTGCCAAATCGTAGCGCTCAAAGCGTAGTTTGACGAGGTGTTTAGCAATCACCGAATTTAAGCAACGTTCTGCACGGACGGTCTAAGGCTATATGTGCCAAAATGTTGTATATGTACTTAAACAGCGTTCCTAGGATAGTTTAACCAAGTGATATTATTATTATATTCCAAAAAATATTGTTTACTTACGTAGCGCTCAAGTTTGAGCGGGAGTTTAGCGATCACCGAATTTAATCAACGTTCTTCAGATAGCAGGTTTATTCCCAGTGTTACTACCAATCTTACCACCAGTAGTAAGAACGGTAAATGAGCTACGGTTGTTACTACTGCAGTTGAAAGTTGATAGAACATTTAAAATAAATTACCCGTGTTACTACCGTAAATCTAAAATAACAAAGAGAAGCAAAATATGAAATGTCATGCTAGAGTTGCATAACAGGTCAAAGTGACAGCTGTCAAACTAAAATATGTTTTTTTCGGGTCATAGTTCAATTCTAATATGACAGATATCACAGAGATAGCTGTCATTCTGGAATTCATAATAAAGTTGCATTACAGGTGGAAAAGTGACAGCTGTCAAACTTAACAATAATTTATCTCCATTCGTTGCTTCTTGAGCATTAGGTACTCTTTTCACTCGACGAGATTTTCTTTCATTTTTGTGAAGTTTGACATCCGTCATCTGAAACATAGATTTTGTTGAATTCTCTCACTTTTGCAGAGACAGCAAAAGTCTAAATTCGTCAGTTACGGGACTATACCATTTTTAAGTTTGACAGCTGTCACTTTGCCCCCTGTAATGCAACTCTATCTTGAATTCCAGAATGCCAGCTGTCACTTTGACACCTGTCATGCAACTCTAGCATGACAGGTCATATTTTCTTACTCTTTGTTATTTTAGTTTTACGGTAGTAACAGCGGTAGATTGTCAAAAATATTAGACATGTATTTTTTCTTTTGTCATTTTAACCAAAAATGATGA
This sequence comes from Hypomecis punctinalis, assembly GCA_949316475.1. Lineage (NCBI taxonomy): Eukaryota > Metazoa > Arthropoda > Insecta > Lepidoptera > Geometridae > Hypomecis > Hypomecis punctinalis. The sequence continues at coordinate 24,501,018 of OX438797.1, forward strand.
AGATATAGCCCGTTAAAGTTCCACGTGACGTCACTAACCGCTATCAAATGTACCGGCTAGTACGAGCGAGCACCTACACATAAACTTTGACAAGGTTTATCTTTGTCACTGATCGTTTTATTGACAAAAAAAAATATGTGTCCAATATTTTTTAACACTTACTGACGGACTAATTATAATTTTGATTTTTTATCCCTATTGGTGAAAATATCGATGTCGATAATCGAAATATCGAAAAAAATTATGCGTACAGACGAACATAAGCATAAAAGCTCGCCAAAGCTTGTCACAGTGAGAACAGCAAAGAGTTTAATCTACGTAATGTTTGAGTATTATGTACCTATGTAGTGTGTTTATGGTTAGCACTGTATATAAGACATGCTCTTGGCAGACGCGTAAAAGAGTCCATCCAAAGTTTATCGTCTGCACAGTCCATTGTAGAGTCGAAACGTTGTAACTAGGTTTGTGTGGTGCAATCCAATTTATAGTCCCGGGCGACAGTTTTATTCATTTGCCATTTCACTGTTTGCACCAATGAAGGAAGGAGCCCATTACTTATATCCGTTCTACTTCTTAGACTCGAGTAATATAATTAAAGTTTCAAGAGATTTAGTATTTTCAAGTTGACAGTCGGGCTCGAGGGTTCTTCGTGGCGAAATGAGGACAACGAAACGTTGTAACAATTGTAGGAGGTACTTTTTGCTAGAGTAGCACCTATAATGTTAAAGTTTGGAGTACTGGCTTTCTTGTTGACTGGTTGAAGGTTTCTCTCTCAAAATTTCTTGCTAGAGAGCACCTAGAGAGTAAGCTATTGAGTTAAGGTTGAAAGTTGCTCGTTGCCAGCTAGATACTTACTTTACTGTCTGACTAACGTAAGTTGATACTCGAATTTTACGCTAACTTATTAAATGACAACACACGGTGCTACTATAATTTTCTTTAAATTGGAGTATTTTACCTTGTATTAAAAACATTTTTAAAACCGCAGGTACGTAGGTAGGTCACATACTAAACTGAACAAAATGATCCATAATATTAGTCTTCATCGTAATGAAGTAGATAGGTACGCGTTGAAATCATTTGGATCATTAGAGCAATACAAAGCCTCAGTTTGGCATAATAATTACGTCTAAATACAGAAAATAATTAACGTAATGAATATAAAACAACTACACGACAAGTTAAAGCTTGAAAAAAAAACATGAGACTTTGCCCTCGACCTGCTAAAACTGCATTAATGCAAATAAGTATCTTTTGTATGGCCCCTATAATATATACCAAAATTCCCAAAGACATAAGAGACTTGGACATTGGTATGTTTAAACATAAATTGAAGGGCTTGCTAGCCAAAAAATGTTATTATGAAATATGGGAATTCTTAAACGACAAAAATATTTTAAAGACTGAGTGATTAATTTCTGACAACAATATTAATATCTCGAACTCTTTTGTTTATATTCATTTCTGTTATTATTTTTTTTTTTTTGACATTGTATAGCTTATTAGTACCTATATTATTTTTCTGTGACATTTTTTAGATTATATTTGACATTTTAGACTACATTTGACATTTTTTTATGAATTGTATTTAGCTGTTGTGTTTTTCATATTTGTACGCCACGACGGCAAGAACATGCGTTTTATAACTTTTGTAAGATCTGTATGCAACTTTGTATGTTGTCTAAACTACCATGTGTCTAACAAATAAATAATCTTGAATCTTGAATTAGTTTGCGATTCCCCCAAAGATTCGGAAGAATCAGAATCGCAGTATGGTAACAATGACACATCGTGCGAGTGAAAGAATGTGTTTCCCTCTCTGTTTAGGGCTGCCATACTGATATTTTTTTAAATTTGCCGTGTTTTTTCAGAATCGACTTTCGTTAGCCAGACTCTATTACTTTGTTGATATAGCAGCTAGTTTTTGTTTGCCGGAAAGTGAAGTATTGGTCGGTAGATTAAAAGTTTCTCTAAATAGGAGCGGACAGGCGGAAAAGTGGATTGACGTGTAGGCACCGCTTTGCGTTCTCTTTTTGCGTGACAGGTTACATACAAATGTGAATAGGGAAGTAGAGAAAGGCAATTCCGCTTTGCACTTTGTTTACATTCTGCCCAGTCGCATGTGGCTCTAGAAAATGTCATTGATTTTGTTCTAATAATTTTGGAGTTGATTTCAAGGTAAAAAGTTTTGGTTATTATGAGTAAGTACAATAAACTTCTTTTAGTGACTGATTTGTTGTTTTAATCACAAGTTTCAGTACTAACCCATATACTAAAATACAAACGTGATATAATAAATCGTAGGAGTGGTTTACCATTATCATTATCAGGTTTTGGTTACCCACTGCTGGGCATAGGGCTCCCTTTATTTTTGGCATTCACCATTGGCATGCCCTTGCCATTAATTGTAAAACCGTGCGTTTAAATACCGAAGCAATGAGCTTATTTGGAACGTACGGAATACCACACCACTGGCTTTCCGATGAAGGAAAAACATTGTGAGGAAACTTGTAATGACCGTGAAAGAATGGACCAATTACCTTTTGTGGGCAGACTGACATCTTACAGTGGACTATCAAAAAGGATGATACAGTACTATTCAATACAGTAATACCTATTGCCTTTTTCTATAAAAAACAAAAAAATACGATGCATTATGGCTTGCAGGCGACTATATAAAAAGCTGGTACAGTTACATGGTTTGAAGGCATTAGATTACAAAAATAATTTTACCTAAAATCCCAAGCCTGTAGTTGATAGTGATGACCACAAGCCCCGCGTAGCTGGCCAGCACAGCGCCGTCGTACACGTTGCCAGAGTTCCACTCGAAGGACTCTCCGTGGATGAACATCACTACTGGGTACTTAGCTTGAAGGGTCGGTCCCACTGTAACAACAAAATACAATAATATATTAAAATGCAATACAATTACATCGCAAAACGAGCATTAGGAAATTCACGAAGAGTTTTTATAGTTATTAGGTTCATAGTTTATCGTTATAGTGTAAGCAAGAACATTTTGAATTGCACGCGCAATACGATCAATTGCTTTGTGCGGATTGCGAAAGCAATCGTTGAATGAACAACTTTGATGGCTAACGTCACATAGGCGGTGCCAAATGACTAAAATGAAGTCATAAACGATTGCTATTACGATTGCTATTGCTTAGGCGGTAGGGGGGCAGGTCTAGCATGTACCAAAGCGAGCCACCCGCGCAACTAGTCCGCGTGCTCTGTGGCGCGTGCTGGTCACTCGCGCATGTTACTTGAGCAGGTTGATTCGAACTACGTGTGCACTACATAACTGGCTAAGAAATGTTACAGCGCATGACCACGAGCAAATAACTTGTGCGTACTGCTTGCGCAAGTAGCCCGTGTCTGTACTTGCTCCAGTTATTTGCACCATGTACAAGTACAAGCGAGTAACTTGAACAAGTAGCTTGCGCATATTACTTACGCGTGTGACTCGCATCTTTACTAGCTCCGTGTACAAGCACCCTTACTATAGAAATACATAATAATATGGTGTGTGTCCATAGTATATAATATTTTGTACTATACGATAACTATGTTACATCAATCGGTAGCAGCGACTAACAGCTGTGACTTGCAAAACTAAATGAAAATATTTTCTTTTAATGCTTCACTGGTATTGTCTGATATGCAACTAAACAATGTGTTGTTTATCATTATTTCCATGTTTATAGAGGTATGTAGGTACTCATCGTTGTGAATACCTTTTTCCATAGAATCAATCAAATGTCTAGCAAGTTAGATAGATAAGTCATCTCAATCTAGCTGGAATCTTATTTCTCATGAAACTTCCTACATTATTACATGGAACATCAATAAACAATACCTGATTAATATTTTTGCTCTATAGGTAATAATTTTAGTGGACAGGTAATAATAGTAATCTCATAATGCGCGTATAATTTACCTCCACCAACTGAAATCGCCTTGCATCCACCGCATCGCGCTTATTTGCAATCTATATCCCTCTTTACATAGCCAATAAGCGCCTAAATCTAAAAGTGGACGTACTATAGAAGAAAAAAAGAAACAATAATAAAATAATTATTACCTACATCATAAAAAATCACCAATTTATGTGCCCTCATAAAACACTGTAACGTACCTATGCATCTTAGTAAATATTGTGCAGTGATTGATAATTTCTCTTATATAAGTAAGTGTCCCACACCTTAAATATGACGCTTATCAACAGATCCTTACAAAAACAACCCTACAATCGCAAAAGAATTACGATAATTTTCGTCAAAAGGTATGGAAGAGCTTGTTTCTTTTGAATTCCATCCCTATTTTTTTAAATCAGAACCTGCAGTTTCATACATTTTTTGAAACACTGAGTTTTATCTACAACTTTGTAAAAGCGGCAAGAATGTGACACAAACAACATTTTGTATATCTACTTACTTCTATCTATTGAATGTTAAAGCAAATCTTTAGTGCACCAGATACTGGATGCCGTCCAACGGCTATGAATACAGGATATTGAATACGTAGCTGTTTTCTTTATTAAAATTTAAGTTTTGCAGCATTGCATTGTTCAGGAGTTTTGTAAAAATGTTGAAGGTTTTAAAGCAGCATATTGTAGCGTAGCACTCAACTGATAATACAACTGGAATAGTATTTCTGTTTTATAGCGTATTTACTTAGTTTTAACAAAAATATTTTGTATTTATTAAACTTACTCAGATATTTTTCCGTTGCTGCTTTTCAATCACAAGAAGTCATGTGTCTTGACATCATCAGTTGTGTTATACTCATCATCAACTTCTGCTATAAAATTAATCTTGTAATATAAGAATCATCCGTCCATACTCTGCCTCGGTGGCTCAGTGGTTAGTGACCCTGACTTCTGGATCAAAGAGGCGTGGGTTCGATTCCCACCAGGGCAAGCATTTTTGTGATGAACATAGGTGTTTGCTCTGTGTCTGGGTGTTATTTAGGTACTATCTATATAAGTATGTATTTAAAATATGTATATGTAGTATATCAGTCTCTGGCAGCCATATCACAAGCTTTGCTTAGTTTGGGGTCAGAGACCGTGTGTAAGATGTCCCCCAATATTTATTTATATTTATTTATTTATACATTCATCAGCTATAAATGACGTTCACTGCTGGACTTAGGCCTCCCCTATGTACATCCAATAAGACCGGTTGGAAGCAGCTTGCATCCAGCGCGATCTTGCGGTCTTAATGAGTACATCTGTTTATCTTGTTGATAAACTTCCTTCACAGCGCTTGCCGGCACGTGGTCTACACTCGATGACTTTTCGATCCTAAGAGTCATCAGTTCTCCGAGCTATGTGTCCTGCCCCCTGCTACTCCAACTTGCCAATCCATTTGGCTATGTCAGTAACTTTGGTTCTCCTATGGATCTCCTCATTACTGATTCAATCTCACAGAGAAACTCCGAGCATAGCCCTCTCCATAGCTCGTTGGGCTTCTTGGAGCTTACTAATAAGGTCAATAGTAACACATAAATTTAAGAATATTTTATTCTTTGCGATTTGAAATTGATTCTACTTGACCTACCTCACTTGGCATGTGGCTTTCTATTATGCCAACTTAAGTAGAGCAAGCATTTGCCACGTGGCAGAACTTAGAATAGACGCTGTAGACGTATTGCACCCAAATCAATCAACATAATACCATCTGAATCTATTATTGATTTGGCTTTGCATGATTACCTTCACTAATAGATGACTGAGATTATTTATTAATTAGCAATAAGGGCTCCATTTTTGTAGTCATAATTGTTGTATGAATAATTATTAAAAAATAAAATGATTGTAAATAAAGAGTTCACCATTAGGTACAACGTTAATTACGTGCATCTTTTCAATCCGTAGTAGCCTAATATCAGAACGATCAGAGGTCTTTAGGTGGCTTAAAAACTCCGTCACCAGGACTACTCACTTGACCTATAGGAACTTACTTATCAATAAATACTTTAGATTTTGTGACAATGCTTTTTCGGTAGAGGAAAACATCTTGAGAAAAGTTACATAAGTTCACAAAAAATGGTGAATCTACCAAATTGCACTGAACTATCGTGATAAATACAGTGTGAACATTATCGTAACCATATCCGTATCGTAGGTCCTCTATTTTTGGACGTAGAAATCACCCGTCGACTTGTTTTTGTTTGTTTAACCTCACCTAACATAGTTAAAGATGGGTATATAATTATATTCTGGTTATAGTTTATGTTTAATATTTTGTATTTATGTTATTTTTAGCTGTAATTACGGAAAAAACCCATTGAATAGATTAGTAGTTCAGTTTTAATAGTAAATAATAATGGTTCCTTATTTAAATAATTGTAATTGTTGATGATAACAATTTATTTAGAATAGTATATACTTAACTGAAATTTAAATAAGACCTATTGTAGTTAAAATAAAATTCAGATAAGTAACATAAGTAAGTAAATTGACATAATTTGTCGTTGTTATAGGAGAAGACGCTGGTTCCCGTAGTACAGCCCCTGGCTAGTTCGGGAACCAGAGGCTTCAATAATTTTCATATACCTTATTTATGTCAATAAAACTTTTTGATTGATTGATTGATAAAAACATAAAATAAACATTACAATATGTATTTCCAGCGAATAATAAAAACCGGTTAAGTTGAAACGGCTTTCATCGACTGCAAAAAGCAAAATTGACAAGTCAAAAAACTAAACATACAATACTCTTATTAGGACAATAGATACCGCAGGTTATAACTACAGTCTAAATCAATCTTTTATTTTTGTACAGGGCAAGTGCCTTTATCAACTACCATGCAGTCTATCAATAAATACAAGACTTACATAATCTATCAATCAACATTATACTATCTGAATCTATTATTGAATTGGCTTTGCTTGATTACCGTAATAGATTATAGATGGATACATGTATCATTGCTAGTTTGCATGATTACCAATTTGACCGAGTGGTTGGATTCATATTTATTCATAAGATGCTTGTTTATCATCAGTATCTAAGCGATGGGACGTCCGCTACATGACACAAGGATTTTGCTTCCTACGAGAAATAGTTTTCCTTTAAATGTCTAGTAGCGCTCGTAGTGTAGTCCCAATAGGTGTTTGTCAGCGATTACCGAAATTAAACAACGTTCCGCACGATCAGCACTTATTATACTCTATAAAATTTAACTTGATCTCTGCGACAGTACCATTGACATAGAAGATTGACATTTTTAGAGTTGGGATAGTGGTGGAAAAAATCGATTTTTAAACAATGTTGTAATGAAATCGAATGAGTAGTTGAAGGTGAGAAATGGGATTTTATTTACTTGCTATTATTTAAGATCAAGTATGTACACATGTAAATAATGTTATGATATTAATTAAAGACTAATAATAATGTAACGTATATTTATCGACGTTTTTCACTATTATCGATGCTAATGTAACATATAATTGGGTTTAATTTAATTACACATGTAAAAAATGTTATGATATTAAAATATACAATAAAATTAATGATAAATTAAGTTTTATTTAAAATATTATCGTTTGTATAAACTATCGATATTTAAATAAAACTCTGTGGTCACGATCATTCGTCGCCCATCACTAATCGGCATGCCCATAAAGAATGACATTGACAGGTCTATCTACTTCTACTATTAAGAAATTCAGGACTTCATAGGCGTGATTTTTCTGACAGCTGTCGCAGAGATCAAGTTAAATTTTATAGAGTATAGATGGGTGACGGCAGCTGGCATTTTTCAACTGAGCGCTACCTTTGGCATGTCTAAACAGTTAAAACAACCAGGACCTACAATTTAAAATGTCATCCGTGTCACAGTATCGCTCAGTTGTATGTGCCACCCATCCCAAGACTGACCGTGCTGAACGTTGCTTAACTTCGATGCTTCAGTAAGCTGAAAATTATTTAGAGTTGTCCCAAAACTTTATTTACTTCATTGAATTCACAAATTCGATAAGGAACATTTGAAATCAGCTCGCAAAACTTACCAACTATAGAAGTTCTCTACGAATGTAAATGTAGCACTTGTATTATATCGATTTCGAGAAGTTGGATAAACTCGAGCGAATTCCATTACATAAAATAACATGGATGTATAAATATTGCTGTAAAGTAATTTATCTCTTATTAGTTCTGATTTAAAATTGTCGTAATAGATCAGCGCTGTCTTCTCTCAAACTCTGATATCGCATAAACATATCAGCTTTTCGGTAAATAATTGAAAATTAGTGTCTGTATTATATTTGAACAGCTGTTATTTTTTTGTAAGATTTTAGTCAAAGTTGTACCATGTTGGTACTTAATAGAGATTGCAAACCGCCCAAGTAGCACAAATAGTGGCAAATAGCTCGTATATTATATCTACTTGCAGACTTGGGTGAAATTTGCAACCATTATGAAGTTCTATATAGGTGGAGAGAACCCTTATGCAAACATTATAGAACCAAGTGGCGAAAAATTGCAGCTTATTTTTAGTTCCAAATGGAATCTATAGCAGTTCTCAAGATCACCGTGAGTGGCAATTAGAACTATGAGTGTAAAATGTGCGCAGTGAACGATTCATTGAACTATAGTGCGTTCGTTCATTCAACGCGCTCGGTTATTGAGTGATAAATGAGACGTCAAAGTTATTTAGACTAGCGATAGTCCGCGATAGCTGTAAAGTTGTATTTTGTGTTACGGACGGGATTTCGATTGGGATTGGCGCGGCCATAGTGCATATTATACCTCTGTTTGTGTTTATTGTATTTGCTTCCCTGCATTGAAATATCACAAAAGTCATTGCGATTGTTTTGTTACTGTGAAACTATACATTGTTTTCTTTGTAAATTTTAACGGGCCTTCGATTTGATCAAGATTTATTAAAAATACTGTGCTAAATTAATAAACAAAATAATACTATTGAAAAGTAAAACTGTTAAAAACCTGATATAATAGTTTTAGGTTAAATATGATGTTAAAGTACATCAATCATAACTATCAAAACTCTAAGGTCTCCATTTTCTAAACATGGCGACGTAAAGAAATCTTATAGTTCTTAATATCACTAATTTATGCTCTATTTGCACCTACAAGATGTAAAAATCACTTATTTATATCTTGCGAGTGGCTAAGCAGTGTATCTTATTACTAATAGTAATTATTTTATCTTTTGTAGATCTCCCAGTACCTGTGGATTAGGGGTCCCAAAATTGACAAAAACGTTTTACTTTTTTCCATGTTATGGAATTCATTTTTATAAAGGTCCTGATGTTTTAGTACTTTGATAGGCCTAAATCATTAATTCTATCACAAAGTGAGCGTAAGACAACAGCTTAAACAATATATATACACATATGCGTTATTATAGTAGCAATAGTTATAATAATATATAATACCTAATTTTGAAACCGTTAGATCTTTAGTGGTTTCAAATAAGTTAAAATTGCTGCTTTTGGTATTCCAGAACCCCTATAGAAACTTAGTTACGCGTTGAAGTGGCGTGGCAGAGTACACTAGCTCTTAAAGCTGCAAATATTACAGGTTTCAAAAGAGCTGCAAAATGATACCTTTAGCTACTACAAGAGACATATTCCTCTATTGTATTACTTATTTGGAACTAAAAGTGCCAAATAAGAGTACGATAGCGCTTAGATTTAGGAGTTGCATATATGTGATTTAGAGACCTTATATACAACCAATACTTCTGTATAAGTGGAAATTAAAACCTGTATGTTACTTTAGGTAACAAAATCGGTTTTATGCTACCGTAGGAAACAAAGCAGAAACAAAAATCTTTCTTATGAAACTACGAGCGACAAGAAGTACTCATATACAAATATGAGTTGTGTTTGAAGCTAAAGGTTTTATCAAACACTGTAATACAACTAATTTGCAACTTAGAGCTATAACATAAGTTGCAAAATTCACTAGTGTGCTACTTGGGCGGTGCCCTATTAGACACCCACCGGGCCCGGTATTGTAAGTTGTTATGCCACGTGCCACTAAACCACCACGGCTTTCTTTTCATTTACAGTACAAAAATATATGTTTGTGCTGCATTTGGAGCCATAGACGCCATTTTACGAAATCTGTTAACTAAAATATTTCTATTTTGTTTCAAATCCACCTTAGAAAAATATTCTTCTTTCTGACATCCTTGGTTCGAAATTATTTCCCGTAGAAGTTTGGTCGAGAATCGAGGGACAGAGATTCGATGAGGATGACTCGATACGTTTGAAACTTTCAATTTTGTCCCGATGTGGAAGGGAGGAATTGAATAAATTGAAGTACAGAAAATTGTTTTTTTTTTCTCTTTCAGGAAAAAGGTTGGTTGCTCCTGCACAGGTTCCAAGTAGAATTGACCGCTTTTTTATTTAGGTTGCTGAAAAGTAACCTTAGGTGACTGAAAATATTTTCTTTTGATATTTCAAATGTAAGCCAAATGTACCTAAGCCTGTAGTTACCAAATAGTGGTGTGCTATGCACATTCGTTATGGTTAGATATATAGTCAGTATTTTAAGGTAGTTTGTTAAGTTAGGTAGTTAATCATCATTTTAGCCTTGTAAATTTTTAATAGAACCATATGCGGTCTTAATGAGGTCATCTGTCAACTTTGTGAGTAGACGAAAATGGCCCAATTTCGAAAAAATTTAAATGGGACTTCAAAGTATACTCTTTCCATTAAAAAAAAGAAATCGGACTACTAAGTAAAAAGTTGTGCGTACACATAAAACAAAAAAAAATCCGCGTCGAATTGAGTAGTACCTCCTCCGTTTCGTCGGTCAAATATTGAAAATATTTCAATACATGAATAACATTTCAAAATCGAAACGAAACGTGATTCTACAACCAAGATTTTCTCTAAAAAAGGTTCATAGTCAGTAAGAAAAAAACTAATTGATCATAAATCAACCGGAGGCCTAGCGTGCAATTTGCTTCAAGTATTGCCTTAAGTATTTTCCACTTAATTGCTTTTTAATGAATGGCCTTCACCATAAAAATATTACTTTCCAAGTAGAAAACATTCCAGGCATGATTTATGGGAAAAGGTTCAGTAATAACTTGGTCAAGGTAATGTAAATACCGGTATTACGAAAAAAACTGTCATACCGATTTGTTTCTTTAGCCTTGGAGCTAAAAATGAATATTTGAAAATGTGGCTGTAACTTTTTTCAAATGTCTGTTGTTAATAACGTAAGAAGAAAATAAATCTACGTAACTACCTGCTGTACAAAAAGCAAGTTTGTATAGATTTGGTGACTAGCCCTGGTGTCAGAGTTTTGAAGACGCCTGATGGCTTCTGACATATCAAAAGCAATTAGATTATTTATCAACAGATCACAAAAGGTTTGACCCGTAAGAAAGACCTGTGATTTAACTTTTCTTTACAAAGCGATCCATGGACTGTCGCGGTTTCCTAAGAGAGATATCTTTGCGTGTTCCTTGTCGCTACCCCAGACACAGAATTTATCAAATCCTGGGTTGGCAACATACTGCTAGGACCAACTTAGCCCTCAATTCTCCGACACAAAGATTATGTCGTACCTGTAATGTTTCTAATGCTATTTTGGATGAGCTCAATATTTTTAATGATTCTCTCACCGCTTTCAAACATAAGATACTCAAGTCTCAACTAGAGACGTTCAATGTTTGATTTTCAATAGAATAACATTTTTTATTGTTTCTCTTTAATTGTGATAATAGTTTGTAACAACTAAATATGTATAAGCACTAAGAAGTAGTAAGTAGTTTTTTTTAAATGCTGTATACACCTATTAATGATAATCATATCACATCTTTGTATACCTACCAATGAAATAGTTTAAGATGGTATTCAATATGTTCACTGTTGGTGTATCTATTTAAATAAATAGAAAATCGGTGTATTTGTTCGTCTGTATTTGGCATATCATGTATGTTCCACAAGAACGGTCCAATACGGTTTTTATGCTTTGAAAACTGATTTGATCAGATAAGATTAAATAGAATTAAACAAAAATAATATAGCCGTGGTGGCCTAGAGGTAGTGACACCCGCCTTGCAATCGTGAGGTCGTGGGTTCAAATCCCAATCCCGTACCAATGAGTTCTTTGTAATTTATGTACGGAATTTCACACCACTGGCTTTTCGGTGAAGGAAAACATCGTGAGGCAACCTGCATACGTCCGTAGAATAAATTGGATAGCGTATGCGAATCCACCAACCCGCACTGGGCCAGCGTGGTGGATATGGCCCAATCACCCTTCGTGGGTAGGCCTAAGTCCTACAGTGGACTATTAAAAAAAAGGCTGATACAGTACAGTACAAACAAAAATATGTACAGCAACATCTAGTGTAAGAACTTAATAGCTAATAGTGATATTTTCCAGGTTGCTTTAAGATAGAAAAGAATGCTAACGAGATGATTTTAGGAAGCTGTTTAGTTGATCATTGAACCTAAGATAGCTAAATAAGCGATAGATTCAACCAGACATACTAATTAGGGAAAGACAGAATTATTATATTATTAAGTAATTGCAATAAGCAATAAAGTTGCTAAACATGATATTGAGGGCGAATAACTATTTCTGTTCAGAAACGTTCCCGTAAAGGACAAAGAGTTTCAAAGGCACCTTACTGAAAACATGGCGGCGGTGCACTGTCTGCCAAAATATTCTTATTTGACAAACAATCGCTGTGACCGTCTACAAAACGACTGTTCTAATATTTCGTGAAGAAATTTCGAGATAGAGGTGTACTGCGCACATCCGGCAACTTTTATTTATTGTTGTGTACCAAATTTCTTAAAAAGCTGCGGTGATCTAGTGGTAATGAAACCCGCCTTACAATCTTGAGGTCCTGTCCTATACCAATGAATCCCTTGGAATTTTATACGAAATTTTACACAACTGGCTTTTCGGCGAAGAAAAACATCGTGAGGCAACCTACGTACGTTCATAGAAGAAATTCGATGGCGTATGTGAATCCACGCGCTGGGCCAGCGTGGTGGATATGGCCCAATCATCTTTCGTGGGTAGGCCTACGTTGTGCAGTGGACTACCTATCAAAAAAGCTGGTACAGTACAGTACCAAGTTTCGTCAAGATTCGTTGAAAAATGTGAGCTCAACAGGAGAATATTGATGAGCACGTACCTAATCAAAATTGTCGAGTTAAAACTGAGACTCAATCTCACTCCATTCACTCGGTCAGCTATACCTATTACTTTTTACCAAGAATAGCACAACCAACTTTAATCATGGCAAGCTTCGTAAAAATTTCGAATAGTTTGCTCCAATCGATCTAATAAACCAACTTTGAAATATATGTGTATTTACAATAAAAAACTAATTATCTAAATCGTTAAAACATTAAAGAAGCTATGCGTGATTAAACACTGCATAAAATGTACACGTTGACTTGTACACCTCATCTGTTTTTCCGCCGGTTAAAAATGTCTAACTTGCTCGACAAAAGATCCGACCATTTACCCAAAATTCGCATCTCTACTTAAAACCCAGCTAAAATATTGTTCCATGCAAATCTGCATACAAAATGAAAACAATGTGACAGTGATCGACGTGTCGTGTCCCCGTCGCGTGTCGCCGCTCACTTGCTGGTTCAATGATTTTATTCAACCCAGCTTTACAGATTTAAAATAATACAAACCCACGTAACTGAATGGCGGCGAACTTTTTATTGTCTTTGTAATAAAAATCGTTGCATTTTACTCAAAAAAAACTAAACAACTGCACAACGTCTACTAGTGAACGTGTGGTGATTTGACACTTTTATTTAACCAAGCTTTACGAATCCGCCGTGGTGATCTAGTGGAAATGACTTATGACACCCGCTTTACAATCGTGAGGTCGTAGGTTCAAATCTCGATCCCGTACCAATGAATTCCTATGAATTTTGAGCGTTTAGGATTTGCAATGTCTGGTTCAATGATTTTATTTAACCCAGCTTTACGGTGCCTAAAAATAATGCGGGTAAGCATACGTAACTTAATAATGGTAAATAACGTAAGATTATTATTATATACTACGGGACTAATCGCTACTTGATTACTTGTTAATTGAGTCTACCCGTGACCTCGGTCGATGCAACTCGGCCGAAACGTCGGAATGATGAGGTATTTATCTCGTAATTTTAGTGCACGACTAGTTCCGTAGTTTATAATAATAATGTGTTCAAATCGCGAAAGTTTAAAAACAACATACCGTTAGATTGTTTTCCTAATAAAATATCGTACCCATAGACGAATAGACTCCGCTAGACGGAGCGAGACCAATTATTATCCATCTATGATCGTAACTTTTTGCATTCCGGTTTTTTTAATTAGTTTAGTGAAAACACTAAACTAATTAAAAAACCGGACAAGTGCAAGTCAGGCTCGCACATCGAGGGTTCCGTACAAACACATTGTTAAAATAATTACAACCTGTGTTGCCATGTGCTAATGAAGTTCTTTTATATGATACCTTAAATGATACGATTTACTCACTTTGAATTTTGAACCGATATTTTGTGAATTTCGAGGCCCTATTTTTTGTGATTTAAATAAAAATGTACAGTTTTCAGATTTATTCTTATATGTGTACCCTAAGACAATGCTTCTCGCCAAATTTCACAGTTCTATGTCAACAGAAAGTACCCTGTAAGTTTTGATTTTTGTGAGTGTCGAAATATGTCGTCTTTTACGACATAAACGGCTCTAAATTTTTTATAAGATAATTGAGAAGTTTTTCTTTTACACAACTGCAAGATATCATAGATATACGTATACAGTTTAAATTTCAACTCGATATCTTTACGCGTTCCCGAGATAAAGAGTCTTGACATACACACAGACGGACAGACGGACAACAAAGTGATCCTATAAGGGTTCCGTTTTTTCCTTTTGAGGTACGGAACCCTAAAAACTACATTGTACGTTTTTCACCAGGAATATGATGTCCAATGCTGAGTCCCTCCAGTCCCCAATGTAAGTATATCTGTAGGTAAGTAGACTGTACATCTTATATCATCAACATACTGGTTCACTGTCTAATACCAGTACAGACAACCGGCAAACACAGCGTGGGACGTCCACTTAAACAAGAATAATTAAAAATAACTTTTTTTTCAAAAAAAGCTTTTACTAAACAAGTACTCGCCAAGACGAATCACACGAGCTGAAACTCGACGAGTTTGAGTCGTTTCGTTACTGAGTTCTTAAAACCACCTTCCAGCTCTATCACCAGACCCTGGTTACCATTGAAAGACAAACTACTCGTCAAGACTATTCAAATGAGTCCAAACTCGACGAGGTTGTATCGTTTCATAGCAAAGTTCCTTTGGCCACCTTCCAGCTCCATCAGCAGATCAGTACACAATTTACACATGTGTGAAAATTTTTGGCTCAATTGGAAACCGGGAAGTGGATCTTTAACTTACAAGATTCAATTACATACCGACAACGGGACTTGTAAAAATAGACTGACGACTTCACAAGAAAGCGCTGGATGCAAGCCGTTACCAACCGGTCTTACTGGAGATCTATAAGAGAGGCATATGTCCAGCAGTGAACGTTCCATCGCTGATGCATGGAAAGCTTTACAAGTTAATGAAAATTATTTTTACTGTAGTAACTGTACAAACAGAGTCTACCTATGTAATTTTTTGCAACGAGGTCAATATTTTCCCTTCAACGCCCAACCATGGCGTCATAACCATAAAGAGCAAAATATAAACGAGTTTATTTACAAACGTAACTCTTAACTGTTCATAAACCGGTTCATTTTATCAATTTTACAGGCTCCTACTTAACGTCCTATAAAAGTAGTAAAGTATTAGATAGCGTTGCTTCGAGCGATATTGTGCGGTTTATATTGCTTTTACGGGGAAGTCGGTTTTACGTTTGCTGGCATCTGGTGAGATGGGGAGATTGAGTGCCTTAGTGAGAACGCAGACGAAATGGTGAATTTTGAAACTCGAAGAAATCAAAATGTTGTCGCATTGTGTTATTTTATAAGCGGATGTCGTGTCGACAGTGTCTTTTTATTTTAACTTGCTTTGGCTCCACACATTGCTAAGTATAGTATAATTATGTTATGTCGTGCATGTTATATTATTATTTTAGGTTTACGTGCTTCAAAAGGTAACAGAACCCTTATAGATCCTATAAGGGTTTTGTTGTTGTTGAAATCACAAAAAATAGGGCCTCAAAATTCACAAAATATGGTTTCAAAATTCAAAGTGAGTAAATCGTATCATGTAAGGTATCAAGGTATAAAAAAAAAATATTAGGAAAAGCTAAAACAGGTTTTTAATTATTTTAACAATGTATAATTTTCGATGTATGACGAGTAATGTGAAAAAAAAAAACTTTTTTGCCGATGGTTATAGTATAGAGATTTCAACAACTTACTTCCCAATTTTGTGAAATGTTCTGGATTTGTACGGAGCCCTCGGTGTGCGAGTTGCACTTGTCCGGTTTTTATTTTTAGGGATACGCAGTATACGTAGCACCTGTCCCCCAAACAATAAATTAATGTAGAATTTGTTGTTTGGAGGACAGGTGCGACGCACACTCTATTTTCAGGGGTGGGAAAAACCACCCCAGAAAAACAGAATGTATTAAGTTTTTTAGCAAGAGCAAAGAAGTTTCTTTGGTGAGCAAGACCCACAAGTGAGAAAACTAACAGTAGCTATTAATTACTAATCAATGTGTCTCAATCTTATGGCTCCGCGAAGCGCCAGACCACGATGAACCCCTACTACTCTTAATTCGTTTTTATCACCAAGCGTGAATGGAAATACTTCCTAATTGGCGTCGCACGCACCTGCCACAATAACTTAAATCTTGTTTCAAACCCTTGAAGTTAAATGGTGAACCCCCATGTTTTCGAACCTACTTTGAGAAACTCGGCGTTACTTTATTCAACTGACAAGAAGACGGTAATCCAATACATTTTACTATCCAACTTCAATACTAAAACTACAATCAACCATAGCAATACTTTAGAAAAGCTTCGCTCTTAGGAAAATAAACAACTTCACTATTCATAGCCTAATAAAGAAAAAGTACTTTATATAGATAAGCATAAAGTACATATTTGGTTACGGAGTAAAGTTTATTTACCAAATTATGAGAAATATCACGTAGGTTGTGTATTTAGGCTGAGAAGGAATTTCGGCTAGTCCCAGTAGGAATTTGTAGTTGAAAGTAGTTGGTTATGCAAATGTATCCACTGGATAAATATTAAGACAAATTTCAGAATTATAATATTTTGTTCCTTTAGAGTAATAAAGAAAAAATAGAGTCAATGTCAATGACTTACAATATTTTATTACGAGAAATACAACTTGAAGTATATTTTGGTGTTGTTGTTATTGTTTTTTTTTTTGCAACTGAACCTTAAATTACAGTTTATATGCACTAAATATCTAATTCAGCTTAGTAATCGTCAGCTAAGTAAATCGAATCGTTCCGCTCTCTCAAAATCTTACTGATTAATTACCAAAGTGAAACAAATAAAGTCAGTTTTTTGACTGGATGACTACATAATACCACTACATATATTAAAAAAATGACATACACTATAATTATTGCATTAGGCTAAGCCTGTAATAATAGTTGTATTTGTATTAATAAATAATATATAATAGAAAGCTGCCGTTTGTCGGATACCACGATCAAATATTAGATTGTTTTCAGCCAAGTCATTGACCTTCAGGCTACTAAAATTGTAACAATAGCCAAGCTTGTACATTTACAAACTCCTTACGTTTTTCTTGGTTTTTATCCAGCCAAATTCATCTTGAACAAAACAATATAAAACAAAACACTTTTCCCTACTTAACCCATTCCATCCTCTTAAATCCCGTCACGGAGCACACAGCGTGTCCTGCACCAAGCGTCTGCAAACAAAATGGCCGACAAGCATCGTAAAATGGCTACGTTGTGGGTTCGTCGTAGCAAACAGTCGCGCTTCGACGATTTGTCAGCTGTTTTATAAGACTACGTGGCGAAAACGTTGTTTGTGGAGGTGAATTTTGTGTAGTTGGATATTTCTGAGACGACGACTAAAGTAGCTTTTACTTTGCGGAAATGGTTGGATTTTAGTGCATGTGTGATATGCGAAGTATTTTTAAGTTTGATAGTAAAACTCGGACTTTTATATGATCGTTATGTTTGTCTGTTATACGTGTGTTTCTATCCCCGATGTGATAAAGCCTAGTTTCTTCTGTGGTTTCATGACACATGAGCGTAAGATGAAGATATGTTGTTCCCTTTTCATTATTTCACTGTTAGGTATACTCCGTCCCATAACTGCTAAGAACTAGAGTCATGACGATATTTGATGAATAAAATTACCTAATCAAATGTGTTTGCTTCAAACATCTCACTATACCTATATTTATAAATTCTATATTTATTAATCAAATAGTCTTATAAAAATATTTAAAAAAATAGTTGCTAAGTTTGACATTATAATAGCTTTAGTTCTCAATCTCAATTTCAAAACTGTATTTAAGGGGCATCCCCCATACATGTAGAGTGGAGATGACTTTTTTTTTCAACTTTATCCCCTTCATTTCGGAGATCGATGAATAGGGTTTATAATCATCATAATCATCGCCACCATCTACGGAAGCCTATCAATACTCGTGTCTCTACACATACGAGTACTTTACAATTTATTTGAATGTTGTTTTTAAACTTTCGCGATTTGAACACATTTAGGTATTTATTTATTCGTTATTTTAGTGCGCGATTGGTTCCGTAGTATATAATAATAATTAACTTATTTGAAGTCGAAAACTTACACAAATATATTATAATGATTAAAGGCGGTCTACGTCTTACACGCGCAATTGCGCACGTAAGCCTTCGAGAGGTTCTTGCGACATCGGCGCCGAGTATCGATCTGCTCGTGCTGAATGCCATTAATACTCTGTAACGTGTTCCCTGTCGAAATATGATATTAATGTGTTATATTAAAAAGGCACGTAAGAATCTGATAGCTGGGCCTTTCGCACATTATAACGAAGGTAAAGTAATCAACGTCTTTCACGCATTACATTAATTATGGATATATCCATCGACATTACAATGTTGGTGTCTTAAAAGTCTGAATAACTGGGTTTTTTTTATGAATGACTAAGAGCTATTGGCCTCTGAGGCCTCTACAGCTTACTGGACTTGGGAGAAACGCGGAAGGCGGCTGAGCCTTAAGATTAGGTTATAGGGTGACTAGCGCAAAGGCACCTGAGGAGGTACGGACCTCAGCTTGGGCCGTCACCCGGAGGGGAGATCAGACTTGTCCGGGCACCCCAGAAGGCGTGTGCCCTGTGGCCCTAATGGTTTGAACTGGTTGATTATTTGGAGAGAATCTAACCGATCTTAAAACAGATCCTGAGGGTCCTCGACCTCGCGCGCGGGGTCGGTGTATGTCTGTGTGCCTTTGGTAACCGGCGGCGCCTATACCAAATGCGGAATTCTCCCTCTGGCAGGGAGCTGTCGGATCCGGTGGAATAAATAGGTGTCTTGTAGGTAAGCGGGCTACACCCTTTGAGTGCAACTACAAACTAAGATGAAAATAAGTTGATGCATTTTTGTGCAAGAACTGACCATTAATTTGGTTTTTAAGTGTTTATAATTCGTAAGCATTACCTTTTCATTGCCGCTCAATGAGTTTTCATAAACTTACAATGAGAAGTTTATCTGTGAATGGCACGAAGCTAAAAAAAAATCGCGCGCTGACTGAGATCATCAGCCTTAAATTCCTATTAAGCATAGGTATCTATAATTTCCACTCGCATGTAGTATCAGTTACCGGAACTCCGTATTATTGTTGCGGTATCTCTACACAGTGTTCGGAGATAATTGAATCAATTGTAGGTTTGAGTGGGTTGTATTGTTGTGTGTTTAAGCAATTGAATGTCTGTTTGCTCTGTTTGCTGGCATTTCAAGTTGAAATTTGAGTAAGTACTTAAAGTATTGGGTGACATTATCGTCGGGGGTTGAAATGTAAATGTTACTTGATATTTTGTTTGAAATAAAAATGTGTGAATATTATTTTTCTATGGTTAAAAAAACCTTTATAAAATATTTCTAATTTAATAAGGAATCTGGGACAGAATTAAAGAGGGTACTATCAACTACGCCAAGAGGGACGTCAACCCTTCACTTATATTGTACTTATTATTGCCATTGAAATAGGCGTTTGTTTTCATTTCATTTATAATTATTTTTCGCAAAAAATCGCAATACCGACTTCTTATTCGACGATTTATCAAAAACGGCTCAGGGAAGTATACTCTTTCGGACTTAATAATGTATTTTTTTTAAATCAGCTCACAATTGGCAAAAATATCGATGAACATACACAAAAAATACATACAGACGAACATAGTACCTCCCTCCTGTTTTGAAGTTGGTTGTATATAATTGAGCAAAAACTTTATAGCTTTACAATTTTATGAAATAATTTATACCATCATGTGAAATGTGTAAATACTTTTCAGCAATTATTACTATTATATTTTTTTAACATTATTGCTATAATTAGTTTTACTTGTTTTATCACCCTTCGTGGGTAGGCTTACGTCCTGCAGTGGACTATTAAAAAGGCTGGTACAGTTTTACTTGAAAAACAAAAAAACACTGTAACATTACTTGTAAGACTATTAAAAGGGCTGGTACGAGTACATGCATCGAAAAAGGCACTATAAATTAGTTTCAACTGAAATATTTATTATTAATTATGCAAATAAGGTCATCAGCCCTGTAGGTAACCTAACCCATAATAATATGGAAAAAAGACCAAGTTGATGCTTTAATTAACCATAACACTGTCTTTGTTATAATTTAATTTAAACAAGGATTCGGAATGAACAAAGAAAACAATAGTTTTACACCATTAGTACTAGTTATACTACCACAATCCTATATCAAACCGAAACACAATGATGAATCAACAAGCAAGTGGGAAACGTCCTAAGATGCTCCACACACTCACGGCGTGACAATCAATCAGACGTGTGACAAGCTGACAATGGCACCTTCTCCAGGCTTACCCTTAATCATAATCACCATGAGTTCGGTCTGTCATCATAAGCTGTCGACTTGTCCTACATTATGTATACAAGTAGGTACCGCTGATGTTTTAATTCTAATTCTATCTACTAATTAAAATTCTCTCGAGCTACCTACAACTCGAAAACAGTGGTCGATTCACATTCCTCTATATCCGACTTCCTACTAATATTATAAACGCGAAAGTTTGTGAAGATGGATGTATGGATGGATGGATGTATGGATGTTTGTTACTCTTTCATGCAAAAACTACTAAACGGATTGAGATGAAACTTAGCAGTAATATAGCTTATATATCAGAATAACACATAGGTTATAAATTATAATGATATTGCGTCAAAAATCAAAATATCATGCGGGCGAAGCCGCGGGTAACTAATACTTATAATAAAATAGCGACCCGCCCCGGCTACGCACCACCATATTATACATTTAAACCTTTTTCTTGAATCATTCTATATATTCAAAAAAACTACATCAAAATCCGTTGCGTAGTTTTAAAGATATAAGCATACAAGGCGACAGACAGCGGGAAGCGACTTTGTTTTATACTATGTTGTGATAGTGATGATGTTCACTAATTTTTTGCTATCGATTTTTTGGTTTGTTCCACTATGTTCTATGTACTGTACTGTACCAGCCTTTTTAGTAGTCCACTGCAGGACGTAGGCCTACCCACGAAGGGTGATTGGGCCATATCCACCACGCGGGCCCAGTGCGGGTTGGTGGATTCACATACGCCACCGAATTTCTTCTACGGACGTATGCAGGTTGCCTCACGATGTTTTCCTTCACCGAAAAGCCTGTGGTGTGAAATTCTGTACATAAATTCAAAAGAACTCATTGGTACGGGACCGGGGATTCGAACCCAAGACCTCACGATTGTAAGGCGGGTGTCACTACCTCTTGACCACCACGGCTTTTACTTACTTTTTTTACTTTTACTTTTGTACTATGTACTATCCGAGCTTTTACTCTACATCAAGTCACAATTATTTTATCTTTTACTAAACCTTTAAAGACAGTTTTTAATTCATGACAGAATGTCCCTCATTCTGTCATGAATTAAAAACTGCTATGTTAAAAGTGTGAATTTGTGTGCGCGTAATAATTATCATCGCTTAAATCTTTTGAACGTTCGCAATGTCCTGATTTTGAAATACGCCCAATCTCGCGAAAAATAGAATACATTTTGATGTTTTAGTGTTTAAAATCTGATGTTATTAATAAAATTTGCAGCAACTGTAGCATTTTTTAAAAGTTTTAAGCTATAGATTTTTAAGAATTTTAAGACTTTTTGTTCTTCTGTATTTAACCAAACGACGCCAAAGCATTACTTTAAAAGTTTTAGGCACAAGTAGACAAGAATAGATTCAAGTAGAAGGTTTTATATTCTTGCTATTTTGATAAAAATGATGAAGAATATGTGTGCCTATCTGGGGTGTATTTTGGGAGCCTACGTGAATAAAGGTCAAGCATATCAGTCTAGCTCAGTGTCAACTAGGTTTCGGTACCGAGTGTAGCTCAGCCTATGTACTCAGCTATATTACTGATCAGGTTGTATATTTCTTTATATTCAAGGGTTAAACAAACTTTAAAAACTTTATAAAATAAAATATTATAGGATTACGAAAGTTTAGGAAACACATAGTGATGTCACCATAAATCTATTGTATACCTTCAATTTGCTGTGTTGTTGACAATAAAATCTTTGAGAAAGTAATCAAACTAATTTATGAAATTCCAAGAGAATTTTGTAGTGTATGTACATTTTCTATTTTTCTACTCTAACCCATACACCACTTAGATATATACAGCTACTAGTAATTATTAAATCAACATAGGGACTTGTGTCATTATAATAATAAATAAATATAATACATATTTTGGGACATTTTACACACGGCCTCTGACCCAAAACTAAGCAAAGCTTGTGATATGGCTGCCAGAGACATTTATACTACATATACTTATTTTTAAATACATACTTATATATATAGCAACTAAATAACACCCAGACACAGAGCAAACACTTTTGTTCATCACATAAATATTTGCCCTGGGTGGGGATCGAACTCACGCCTCTTTGATCCAAAAGTTAGGATCACTAACCACTGAGCCACCGAGGTAGTCAAGGTCAAGTCATTAAAACGAAGTATAGTTTTCAACATAAAAAATATAATTATTTTTGCAAAAAATAGCATGACCGACTTCAACCGTGTACAGAATTCGCGAATATTATTCTCGCGGATCGATGTAACATTTTTCACATTATTGTTGCTTTATCGAAAATAACTCAGCCGATTTCGATAAAAATTAAATGGGACTAATTTCGAAGTATACACTATCCAATAAAAAAAATATTGAAATCGGACCACTACGTAAAAAAAATGAGTTGTTATACATAAAAAAATATACGCGTCGAATTGAGTATCTCCTCCGCTTCGTCGGTCAAAAAGCCTATCCAAAAAAAAAAAACTTTTCAGGCGCAAGATAACACGGTCACCTTGATGAAAATGATCTAACCAGTTCAATACCCATCGCGTGCAAAAAGGCACCTTTGTCCCCAAACAAAGAAACTATTTTCCAATCTCAAACTATCTTCTATATAAAGGGACATTGTGGGCCGTGATTAAAATTTTCGTCCCAAGATTCTGCTGGCATTTCACCGGGACTATTGACATGAAATATTAAAATTTAACGGAGCGCGACTTTCTTTGCGGCTGCAGCTGTAATCGTGGCTTCCTTTTGAGTAAATATTGACGGAACGGTTGACTTTTTGTTCGGTGGTATTGATACTTGTATTCTATTTGATTCCTTTCTTTTACACTTCAAGTGATCTTGATAGTCGTGACAAAAAAAATAATATTTATAGAGCTACTTAAGAGCAGTAGCCAAATCCAAACATATACTATTTTTTTAAAAAGCTGCTATATTTTGGTACAAGATTGTCTTTAATTGAAGTTGGAACTTACTAGACCCCAAGAAGGAAAATATAAGATTACCAAGTAGTATTTCAGGAGTAATCATTTTTTGCTAAAAATGGCCGACTTTAACAATTTACAGAATTCGAATAGTTTGCACAGGTCAAAGTATCATTAATGTAGTAATTTTCACATTATTGTTGAATTTCTAAGAACAACTCAGCTCATTTCAATAAAGTTTTAATGGATGGAAAGAAAATCATCGAAATCGGTTCATAATTGGTGAATTAATCATGAAACATACATAGGTACAAAAATATATATATACAGTCAAATTGACAATCTCTTTTTTTAAGTTTTTTAAATTATAGATTACCAAGCAGTTTTTCAAGACTAAAATGCCTTTAATAAGCGCGTGCTGCGCGTTTATTTGCAGTTGGAAGTGTAATCAGGGATTCCTTTAGAGTAAATATTGACGGGAGTTGAGGGACTTTTGTTCGAAGATATTGATATCGATACGACTGTTTCCCTTTACACTTCCATTGATCTGGTTTTATGTCATTCGATTCTTAAGCGGCTGTAAAAGCGATGTGAAATTATGACAGAGTTTAGGATAACATTACTTTGAATTAAAACTTAAAAAATAATCAGCTAAGTGCAAGTCCGACTCGCACACTAAGGGTTTCGTACCGTGTGAAAGCCTCCTTCAATATATTTTATTGTAATTTAATTATTTATTTTTGAAGGAAAAATACAGGTAAATATGCTGTGAATATTTAAGAGTGCTTAGTTTTAGTTTTCTAAAGTAGTTTTCTCAAAATTTTAACATCTACTTATCCGAACTGGTAGTTATCCAGTAATCCAATTTATATATTTCTTTTAAATAAGAATAAGAATAAATTTTATTTCGTGACCATAATGTTGTTCCTTAAGCTGTACTGTACTGTACCGTACTGTATCAGCCTTTATAATAGTCCACTGCAGGACGTAGACCTACCCACGAAGGGTGGTTGGGCCATATCCACCACGCTGACCCAGTGCGGGTTGGTGGATTCACATACGCCATCGAATTTCTTCTACTGACATAATGCAGGTTGCCTCACGATGTTTTCCTTCACCGAAAAGCCAGCGGTGTTAAATTCCGTACATAAATTCTAAAGAACTCATTGGTACGGGACTAAGATTTCCCACGACCTCAGGATTGTAAGGCGGGTGTCACTACCATTAGATCACCACAGGTTCCTTAAGCTAATATTACTTAAATAAACTAGACTATTTATTACTTAAGATATTTAATTACATGCATTAACTAAATTATTTTATTAATTAAATGAAATCAAAAAGAATTATTTACATATTTTAGGGTTCATTATAAAAGTTTTTGCATTTGAATAAACACTTATATTCATCACATAAATATAAATATAATAAATACTCGTAACTACAGCACAGCGTGGCCACGCAGTACGTAACATGGGCTAGGACTGCCCACCTGGTAGGTAAATCGCACGCTTATTGCTTACAAACCAAAACGTTCATTCGTCACGGCGCACCTATGACTGATGGTGTACCTACGAAGTGTATACCGAACTCTAAAAGGCGTAGGTATATTTCGCGTTTCGACCGTTTATATGAAGACAGAATACTGTTAGAACCGTCTAACCTAACCATAACCGTGACTATAGGCCACTATTAAACTCC
Organism: Hypomecis punctinalis; assembly: GCA_949316475.1. Taxonomy (NCBI): domain Eukaryota; kingdom Metazoa; phylum Arthropoda; class Insecta; order Lepidoptera; family Geometridae; genus Hypomecis; species Hypomecis punctinalis. Next base: position 24,526,722 of record OX438797.1, read on the forward strand.
TTAAAATTGACAGAGATAACCCCAAGCCGCTAATAGGCGATAAAACTTGTACAGCACGACTAGTGCCTAGAACGCATTGTGGTTATAGCAGCCAAACGCTGTTTTAGGTCATTGAACACTTGCCAAGTATGTCATGCATGGGACCGTATCTTCGCCTGGAAGCTGCCATTATACGCTTAGAACAGAAGGCTTGTTTTTACTCAGCTGTGAATATTTCGCTTTATTTTATTGCGTCCAGGGTTATGAAATTTCATGAGTATGTTTGAGGGACTTGTTTCTTTGGATTATAGGCCTTGCACCAAATTATTATTAGTAGTATTGTAGTATATGTATGTAGTATGCCTTGGTGGTCTAGAGGTAGTGACACCCGCCTTACAGTCGTGAGGTCGTGGGTTCAAATCCCCGGTCCCGTACCAATGAGTTCTTTGGAATTTATGTACGGAATTTCACACCACTGGCTTTTCGGTGAAGGAAAACATCGTGAGGCAACCTGCATACGTCCGTAAAAGAAATTCTACGGCGTATGTGAATCCACCAACCCGCACTGGGCCAGCGTGGTGGATATGGCCCAATCACCCTCCTTGGGTAGGCCTACGTCCTGCAGTGGACTATTAATAAGGCTGATACAGTACAGTACAGTATAGTAGTATGGTTTGCTGTTTATAGTCACTATACTTTGGATAATTTCCTTTAAAATATTTTAATGTATATTAATATGGATAGACGTTTCAATAATTTTCAGCAGAGTAAATTATAATTACTAAGTCTTCCTCAATGATCATGCCCGTAGAATTTATAATACGATAATGAGTAAGTTTTCTTAGTAAAAAATTAAACATTAAGCGTTGGTTTTTCAATGGTATTATGTCCTTCAGTTTTACTGGTGACATTTTGTCAATGGTTTTTAACCGACTTCCAAAAAGGAGGAGGTTCTATGTTCGTCTGTATGTATTTTTATTGTATATGTTCATCGATAATTTCGCAAAAATTGTGAACCGAATCGAAATATTATTTTTTATTTCGAAAGGGTATAACGCTTCTGAATTCCTGAAATGAGCCGAGCCGTTTTGAACAATCAAAAATAATGTTAACAATTCAAGCGAAATATTCGAATTTTGTACACGACGAACGGCGGTTTTGACATTTTTCGCGAAAAATTAATTATTTTATGAAGACACGGTTTCTTTTGCGCCCTTAAAACAACAAAAATCAACGAGCAAAGTGGATGCTTATAAATACTTTTTATAATATCTACAGGCTGAACTGATTTTGATGTCATACATTTTAGTGTTTTTGTGTGTAAGCGGCAGAAATGGGAGTGGACAACCAAAAAAAGTGTGGATGAATTGAGTGAAAGATGATATGCGAGAGAAAGGAGTTGATGATGAGATGACGTATGATAGAGTGAAGTGGAGAAAAGAAACGTGCTGTGCCGACCCCACTTAGTATGATAAGGGCAGGATGATGATGGTGATGACATTTTAGTGTTTAGTAGGCACTTTTCCAACCATGAGTTAAACTGCTATGAGCATCAATAAAGACGAGATGAATGACAAGATAGATACTTACGATTAGGTATGTTTCATAAACGTTTAAACTCCGTTTAAAACTTAAGTTTCTGATCACGGTATAGTATAAGCAATTGAGCATATAAAAGAAAACTGTACTGTATCAGCCTTATAATAGTCCACTGCAGGACGTAGGTCTACCCACGAAGGGTGATTGGGCCATATCCACCACGCTGGCCCAGTGCGGGTTGATGGATTCACATAAGCCATTGAAATTCTTCTCCGGACATATGCAGGTTGCCTCACGATGTTTTCCTTCACCGAAAAGCCAGTGGTGTGAAATTCCGTACATAAATCCCAAAGAACTCATTGGTACGGGACCGGGATTTGAACCCACGACCTCACGATTGTAAGGCGGGTGTCATTACCTCTAGACCACCACGGCTTAAAAGAAAACGTACTATCAATATTAACCCTATAAAACATACACCGTCATAGTTACTATAACGACAAATCCACGTTTCATATCCGCCAATATCCAAACATTTCTATACATTGAACAGCGCTATCGATTCCGCCTTCAATTCACATGCCATAACATTTTAACGACCCGCACAGAACAATGGCGTAACAAAGTCAGTCCCATTCCGATACTAAATACAATATCACAGCGAAATCCATTTTGACGGAAACAATAAATCCTGTATGATCGGAGTCAGCTATGCGTGAGGATCTATGTGCCATCGGAGGGTACTGACCCGGAATCAGGTGCGTCACGCGCGAACTTAATACACCTAGATGGGCTGTCACTCAAACGCACGTGCTTTTACCTTTGCTCTAATATCTAAATCTATAAATGATCAATGCTGATAACTAAAATGTGAAATAAAAAACAGGCATGACAAAAATATCAATTGTGTCTTATATGTGATATTATGGTGAAAATATGTGGCTGAAATAAAATAAATATGTGTACAAAAATATCTGTGAACAAAAATTTTGTGTGGGTTGAAAATATAGTTTATTAGGTTTTTTTTTTTGAGATTCATTGGTATAGTGATTTTGGTGTACATTTTATTTATTAAATCAGTGATAAAAACTACGATTCCTGCCTGTACGAACGGTGTCAGCTATGCGTGAGGATCTATGTGCCATCGGAGGGTATTGACCCGGAATTAAGTGTGTTACGCGCAAACTTAATACAACTATATGGGCTGTCACTCAAACGCGCGTGCTTTTACTTTTGCTCTAATCTACACCTATAAATAGAGTTTACTGAATCAAAGTCTGTAACAAAAATGTTAAATAAACTTCAGTTAACATAGAGTTGCAAATAAATCAGCTATGCGTGAGGATCTATGTGCCATCGGAGGGTACTGACCCGGAATCAGCTGCGTCACGCGCGAACTGAATACACCTAGATGAGCCGTCACTTAAACGCACGTGCCTTTGCTCTAATCCACACCTGTTCTATAGAGTGTATAGGTTATACTAGATCAATGTCTACGAAAATATGAATTAAAACACAGCTCAGATGGAGTTGCAAATTATTCAGCTATGCGTGAGGATCTATGTGCCATTGGAGGGTACTGACCCAGAATCAGGTGCGTCACGCGCGAACTTATTACACCTACATGAGCTGTCACTCAAACATACGAGCTTTTACCTTTACTCTAATCCACACTTAGGTATATAAACCGTATACTGGATCAATGTCTTTTATTAAAGGGCTTAAGACAATAACTTGTTGAGGTTTGTTTTAAGAGAATACTTTGTTAAAAAATATAATTTATGTATTTTCCTAATCAATGACAGAAAGTATAAATCATGTTTGATCGGAGTCAGCTATGCGTGAGGATCTCTGTGCCATCGGAGGGTGATGACCCGGAATAATACAGCTACACAGGCTGTCACTCAATCGTGCACGCTTTGGCTAACTAACCTACATCGATAGCGGTAAAAATGTGCGTACAAGGTAGGTAACCAATGCCTGTAGTAATCATTATTTTTCGCAAAATGGCATAACTTACTTTCAACGTGTTCAGAATTCAAATAATTCGCACGAATCATTGTGACATCCATGCACATTATTGTTGATTTATCAAAAATGTCTCAGCCAATTTCGTAAAAATTTAAATGGGCCCACTTCGGGAATATACTTTTTCGAACTATTTTTTTTTTAAATAGTTTCCCAATTAGTGAAAAATTATTTAAAGACGAACAGTACCTCATCCTTCACAGAAGTCGGTAAAAAATATACAAAGTTTCAAAAAACCAAATGCGCCGCAAGCCTATGTCCTTAATTCTTTTAAACTATTTACGGATAGTGAGCAAAACTTACCCAATGGCTCAAAGCACTCACCATTGGAGAGGGCTTAAACAGGTGTTACCTATCGCCTCGAAGCCTTTGAAAAACCTTGGCAAGGTAAAGAAAAATCTCACAAAAAGTGTATACTTTGGCATCGAATTTCACGGGAGAGCCTACAAATTTACCACCTTATCGAAATCGTTGAATTGAGGTGCCACTATCGCATTTTCTACACCAAACCTGTGAACGTCTAGAGAAAAAATCGTTTCATGATTTATCCGGATCCATAAATAGTCGTAAGTTGGGTGGTGTAATTATTTTCGAGGCTGTCCAAGTAATGTGACGCAAGCGGAAAGTTCATTACATGACTAAGAAATTTGTTTGTACTGCACGAACTTCTCGAAATCTTGAATGCAACAATTTTGCAATTTTAGGGTTCGAGGCAACCTCTGGTGTTTGATTTGGGCTGTAATACTGGTGTTGTGCTTTTTATCAGCGATTCCAATAAATTTGGCATACTGCACTTTACCAGCCATTATAATAGTCCACTGCAGTATATAGGCGTACCCACGAAGGGTGATTAGGCCATTTCCACCACGCTGGCCCAATGCGGGTTGGTGGATTTACATATGCCATCGAATTTCTTCTACGAACGTATGCGGGCTGCCTCACGATGTTTTCCTTCACCGAAAAGCCAGTGGTGTCAAACTCATTGGTACGTGATCGGGATTTGAACCAACGACCTCACGATTGTAAGGCGAGTGTCTCTACAACATCACGGCTTCTTAAGTATTTTTTTTTTGGAAATCAAATCGGTCAAGAGCGAGTCGAGATATAGGCTTATGAAGATTCAGTTATAGAGACGAGAAGATTCAGTGTCGCGAGATCTACTTTTCGGAGAACTGCTAGTAATATTTTGTAGCAAGTACATTGTATAGGATATATATAATATATATATATATATATATATATATATATATATAGCCGTGGTGGTCTAGTGGCAGTAACACCCGACCTTCAATCGTGAGGTCGTGCGTTTAAATCCCGATTCCGTACCAATGAGTTTCTTTGGAACTTATGTACGGAATTTCACATCATTGGCTTTTCGGTGAACGGTGGAAACATCGTGAGGCAACCTGCATACGTACGCAGAAGAAATTCGATGACGTATGTGAATCCACAAACCTGCACCGGGCCAGCGTGGTGGATATGGCCCAATCTCCCTTCGTGGGTAGGCCTACGTCCTGCAGTTGACTATTAAAAAGGCTGGTACGGTTATTACATTGTATAGATAATCTTTATTTGATTTTATAAAATAAAATAATAAATAAAATCTCCTTTTTTATCGTATCCCTGCTACATATATATATAAGGAAACTGATACTGCGTTTATGAAATCTCTGAAATACAACGCTGAGGTTATTCGCAATAATTTCTGGTTGGCTGGAAATGGGAACAACCGGTTAAGATAAGCCGGGGATTTTGTATTCGAGGGGCACGCGGCCTATTTTCGAGGTTTGCTGCTGATTTTTTTTTGGCTATGGTAATTTATGGCATTTGCCTCTTGCTCTTATTACTTCTCTGTACTGATATTACTGATATAAGATCTTGATATAGTTTAGTACGTAAGCTGGTTAAGGTAAAAGGACGTATAATTTTTAGAATAGATTTCTGATATACCCATAATAATATAGTTATCCGATAGAGACCGCGTCATCAAGCGTCGCATAAGACGTCCATCGACTGACAATTTAATCAATACAATTAAAATAACAGTAGACATCTTGTACAGGGTAGGTACATAGTCCGTAGAAGGGATGGCAAAAATAGTCGTAAGACGTCCACCGGCAATGTATTCGTTTGTAGACAGCTGAGATCTTCATCAATTAACCATAAGGTGTATATTGTTGAAAACAGAGACACTAAATAGTCAAAGAGACCTCCTCTATGAATCTCTGAAATAAAAAGGTAATATTTCTTAACATGGCATACTGTTTTGAGAATATTTTAATTGTTTGCACCTCTTCTTATAAGACGTAACAATCGAAACTTGGATTGTTTTTTAGCCGTGACCGTGAATAAAAATAACAGGGAAAATAAAAACAACATAGTTTAACATGACTCAACATAGCCAAACGTTTGCCAACCATGAAAAGTTAGGGAAAACAGTCCTACGTAAGGGGCCAGACACATTCCCACGACACAGCAAGCCATTATGGTACGGCACGTCATTGCGTTGTGTAGCAATATCTACTATGGCACATATAGACAAGAGTTAACTTTGTGACGTCGTAGGGGAGGTCGCCTGTGTGCAATTTTACGAATTTTGTTACGTTACAACACTGCTCTGTCATAACTATAACAGAATACGGCTAGAACTCACGTTATAAATATTATACGGTTGATCCGCAAGGAATCCGCTCCTCTGTCATTGCTAGAACAACTAAAAGTATTTGATACTTATTAGAAACTAATTCGGTATTCATCAGTACCTACTCGCATCTACCAAGTATAGTCGGTACCTTGGCTGCTTATTTAAATCTTATTATTAGTTCACCGTAACGCCACGACGGTTTTCTTTTTGCACATACTCCAGTAACTTTGAGCATTGGAAATTGGCGACTAAGAAACTTTTCAGAAGTTCTACGGCACGTCCGAACATTTCAATCTGTTTACTTCTGTACGACAAGTTACTTTTGGACACTTGAAGCAATGGTTGAATTCCATACTTCGGCAATGTGCGCCTTATAATTATGTAACTTATGTTTCACTATGGAAACTAGCATAGTTTTCGCACATTTTAATTAATTAAGGCACAGGTGTTACTCACGCTTAACTTAAGTAGAAGAAAACTGCTACTATAGTTTCAATCGCATTTGGCGATCTTTCTCAAGGTTAGAGTACTAGTACGCGGGCTTGCCTGGCATAGCACTGACTTATAACTTATGTTATAAAACTGTTTCCGAGTTTTAACGCTACACAATTTACTGGAAAATTTTATTAATTCTTGAATAGTTTGTACCAGAACTGCTCTATTGACGTCCTCGTGTTTGTGCCAACATACTCTGACACAGCGCTTTAAAACTTGGACAATATTCGGAAATTTAAATATTTCAAGTACACGCCCTAACAGAATTTCCGTGCCGTAACAATGTCGGCACGACGCCGTATCAATTTACGACGCCGGACTCGTACCGTGGAAACGTGACCAAGCCCTAAGGTAAAGGTCACCAAAACAAGTAAACTATTCCATTATTCACCGAGGCCTGGCTATGGTATCATAACACTCGCTAGAAACGTTTCAGAGCAATATGAGCAAAAAAGGTTTTCGTCAACAATACAACATTACATAAGGAATGAGGGGAAATTGGGTCACAAGTGAGTTTTGTATTCGGTCACCCTTCCGCGAGACTCCGCGAATACGAACGAGAACTCGAGAATAATACGAGCTATTGTTTTTCTGGAATGAGAACAGAAATATTTGCGAGGAAATGCTCAATTTGGCTGTCAAATATTCTAGAACTGTAGAACGTTCGCTGAGAGATGGCGTGAAACATATCAAAGCGGAGCAGAGAAGAGATGTACGAGGATTGCCACAGTGTGTTGTACATACTACTACTTACTTTGGTCAAATTTTCATTTATGTTTTGAATTTGTTCCGAATTGAAGAAATCAAATAATTATACAAAAAATCTTTCAAGAACAAGAAACACGAATAGATGGAATAGAACGGGAGATAAGGAAGAAAAATATCGTGTTTTTCGGGATCGAAGAAACTGAAAATAATTATGAAGAGTTGCTAACACTTGTTGTAAATTTGATAAATGATAAAATGAAAACAAACTGCGACTCCCGAGAAGATTCTGGTGTTAAAAGAATAGGTAGAGAAAACGAAAAACCTAGACCGATTGTACTCGCATTCCTCACTATGGTTAAAAAGCTGGAAGTTATGAAAAATAGGAAGTATTTAGCAGATACACTATACTACTTTAAAGAAGATTATCCACAAAAAATTTTAACAAAGAGAAAAGAACTACAAGATGTGTTTAGTAAGCAAAGAGAAGACGGAAAAAAAGTATTTTTGAAATATGATAAGGTAGTAATGTTAAAAGATAAAGGTGGTTTCGTAAAAGATAATTTACAGTCGAATAGCAAACGCGGACTATCGGAATCGCCAGAAAACGACTACAAGACATCTGATAAAGTAAATAAATTTAAGCAAAAGTCAAAGACGAACCGAAAAAATAGCATCACATCGTATTTGTGTGCCACTGGCTACATACTTCAACTACTACTACCTACGTAAAAAATGCTATTAGATCATCTACAGATCCTTGAAGGTCTAAAGATCAATAAATAAAGAGAGAATCCAAGTGCTCAAGCCCAGTACCAGTCGACAGCATGCCCAGCTAATGCTGGCAGTCTTGCCACGCTGAATGGCAATGCTATTAAGCAAAGTAAACACCAGTATGTAGTTCGCCAGTTCACTGCATAAGTGGACATATTTGCTTGGTGATTAACAAAACACAATCATGATTAAGATATGAAAGTTCACACAAGTCACTAGGATTCGTGCAAAGTTGTATGATAAACTTCAGTCGAAGCATTTTGTGGCTGTGTTGGATCATTAATAAGCGGCTAGTCTAAACGAATATAGAATTTCTGTAATTGGCTTACGGACTACAATGCTCTGCTCAGCTCCACAAACCTCCACTCCGTTTTGTTAGAGTGTGGGCTTTCGCCGTGCGTCGTTTGCCAAATTCAAATGGCTCTGTAAATTCTGTGTGTTATTCGATCTGCGTTGAGACATTCCACGGCGTGCTATATATTAGCATTGGTATTGTTGCGAAGCTATATAAGCTTACCTAATACGTACGTAGCTGTATATGTATTGTAACTATGTAGCAACCTTGCTTCGTAAACGTAGCTAGTCTCCCGACTTAAAACAAGAATATTTAATGTAAACTAAGCTACTCAAGGAGGAGTAGTAGAGGTTACTCTATGGTAGTATTGTAAAGTAGGTACTTATTAGAATGACTTATCTATCACTCTTGTATGGAAAAGTTGTTACTTTATGAATCTATTCATCTACACAAATAAATAAAATTGGAGTACTGTACTGTATTGTATAAGCCTTTTAATAGTCCACTGCAGGACGTAGGCCTACCCACAAAGGGTGATTGGGCCATATCCATCACGCAGGCCCAGTGCGGGTTGGTGGATTCGCATACGCCATCGAATTTCTTCTACGGAAGTATGCAGGTTGCCTCACGATGTTTTCCTTCACCGAAAAGCCAGTGGTGTGAAATTCCGTACATAAATACCAAAGAACTCATTGGTACAGGACCGGGATTTGAACCGACGACCTCACGATTGCAAGGCGGGTGTCACTACCTCTAGGCCACCATGGCTTCATAAATATTCTATAGTATTACTAGCTGATCCGCAAAACGTTGTTTTGGCATAATAATATTGCAATTTCACCAGTAAAAAATGGCCATTGTAAATTGAGATATAAACTATCCTATCTCTCAAGTAGGATAAAACTGCACACATTGTACAAAATTTGGTTAAAATAGGTTCAGTAGTTGAGAAGTTAATCGCGGACAAACAACGTCACACGAAATTTTTTATACATAAAGAAGAAATATATCATTTGACGATGTTAATTATGAAATTAACTTCTGAAAGATTTTGGTATTTCTTGATCAAAGTAATAACCACACGGACTGCCTCGATGGCTCAGTGGTTAGTAACCCTGATTCCTGGGTCAAAGAGGCGTGGGTTCGATTCCCACCCAGGGCAAAAATATTTACGTGATGAACATAGGTGTTTGCTCTGTGTCTGTGTGTTATTTAGGTATTATCTATATGAGTATGTATTTAAAAATATGTATATATGTAGTATATCAGTCTCTGGCAGCCATATCACAAGCTTTGCTTAATTTGGGGTCAGAGACCGGGTGTAAGATGTCCCCCAATATTTATTCATTATATTTTTCTTCCGTCAGTCCGTCCTTGGTATAATATAGAATCTCAAATTACTAGAACAAGAGTAATTAATATTTAACTAATTTGTGTAGGTTTGTTAAGAAGTTTGGAAAACATATTTTGCCCCTACTTTCTTAAATTCTAGTAAACAAAAATCTTTACGCGTAATCAAAAAATACAAAAAAACAGTTACAATATCAATTTCTCCCGCCACAGTTGGATTATTGAAGTGTTCCCCCAATATTGAAAAGCAAATCGAATTTAGAGGGAAATGACAATAGATTCCAGCACAAAATATTTCCTTTGGTTATTCCGTTACAATAAACAAGTTTATCCTATGGGTCCCTACCGAACTTTGATACGAGATTTTGAATAAGATAAGTATATCTGGTTATGGTAAACAATTCTGATTTATAAAGGTTATGTAGGAAACACTGGGTATGTAAATGGGAGATAAATAACAGAATCAAGTTTATGTAGTTACTTGTTTAGGGTGTTCGGTTGCAGTTTTTTTATACGAGCCAATTTACATTATTTGCTAAGGGGTTGTGTGTACGTGTTGTACGTAATTTTTGATTATTTTGAGTGTTATGAAATAGTATCTTTTGCAGCCAAATTAGATTTACTTCATTTGATCATAGATATTTTGGACATCAAATTCACTTCACAAAAATGGAACCTACAAGTAGTTTAAAAACATACAAGATGCTCGCGAAAAACAATACCTTTCGACAGTAAAGTAAAAATGTAGCTTGCTTTTTTTGTTTCTTGTTCTTGTAAAGTGAAATATATTTTTAAATGAATTGAAAATACACTAACGTTTCACTTAGCGTAAAACAAGAACGATTATGAAAAACAATAAAAATGGCTACAAAGAAATTTGATTACAGCTTCGATCATTTAATATCAGCTCTTTTAATATTATTATCGTGAATCATGTAGATACACTATTAGAAATATAGATGTACTTAGTTTTTGTGACACGTGACCAGAATGCTGGCATCTACTTTGGTCAAAAAATAAGTATAGCAATTCAACGAGGGAACGCCGCCAGCATTCTGGCCACGTTACCCTCTGCCCGGGTCTTTTAGATTAGTTTTATTTTTATTTTAGTAATATAAGTTTTAGTGCTTATTAGTTTATTATTAGTTTTTGTTTTTATTTCAACGTTGATATAATTATGGAAGTATAAGTTTGTTCTAAAAATAAACTTTTGATTCCGGGCCAAAGAAGAAGTGACAGTACAATGTACCGCACACTCTGTATAACTTTCTATAGTTACTCGTACATCAGAGAATAACTAGTATCATTTCTTGGAAGTTTTGTCGACTTTCCTAAGGCAAACGTATTGTAATAATATTCGGAGAATATATGGTACAGATATTATGAACAATAATATCATAAACAAAAGCTGTGTCCGAGTCCTTGTTCGAGTAATCTATGAATAGACTTTTGCCTCACAAAGTAATGTTTTTTGTTTCATGCCAAAATGTATTTGTATATTTGTAAAAATGGAAAGTATTTTCAGGTCTTATTTAAGGTTACTTTTAGGTACTACGAGACTAGTCGTGCACTGAAAATATGTGAAGTATGACCTAAAAAAACATTAATAATCATCGAAATTGCGTAACATACAGGGTATTCCCAAAAAAATAAGATAACTACTGTCAAATGGAAAACCTGTTTTTAGAAGTCGATTAAAATATTATTATATTAATTAAATTGTTCTACCTTACCTTGAACAGGCGTATAAATATTCATATACAAGCAGTCTTCGCTCTGGTTCTTCAGCCGAGGCAGCAGCCGCCTCAGGTACTCCAGTCTGCCTTTGGGCATCCGCTCTAAGACCAGGGTCTCGTTGGAGATATCGGGCAGCTTCTGCGGGCAGACCGGGCCCATCTGGTCTACTGTCTTCACGTCGTCCCAGGGCGCTGGCGCTCGGGTGGGCGCAAACCTGCAAATATAAATGCTTAATATGGAATTCTTTTAAATTATGTAGTAGATAGGTAAATATATTTAAAGTAGATACCTATAGCTTAGAATAGGAAACAATAATGGAAATGCTTTTATTTTAAATGAGGTCCGGTGTAGAATTGAGCAAGTAGACTTTGTTGCGCGCGCTTATCAAGAAATATTTAGAAATTGATTACAGAAAAACGAACTAAATCCGGTCGTAAGTTTAATAGAGTTTGTCCGATTACGTAACTTACGCAAGTGTATAAGTATATTAGCTCATAATAGAAGAAGAGGCTAGTTACTCAAATGACCACCACAAAACTCACAAAGACATCATTTGGTTGTACGAGTAGAAATTAAAAGGTATAAATTACCGTGTCCCCTTTAAGTGAGTGACTCAATCATATTAAAATTTCTTACAAGCAAATAACAGAAAACAACAACAACGAAACTCATACAGACATATGATTTGATTTTGGAAATTAAAAGTTATAAATTACCGTGTCCCCTTTGAATGCGGACCCAACAAATTTTCCCCTTTTTCGGAATTTCGAAATTGCTTCAGCAAAAACGACACATCCAATATTGATTGCCTCCATTGAAAACCCGTACTTGTCTCCTAAAACGTTCAATTATAAGCATCAATTTACCAAATGGACGCGAGCGATCGAAGTTCGGCCGCGGCAATAAGGGATGGCGCCCCAAAGGACAAAGTACTGAACATTTTTTCCGGTCTCTGCGGCCGCGGCTAAATGTAGCGTGAATCCCCATGGATTCCAGTCTGGAGCGGACGGACTAAGGAGGAAACGCGGGGGTAACGCTTATGATCTCCAATAAGACCGGTTCGTAGCGGATTGCATCCAGTGCGATCCTGCGGTCTCAATGAGGTCATCCATCCACCATGTGGGTGTAACCAACCGGTCTTATTGGAGATCTTTAGGGGAGGCCTATTTCCAGTAGTGGACTTCCTATATGGCTGGAACAACCGAAAGAATGAACGAACGTAAAAAAAAAAATGAAAGATAGTTACTACGAATTTCTAATATAATAAACTACATAATAAAAGCCATACATAAACACTTCTAATAATACATACAATAAAAATAAACATATATATGTATCTAATACATAAATATATTACAAAAAAGGGCAAGTTATTAGTATAACGAAGAATGATATGGGTATCAGTCAGAGAGAGCTTTGGGAGATAATGTTGCTGAACCTAATATTAAACGCTTTGTGCGCGTTCTATTGGTTCTTTCAAATACATTGCTTGTTACGAGTACGCATCCTTTCATAAATCTAGTGGAAATGCAGCCTGAATCCGGCTTAAACGCTTTGTGCGCGTTCTATTGGTTCTTTCAAATACATTGCTTGTTACGAGTACGCATCCTTTCATAAATCTAGTGGAAACGCAGCCTGAATCCGGCTTTGCCGTAAATATAGTAAACGTTTGAATATTACATGTCCGAAATTAAATTTAATTATCAAACATAAAAAAACGCTTATGAATAATCGGCCAGCCCCCCTACCGCCTAAGCAATAGCAATGGTAATAGCAATCGTTTATGACTTCATTTTAGTCATTTGGCACCGCCTATGTGACGTTAGCCATCAAAGTTGTTCATTCAACGATTGCTTTCGCAATCCGCACAAAGCAATTGATGGCTAACGTCACATAGGCGGTACCAAATGACTTAAATGAAGTCATAAACGATTTGCTTAGGCGGTAGGGGGGCAGGTGCGAGTCGGACTCACGAAGGGTTCCGTACTGCACAGGAGCGAAAAACGGCAAAAAATTTCGATTTATTGTATGGGAGCGCCCCTCAAATAGGTATTTTATTATATTTATAGTATTATAGCGCCAACATAAATACATCATCTGTGAAAATTTCATTTTTATAGCTATCACGGTTCATGAGATACAGCCTGGTCACAGAAAGAGGGACAGCGGAGTCTTAGTAATAGGGCCCTAAAACCTAAACCCTAAAAAGTCGGATTATGGACGATAATTTTACGTGATAACGTCATAAAAAAAAACATAGTTGAATCAACAACTGAAACAAGCCCATCGCTTAGGCCGACCGTATCATTAGAAATAGCTAAACGTTATCAATTCTTACCCCACAAACTGCCTCCTTTCAACGCTACTGAATTCTGACGTAAACATTGTGAGGAGTCAGCTGAAATACGATGTTTTTCCTATCCAAGTTTGCGGGATTCGAAAATAGAGTTTGGTAATTTAGGAACCGTATGTTGTGAGCCATTCAGACTTTCTTGTAACCATTGGTACATCTAAACTTTTGAGTTTTTTTTAGTTGCGCAAACGTCGCTTTGTGTTTTTTACACACATTATAAGAGACGTAAAAAACTGATTTAGTAAAAAAATAAAATATCAATAATTTACTTTTAGCATAGACAAAAGTACTCAAGCTTTTACTTATAGATACAATAAGCCCGATTACAGAGGCGCCATCGTAACTAAATTAGCTAAATATCATAGTTCTGTTTCTTTTTCACATTAGGCATTCGATAGAGAGAACGATTTTTACGCGTAAATTAAATAGCAAATTTACGCTGACGCCTCTGTAATCGGGTTTATTATAATTCTCATTAATCATTGTAATAAATGTTTTTATTTTATTAATAAGTTGTTTAAAACGATAGGCTAGTAAAATATCTTATGGGTTTTAGCCTTTTTTAGGGTTCCGAACCTAAAGGGTAAAAACGGGACCCTATTACTAAGACTCCGCTGTACGTCTGTCCGTCTGTCTGTCATCAGGCTACATTTCATGAACGGTGATATTTAGATCTTTTAAATTTTCACAGATATATTTATTTATAACAGCACACTAAAAACAGAAAAAATTACAAACCTAAATTTTTGGCCGTTTTTTGCACGATGACGATGCTAGATAACGGCTTAAAATATGCACAGAACAGTTAGTTAAATTTACATAAGTAATTCAAAGTTAAATTTACTCTAAAAATTAATTATTAAATTAAAATATATTAAATATATGAAGTGGGTTCCCATATAGAAAACGTGATTCTTTGCTCGGTATTAAAAAAAGCAACATAACGATGCTTGATATTTTCACAGAATATTAAGTTTAGATTTTATTCCAACAAAACTTAAAAAACATTTCAAAAACTAAAACTATTAAAATTAATCTTACTTATATTTAAAACTCATCCTAAACGAACTTATACTAAAACTTATACTAAGGGTTGCCTGGAAAAGATTGCTATAAGCAATAAGAACGCCCTTTGTTGCACTATTTTATGTCGCTTGTTTCTGAATTGTATTTTAGTGTCAACAATAAAGTGTTTATCTATCTATCTAAGATAAAAAAAAGTTGTAGGTATAATATTATTTGCAAAAATGGCTTCTATGCGGTACGAAACCCTTCATCCACGAGTCCGACTCGCACTTGGCCGATTATAGTATTATCATTTAGGTACATATGTCATTGAATTTATCACTGTATATTATTAATTGTATCGCTTACACATGCAATGATAACTATTTTATTGATATTTTTTTAAAAAAGCAGATAACATAATAACAAAAAAAAACCCGACAAGTGCGAGTCAGGCTCGCACATCGAGGATTCCGTACAAATCCAGATAATTTCACAAAATTGGGAAGTAAGTTGTTACAATCTCCAAAAAAGTTTTTTTTTTATTTCACTTTTTTCGTCATACATCGAAAATCACTCGTTGTTAAAATAATTATAAACCGGTTTTAGCATGTGTTAATGAAGTTTTTTTGTATGATACCTTACATGATACAATTTACTTACTTTGAATTTGAACCCATATTTAGTGAATTTTGAAGCCTCATTTTTTGTGATTTAAATAAAAATGTTCAGTTTCCAGATTAAATTCTATATGTGTACTTTGAGACAATGCTTCTCGCCAAATATCATAGTTCTATGTCAATGGGAAGTACCCTGTAGGTTTTGATTTTTGTGAGTGTCGAAATATGCGGTTTTTTACGACATAAACGACTCTAACTTTTTTAAACGATAACTGAGAAGTTTTTCTTTTACACAACTGCAAGAAACTATAGATATACGTATACAGTTTAAATTTCAACTGAATATCTTTACGCGTTTCCGAGATAAAGAGTCTTGACATACACACAGACGGACAGACGGGCAACAAAGTAATCCTATAAGGATTCCGTTTTTTCCGTTTGAGGTAAGGAACCCTAGAAAATAACTAAATTCAATAAAAAAATCTCATTTATCTATCAATCATTTTCCGACTCCACGAATCAACAAAATTAAATAATCAAATTAAGTACATTTCTTTAATTTTTTTCTCCATTTCTTAGAACTTCATCTACATTTTCGCCATCGCTAATTTCCTGGCAGCCGAACAAAGCAATTTCACTAATGAGCTTTCGGTTTTCAACGTCTTACTGAATACGGCATTGAAGCTCAGACTCCACTAAAACGGAGCCGAGCGGTAATGTGTGAAACCATGGCAAGCGTTCTAGACCGCGAACCCACTGCCTAAGCGTCATATTTGTTTGGCAAAGTATTAAACTCCCGATGTTCATAAAATCACAGACACGCCCCAAAAATTATACGCTACCCCTTCTAGAGTCATTTTATCTTCGTACTCATTTCGAAAATTGTCGCCAAATTGCACGTGAATTTACTTACAAGTTAGAAAATAAACATCGCTTCAATATGTCAAGTATTGCGCTTATTTATATGTAAATTTACAAAAAAAAATAAAAAACAACGAGATGTACTCTGGTAGTGCCAGCAGAAGTGAAAACTTGAACATATAAAGTACTATCATTTATATGGTAAAATACAATATCACACGCACACTCGCGCAGTTGCCCTGCGCCGTCTTGCGGATTTTCAATCAGGTCACGTGTCCTGACGCGAGTTCTACATTTTTTATCCATCCAAAAAAATGCCCAACGCCACTAATGAAAATGGAAATCAATCAACTTCCAGGTATATTGAAATATACCTGGAAACTAGAAGAATGTAATATCATCATTCGAATAAAAATACACTAAACTCAGTTCATCTGTCTGGGAGCTGTGATGCCACAGCCAGACCACAGGCACTGTCAGACACACACTTTAATATTATAAAACCACTTAAATTACGGGTTAAAAAGACAACTCTGTTCCATTCGTGGCTATAATTGGTTTGGAAGAACATAGGTAAGTATGGCATTATCTGCAGGGGCCATATACACTACAATTGGACTAAAGTGCTCTGCCCATCTCCGCTTCGTTTCACTTTTGGTGGAGTATGTACCTTACTGAATGGCATTGAATGTCGAAAACGGGTCCTTCCTGACATTAATTTAAATTTTCACTAATTGGAGATTCATGAAATAATAACAGGAAACAGGAAGATTGTTACTTGTTGACAACTTGTTTACGGGGAAAGAGAGAACAAGGAAATGGCCAATTTATTAGTATATCTATGAAATCACGAAGTGCTTCGTGATATTGAAGCAGGGAGACAGTTTGGTTTGGTTAATTAGAAGAAGGTTTGTGATTCTTTCTCAATGTGAAGTGGTTCTTTTTGTTGCAATTTTAAGGTAATCAGTTTAACAAAATTTAAATATCCATAGATTGATTGCTAATTTCATGTCAATTAGGTTCTCCAATTTTATCTTGTATATGAGATAATTGTCGTCATATAGCCATTTTTTCTTCTAAATTGGTCCTATTTCTAGCGGGTTATATCTAACGCAATCCTACAGTTCCTATCTATTAATCATATATCCATAAATATAGTAAAAGCTTGAGCATTTGTATTATCTTTAGACCTTCAAGGGTCTGTGGATGATCCAATTGCTTTTTATGTAGTAGTAGTGTGTAGGTAGTTTTAGCATATAAAGTAGTATAGTATCTTATTGTAGTTAATAAATAATAAAAAACAAATTTCTAGTAAAAGTTGTACGCTAGAACATATATTACCCGTTATACGGTTAAATATTGTTGGCAAAAAAATTAAAAAGCTAATAACGGAAACATTTAAGGTATACAAAAACAAATAAAGGAACGTAATCCACATAGAAATAATAGAATGTAATGAACAAAATCAGCATTGAAGATGGAGGCCTCAACAAAATAATTGCCGGCGTTATTTCCCTAAACTGATGTTGCTATAAATCGCTCTACTAAATTATGTGTTTACAGTATGTTGTTAATCAATGTTACTTACCTATTAGATCCTGTAGGCGGCGTCGCGTACGGAACTCCGAGATACGCCTCAACCGGCTTCAAGTACTTATGTTGATCCATAGGCATTATCACTCCTTGGAGCTTCCCGTACCTAGTCCCTATAACTCTAGTCCTGAGCATAGAATTCCTCCCACTAAAATTACAGTTCGTATTCTGACTCAATAACAGCACTAGCAATATCACTAACTTCACTCTCTCCTCTAAATTAAATCTAATCCTAATTTTTATCACTTTCAATTCTATTTTCGTTATAAACTGCTTTATTGAGTTGCAAAGGTGAAGTGGCAGTCGGTTGGTGGCCATTTTCCTGTATATCACCTCTGCACACCCATCTCTCTCGGTCTTGTATCATGTGAGTTTGTTTGCTATGACATTTTGGTTTTTATATGGTTGCTACGTTGGCACATTTTTGGTTAGCACAGCCATCGCCGCCCGTACCTGTAACACAAATATGTTTAATTAGCATAAATATTAGGTTTTTTAACATCAAAAGAGAGTAAGGATGTTAATATTATGAATTTGAAATGTTGAGCTTCGCATATTCATACATAATGTACGGCACGTAGGTACGAGTAGATACGTGATAATGTGAAGCTTCAAACTTCAAGCAAATATCTACAGAGCCACAGCGCCTAAGTGAGAGTAGTAAAAAAATGTCCAAGCACCGTCATATATAAATACTTAGATATTTACACGAAATAATTCACAAAGACCCGTTTTCTCGAATCTCGGCGTTATGTCACCTAATTAGTGCTTGCAATAGAGCATATTTGGCATCGCGCGGCGTTGTAGTCAGTTTGCAAACTAAAAAGCCTGCTCACTACGTAGCTAGGGCAAGGTATTGGCTCGGACACTTTTACTGTACGATTGTGACTCTATAGATATTTGCTCGAAGGCTTCAATTTAAACTTTATAAATAAAATTTTAGCTCCGCAAAAACTTTTCACTTCTACATCTAAACTAACTTGGATTCAGGTATGTTATTTTAAATAAACAATGTGAAAAAGCCAGACAGTATATTCTGATTAAATTTTGTTCTACCAAAATAACAATAAGTGTAAAAATGTTTTCAAGTATTCCACAGCATTTGGCGATGATACCCGACCATGAATTTTTATCCGACAGCCGTCGGTACTAAAAAGCCTAAAACCGACCTTTACGTTTGTCTGAATTAAACTGAATTATAAATTATTTTGCTGGGCATAAACTGGCGCATTTTACGTATACATCACAGCTAAAAGATCCTAAAATATATTTTTAGAACAGCATGTCAGATATTGCATGATAATAACAATCAAGCCAACAATATAAGCCGTGATGGTCAAGAGGTAGTGACACCCGCCTTACAATCGTGAGGTGGCGGGTTCAAATCCCCGGCCCCGTACCAATTTCTTTGGAACTTATGAACAGAATTTCACACCACTGGCTTTTCGGTGAAGGAAAACATCGTGAAGCAACCTGCATACGTCCGTAGAAGAAATTCGATGGCGTATGTGAATCCACCAACCTGCACTGGGCCAGCTTGATGGATATGGCTCAATCACCCTTCGTCGGTAGGCCTACGTCCTGCAGTGGACTGTTAAAAAGGCTGGTACAGTACAAAACAGTATAGTAACAATATTGTAAAATCATGGAGATAAAATGAGGTAGGTAATTGTGGATCTTCCAAACACAATTGAGCCTGAAATGAAAAGACAAAAAATACGTTGTAATCGGCATTTTGCAGAATGTAACAGTAGAACTCAACACAAATAAAAATCTTTGCGAAAATCCCGCAAGTTTTTCTCTTAATCGGACTGTTTTTTAATGCATGTTTTAAACTCTGGCACAAGTGCAACGCGTTCAAAGATCCCACAACACATTGATAGCCCTATAACATCATGTACCAACAGCAAACATTTTATTCCGTTCAGCTAAAACCTTAGTAAAAAGGGCTAACCTCCGCTCGTTAGCCTGAATTAATAACGAGAGTGAAAAAAATAAAACCCCTTTCGCGTATAGATATTGAATTTGTAAACACAAAGCCTACAAAGGGCACGTTGAGGAAGAATTACAGCAATTGTTTTGTGAAACGTGAATTTACGTGTGAAAGGTTTATTTTTGTTTTGTTGTGTGTAATCTCCCGGAAAGTAAAGGGAATCTAAAGCCGGTTATGTGTTCGGTAAATCTGGCGCTGATGCTTTACGGAAATATTGTACGTATAGGGAAAATGTAGATAACTACGTGATCCGAATTTTTGGGCTGAAGGTTGAAACCCTCGTTGGTTTTGCGCGTATTTATCTAAATATGCGTGAAAATTTATTACGTCCTATGTAGCGTTAAAGTAAGTGTTTATGTTTATTTTAAGCCTGTTATATCAATATTTTTTAGTATCACAGATAATTCAATATCTCAGCGATCATTAGTCCAATCACAATGGTATATCAGGTAGTTAGAAGCTTGAAAGTCAAGTAAAAAACATAGTACAACTATAATAAAACGTAAGTAGGTACTGTCTGATATTTAGAACAATCAGCAAAACGTCAAGCTAATAAAAATTTAAGCCACATCAAAAAAATTATTGAATAACCTCTATCAACACTCATTTCATATTTTCGAACTCCTAAATGAAACTGTAACTCAAGAAAATCATGGTTCCGACCTGCTGAATATTCAAAAAAGCTCGATCTGAAAACGCATTTCAAATTTTTTGAAACGCTTATCCGAAGTGGATTGCAATTTTGTTAAAATGGATGACAAATTGCTTATTTGATATTCCTTTGCAGAAATTATTTATTTAAGCTTGTTTAAAATAGGGAAAATAAGTAATTAACGCAATACTGTACTGTACTGTATTAGCATTTTAATAGCCTACTATAGGATGTAAGTTTACCCGCGAAGGGTGATTGACGCAATGTTAACAACAAAATATCAAGTTAAATTAATGATATATGTTTTTAGCCTATAAAGAAACTGCCGGTCATGAAAACTATGGTGCCAAATAAACTGAGCGGCTGCGAATAAATTTCAAATGCTCGGGAATTTATGTGTGCCCATTATGATCAATTTATACAATGGGGCCAACTCCAAAGTCGCAAAAAAACTATTCCTTAAAAAAAATTATTGACTGTACAAAATTGATGGAACAGTAGATTTTTTCTCGATTTCGGTGTTGGTTTTCAATTAAAACTTGGTCATAATAAAGTAAGTACAATGATGTCATATAAAAAGTCAGTCTTTTATAGAAATACTCTATACTTAGTATTCAAAGAAATCCTATCTGAAAACTCATTTCAAACTCTTTGAAACCTACTCGCCTATCAGAAGTGGGATTGCAGAAAGGTTAAAAAGATGATAAATTGCTAACTTCTGATAATTCAGTTTTTACATAAAAATAGTTTTGACTCTTGCAGTGACACAATGATATCTTAGAAAATTTGTATTGTCTATAGAAATACTTTATAGTTTTCAGATCGGGTTTCTTTGAATACTAAGTGTGTTCAAAGAAACCCGATCTGAAAACTCATTTCAAACTCTTTGAAACCCACTCGCCTATGATGACAAATGGCTTATTCGATATTCCCGCGGGGCGTTCGCGATAAATCAATAAAGCTCCCATTACACAGAATATGAATACTGAACGAGGTATGAAGATGTCTCGTTAGGGACTGAAGATTCTCGAACACCTATTTAAATATTCAATAAGTAGTTTATATTTAATGGGGCGAGGGTTCTACGAAGAATTTGAAGTATTACGACCCAGTTAGAAAACGGGGCTCAATAAATAATATTTTATTTCTTATCATATTTTTAAAGGCTTCTTCAAATTAACGAACAGATAGTAATGTATATACTGTAAAGTGATTCAT
This sequence comes from Hypomecis punctinalis, assembly GCA_949316475.1. Classification (NCBI taxonomy): domain Eukaryota; kingdom Metazoa; phylum Arthropoda; class Insecta; order Lepidoptera; family Geometridae; genus Hypomecis; species Hypomecis punctinalis. Next base: position 24,548,563 of record OX438797.1, read on the forward strand.
ATTTTTCTGTGACATACACTACTGTACTGTACTGTACCAGCCATTTTAATAGTCCACTGCAAGACGTAGGCCTACCCACGACAAGTGATTGGGCCATATATACTATGGTGGCCCAGTGCGCGTTGGTAGTGGTTTTTGAAAATAACTACTACGTACTAAATTAAGTCTTTCTAGTCTCGCAACTTACTATCGAGGATTAAGTCCCCAAACCTTCTCAACTGTTTCCTCTGTGTCATTGGTTGTATAGTAACTCTTTTCATTTGAATCTCTGTCTGGCTTTGGTCTGAAATTCAGTATTCCACGTTTTCGCTACTATCTACAGTACAAAGCCAGTATAACCATTTAACAACCTTTATATCTTTTTATTTGACCTGAAAAATTCACGATTGTACTCCAATCCGAGTGAATGTGAAACACTCACGTTCAAAGCATAAATCTACGTTGAATATCAAGTACTCTGCGAAACTATGATTTCAAATGTAAATCTGGCTGTTTTTATTATGTGTGAATTGTTTTTGAAAGCAGTTTTTTTGTAGAGGGCTATTACAGTGTTATTTGAGTTTTTGATTCATGCTAACTACTTAATAATATCAGTGAAGCTATTACCTAAAGTTGTATTGAATTGCTGACTCGATATTGACAGCGTGCGAAATCAGAATAGATATAATGGAAAACTATGTCGAGCTAAGGTCATTACCATGTACAGTATCCGATAGTTCCTTTTTTCTTTTGGAAAATCATTGTCCTGTTTTTTAGTTTCATAATAATCTTCATTAAAAGGAATTTCATATATTCTGATGTTATTATTCTTTGACATTTCTTGTAAAATATGGCTGCGTAATGGCGGTCCGTCTGTCCGTCTGTCACCAGGCTGTATCTCATGAATCGTGATAGCTAAACAGCTGAAATTTTCGAAGATGGTGTATTTTTGTTGCCGCTATAACAACAAACACTAAAAACATAATAAATTAATTATTGAAGAGGGATCCCATACAAACTTGATTTTTGCACGTCGTGTTTTTTGTTTACTTATTTATAACAGCAAGAGGAATGGGTATAGGGGGCTACAATACGGTACGGAACACTTCGTGCGCGAGCCCAACTCGCATTTGGCCGATTTTTTTTTAATTTTCGTACATTACCTATTACTCAATTTCCATGTAGTTTTTTTTGTTGCACAATGTCATAGTCATACAATCAGTTTTCAATCCAATACAATTTTCATGATATGTAACACCGTGTAGCCTTTTTACAGTTTCATAGGCCGCTTTCACTCTTGAATATTTATGATGATTTGTAACACAATATAATAACATCAAACTGACATTTTTGAGAAATAGAATTGTGTCTGTACAATGGCATTACTCCAAAACGTATTCAAAAATCACTGGAGCATTTCTTCTGAATGAATTGTAAAACAGTCATAAAACATCCACGGCTCACGACAATTGCTCATATTCCAGTAATATTTGCCACACATATAAACGGGTCGGCATCGATCACTAACTGCCGGTAGATATATCGAATAATATGTGTGAAACCGATCGACTTTACCTAGGCCGGGAGGTAACGGGCCGATAAAGCCGGAAGGTAAAACCGAATGTACATTTGTAGATGAGCGGCAATGTTCTACACACACACGCACGGAACGACGCGTGATAGCCAAAAGAAAACCGAATTTCGCCGATTGAACCTGAAAGAATTAAGCCATCGGTGTCGATCGGCACAAGGCGAGTGATACCGAACGTAATGGAAGTAGTAGCTGCTGTGGGTCGGCTTTGTTGTTCGACAAATTCTGCCGATCCGAGTGTGCTGGCCCGCTTATGTGTTTAACAACCGTAAAGGCAGGAATTCGAGCACACTCCAAGGAACAGCTCCGAGACTCCAGTAGTGCCGTAAAAGTTAATTCCTCTTTTATTGTCGAAAGGATTCGTAATAAAGTTAAAATTACCAGAGATGGAGCTAACAGAATAGACAGAAAGATATTCTTCATTTCTGTTTCGTACAAGGTCTTTGAAATCAAAAGATCAGAGAGATACAGAAATGAATGAACAGTACGTGTTTAAAGTGAGTAAACTAAACCTAAATCACTGGTTAGTTATAAACAACCTTTCAAGTAAAACCCTTTCAAAGGGACTAACTGGACCCAAAATCACGATTAAAAAAATCGGTTGTTTGTAAAGTCGGTTTACGTACGTTAATTTTACGTGATTATACATTATCTTCAAATTATCCAAATTACATTATCTTTGGTGATAACGTTATACGCTTCACAAACCGAACTTTTAGGCCGATCGTGCCTCTCTATCGCTTGTTCTGCACAGGCATGGAGGAGACTGGAGAGCGCGTGGGCCCCGTTTTTGTTGAAACAATAGGTCCCCGATTTTAAGCGGGAGGAGAGGTAAGCTCCGCTGGCTGTAATTGGCTGACGCCAAAATGACGCAATGACAACAGTTCTTGTAGTGGTGCCAAAAATGTTACTAGCAAAATATCGATATCGATATTTTTAACTTGGTTCTACTTTGAATAAAATATCGTATCGCAACAACACATCTTTTTAACTATTGACACGATACTGGATAAAAATATATCGTATCGAAACCACACAATCGTACCGTCTCAACTAAGAGTGGCTTTAAAAAATATTATTTCTGTGTACTTTGCCACTTACAGTTTGGCCGACGTTTATCGATTTATAAGACGTTAAAAATCAGCCGCTCTATTCCTTTTGTTGATACGAAATGTATTTTCCAGTGAAACAGACACTCGATGAATATTTTCCACAGGACAGCAGAATTTATCGAGATTTGTAAGACTAGTAAAACAATCAAAAACAATTTGCTCATATTCTAGTAAAAACCGGAATCCGAGCTCTCCGAGGAACAGCTCCGAGAGTAGTGATGCCGTAAAAGTTAATTCCTCTTTTATTGTCGAAAGGATTCCTATTAAAGTTAAAATTTCCAGAGATGGAGCTAACAGAATAGATAGAAAGATACTGTTAAATTTCGCTACACTTAAGCACATCATCATCATCATTTCAGCCATAGAACGTCCACTGATGGACATAGGCCTCCCCTAAAAATCTCCAATAAGACCTGTTCGTAGCGGCTTGCATCCAGCACGATGGTGTATCGGTGACTTAGGTATCTTCTACGGATCCCCTCATTTCTGATTTCTCGCAGAGAAACTCAAAGCATAGCTTTTCCATGGCTCGTTGGGCTACTTGGAGCTTCCTTACACAAGAAATAAAACTCTAGAAATATGTAAGTAAGTTTCTATGAACCGGGTAGCCCTCGTGTTAGAGTTTTTAAGCCGCCTGAAGACGTCAGACATGGCTAAGCAGTTGATATAACAATTTGGGTTGGTTTCATTGGTTGGTGGGGTTCATTATTTAAAGTGTCTTTCGAGTTACCGCAGCGCTTAGTTGTAAATGCCACCCACGGTTGTCCATGTATACAGCGTGTTCAGCAAAGAGTGGATTATACTTCACTTTTCACTATATCTAAAATTAATCAAAATCTAAATAATTTTTATTTGAGCATTTTTTTTTCACTATATGAGCTCAAAGTTTATCATTATATTTTGTTAATGAAATGATTTTTATCCTGCTTCACACACTAGGGGTATAGAAACTTTATTTTTGTTTTAGGCCGGAATCCCAGAGAGTGCAGCTTCAAATCCTGCGAACGCGTCAATTTTTGAAATGTTTATCACAAAAAGAAAGTTTCTATTATATTATATCAGAAATTTTTGGAAAATATTAAAAAGAAAAGAAATGAATGATTTGACACAAAAACGGCTGCTTAAATTTAATAGAAAAGTTATCCTTTAACTACTTTGCTAAAAACAGACACAAAAAAATCTAGAATTCAGGCCACAGGTTTGGAAAAGGAGACCAAGTGTCTGCTTTTTCTTAAAATTTGGAAAATGTGTTTTTATCTCGGTAACCGCGGTAATTTTACTGAATACATTTGTTTGTATTCGGTTAGAAGTAAACCGCCTGCCAGTGAAATATTATACACTCTTTTACTAAACATCCTGTATGTACAAAAGATAAAAAAATACGAAGTATTACTGTAAGAAATGTTTGTCGTTTCAGTCACTGAAACATATCTGGTTCAGCAACCAGTAGTGATGTGTTAGTTACCAGTGAAACTAACACATCACTACTCAAGAAAAACTACATCAAGATAAACAATTTTCACTGTGGAACCAACCACAAACCAATAAATAAGATATAAGCTGTTCCATACATTTTTCCTACAATCAAACTTTTTTAATGGAACAACAGAATATTCCGCAATTTTGAATGAAAATTTAAACAAAGAATAAACCTGATAAACCCCACAAATTCCAGTTCCAATTTACACAAAACAAAATGCAAGATAATTCACACTTCTTTTCATCGACTACACAATTTTCGATTGCCTTTCCTACGAGTAGACTAATTCTACCCCCGGTGGCGGAGAATCTTTTGGAACTTTTAATTTTCCAAGCCTCCGTTTTCCCTCGTTTTCGTAACACTAAGGAATGGTACGGTGGAAATAAGATACTAAGATGCTTACATTAAAACTTACGAACTTTCTACAAAATTAAATGTAAGTACTGACTGCTATTTTGTACAGAATATGGACTTGAGACGTAGGTAAATTACTTTTGTATTTTTTTTAAAAATAATACTTGTTTTTTGCAAAAAAAAATAGCGTGACCGACTTCAACCGTGTACTGTACAGAATTCGCGAACTTCGCACGGATTATATATAGGTAGGTATACGCGATTTTTCGCACGGATCGGTGTAACATTTTTCATATTATTGTTGATTTATCAAAAATGGCTGAGCTGATTACGATTAAATTTAGATACAACCAATTTTGAAGTATATAACTCTTTTCAGTTAAACAATAATTATCGAAATCGGACTACTATGAAAAAAGTTATGCGTGGTTATACATAAAAAAATATACGCGTCGAATCGAGTACCCTCCGTTTCGTCGATCAAAAAGTCAAACTAATTCCTTTTAATTCGCTCCATAAAAAATCTCACTTATAACTGAACGACAACTTGACTTGACTATTCATCATAATGAACAACATTATACTATTTGGGGCAGCCCTGAAATCGCGTAAAGTCAGCTGTTTGTAATAGCTTGATAGAATTTTCGTAATTTTTCTGTTGCTGTTACAGTAAAAGTCGTAAAAATCAATACAACGATATTGAATTTATACTTTTGAAAATCCCTACATTTCTCAAAGTAACATGTCGTGTATTCCGTTCTAAATAATGTACTAGTAAAAAAAGTGCAAATGCAGAAAAATGTAAAAAAAAAAATTATGAAGTAGTACAGTTGACAAAGATTTTAAACGATCTTTCAATCATTCAGAATTCAGAGCGCTGCTCTTAGCGATTGAGCAATTTCCACGAGTGGTTTTCCGCAAGTGTCTTCACCTCCCTGTACGACATGACATCTACCTTCTCTACCTGATCTAAAAATGCCCTGCGTGGTTTTCCCTCATTCATTCTACTTTAAAAATGAAAATAAATTTCAGCGCCTACAAGAAATATCTTCCCACGCAAACTGAAAACAATGGACACCATGTAAGGCAAGCGTAAATGCCTGACAAAGCCTAACGATACCATTCATTTGATGCTATAGTTGCAGATGAAACGGGCATAATGGTGTTTGTATCATTTATCTTCGTTATAAGCTTAGTCATTGTTTACATGTTATATTACCACGACGTCACGGTAATGGTATATAACAGTATTGTGAGTCGGCCCTGTCCTTGAAATAAATAGCTGCAGCTCCGCGTGGCTACGCAGTACGTAGTACGAGCTAGGGCTGCCCGCCTGGTAGGTAAATCGTACGCTTACAGATTACAAACCCACACGTTCATTCGTCACCAGTGAGTGTGAGTTTTGTCGTAAACATGACGCGCTCTTCGGCGAGCGCGTAAGCATGTAATTTGTATGAAGAAATGTACAGCGCCACCAGCGGCGCGTTTTTGAAACACAACAAGTTCATACAAATTACATGCTTACGTGCTCGCCGAGGAGCGCGTCATGTTTACGACAAAACTCACACTCAGCCTACAGGGCGCATAATTGCGATTGTTGGTAAAAGGCCGGGTGACTAGCCCTGGTGTAAAAGTTTTTAAGCCACCTGAAGGCTTCTGACATGGCTAAACGGTTAAAGCAACGGGGGCCTACAGCAAAAAAAACGGGACAAGTGCAAGTCAGGTTCGCACATCAAGGGTTCCGTACAAATCCAGAAAATGATAATACGATTTACTCACTTTGAATTTTGAACCCATATTTTGTGAATTTTGAGGACTCATTTTTTGTGATTTAAATAAAAATGTAGTTTCAGATTTATTCCTATATGTGTACTTTGAGACAATGCTTCTCGCCGAATTTCATAGTTCAACGGGAAGTACCCTGTAGGTTTTGATTTTTGTGAGTGTCGAAATATGCGGTTTTTTACGACGGCTCTAACTTTTTTAAACGATAACTGAGAAGTTTTCCTTTTACACAACTGCAAGAGACCATAGATATACGTATACAGTTTAAATTTCAACTCGATATCTTTACGCGTTCCCGAGATAAAGAGTCTTGACATATACACAGACGGACAGAAGGACAGACGAACAGGCGGACAGACGGATAGACGGACAGACGGACAACAAAGTGATTCTATAAGGGTTCCGTTTTTTCCATTTGAGATACGGAACCCTAAAAATCAATAATATAATTAGTCCGTGAGTTAGATTATCAAAAAATATCAGACGTTTTTTTTATATCCATCAAACAACAAATGACAAACATAAATCTTGTCAAAGTTTGGGAGTGGGGGTCGTGACGTCACTCCGAAGTTCATTTGTATGGCACTTGTGACGTCACGCGGTACTTTGACGGGCTATACCTTCGTAAATTTTTGTTTAATTGACCAACGAAAAAATAGGTGTCTAATATTTTTTGATGGTCTATCTGATGGACTAATTATATTCTTTTAGTCATCATGCCTATTTAACGTGTCACCCGAGCTACGGTAGCACTCAGTTGTAAATGCAACTCGCGGTCACCTATCCGAAGACTGACCGTGCTGATCGTTGCTTAACTTCTATAATTCTCAAACTACGCTATGAGGGTGTATCGAGTGTGTACTGTACTGTACCAGCCTTTTTAATAGTCCACTGCATGACGTAGGCTTACCCACGAGGGGTGATTGGGCCATATCCACCACGCTGGCCCAGTGCGGGTTGGTGGATTCACATGCGCCATAGAATTTCTTACTTGGACATATTATGCAGGTTGCCTCACGATGTTTTCCTTCACCGAAAAGCCAATGGTGTGAAATTCCGTGCATAAATTACAAAGAATTCATTGATCCGGGACCGGCCCCCCTACCGCCTAAAGCAATAGCAATCGTAATAGCAATCGTTTATGACTTCATTTTAGTCATTTGGCACCGCCTATGTGACTTTAGCCATCAAAGTTGTTCATTCAACGATTGCTTTCGCAATCTGCGCAAAGCAATTAATGGCTAACGTCACATAGGCTGTGCCAAATGACTAAAATAAAGTCATAAACGATTGCTATTGCTTAAGCGGTAGCGGGGCAGGTTTGTACCCACGACCTCACGATTGTAAGGCGGGTGTCATTACCACTAGACCACCACGGCTAATCTATCTAGCTATCGAGTGTGTACGGAACTCCAAAGCTTGTTGGTATGATTCGCGTCCCCACCGTTTGTTCGAAGATGAAATACTGTGAGATACCATTACCGTGACGTCGTTCTATCTGTCACGTTCTGGATCTTCACTCGAAAATTGTTAACATCGGAAGAATTCGGGTAATGTTTCCTTCTTAGATTAATTTGGGTTCTTTCTTTGTTTACTTCCCTCTGAAGATTAATGTGTTCAGTTTTATTGGAGTTTATTATGTCAGCAGAAGCGAAATGATTTAGAGAAGAGAGTTGCGTAGGTACTTACTTGTTCTCAATATTGAATTGGTACGAGTGTGCATTTGCTGATTGAATTAAGTAAAGAACCATTATGCTGATCACTTAACTTAGCTTTTATTTTGATTAATCTATTTTATCCCAGTTCAGGATTAATTACTAAATCACAAAGCAGATTTATGTGACATTCTACTAATGTGTATTATACTTAAATGCTACTAATATTATAAACGCGAAAGTTTGTGAGTTTGTGAGGATGGATGGATGGACGGATGTTTGTTACTCTTTCACGCAAAAACGACTGAACGGATTGAGATGAAACTTTGCAATAATATAGCTTATATTTCAGAATAAGACATTGGGCTATAAATTATAATGATATTGCGTAAATTTTTCATAATATAACGATAAGTGTTAAGTACGAGTAAGATCGGAGAACTCTGAGAAGATATTCTAGAGTGCGATTCAAGAAATGTCAAAAAAAAAAAAACAACTGTCGAATCGAACAACCGTCAAATCGTTTATTGTTTTATTTTTTTGGATTTTCCACTTCCTTTATTAAGGGTGGTAAGGTAGGGCGTCGTGTTTAAAAGACGTGACGTGACATAGTCTACTTTTATCCCAGATAAATAAAGGGTTCCCATAGGATAGCACAAAAATCAAAATATCATGCGGGCGAAGCCGCGGGTAAAAACTAGTGACTATATATAATTGTCTTATTCATTCCATTTTTTATTTTTGTTTTTGGCTAAAATAGAAAAATAATAATTACTAATGCATAAATGAGATACATTTATGCTGTTCAAGCTCGGTAGTTATAATGAAGTAGGTAAATTCGTGTATAAATAAAGTCGGTTGGCTAGCCCTGGTGTCAGAGTTTTTTTTTAAAGGATCTCTGACGTATCTAAATGGTTAAAACAATCAGGATTCACAATCATGTAGTGCTATTGGCTAAGTTTTTCCTAGTGATCACCAAAGTTAAGCAACTGGTTGTCATGGCCTATTTTAAGATGGGTGACCGCGGGTGGTATTTAAAACTGAGCGCTGCATATATCGTAGTCGTTACAATCGAGTCAATAGGATATTTATATCAGTAATTATTTTTTTGCAAAAAATAGCATGACCGACTTCACCCGTGTACATAATCATTACACAGTATAAAACAAATTCGCTTTCCGCTGTCTGTCTCCATGTATGTTTATATCTTTAAAACTACGCAACGGATTTTGATGCAGTTTGTTTTAATAGATAGAGTAATTCAAGAAAAAATGTTTATATGTATAATACACCTGTGCAAAGCCGGGGCGCATCGCTACAACGTAAATATTATGCACGGATCGATGCAGCATTTTTCACATTATTGTTGGTTTATCAAAAATTGCTCAGCCGACATCGATAAAATTTAAATAGAACCAATTTCGAAGTATATTCTTTCCAATAAAAAAAGAATTATTGAAATCGGACTACTACTAAAAAAAAGTTATGCGTGGTTATACATAAAAAAAAACATATACGCGTCGAATTGTATACCTCCTCCGGTGGTTCGTCAGTCAAAAATAAAGGCTTTGTACAGAAAATAACTAGAAATCTCCAAAACAGCTCTGTCTTTATTTCAAAAAATTGATACAATTTTCAGAGCAAGCTTAATAAACTAAAATTTTAGCATTTCTCTTCCGGATGTAAAACAGCAACAAACAATGAAATATAATACACAGCACTAATCCCTCTGAGGTATTATCTGACTGGGAAATAATCTGTCAAAACGCTACAGACGAAATGAATGGCGTATACAAAGCAACCATGGATGATAGAAATAAATAAGGGACCATCCATCCATCCATCCATCAGCCGAAGGAAGTCCACTGCTGGTCATAGGCCTCGTCTATGGATCTCCAATAAGACCGGTTGGAATCGGCTTGCATCCAGCGCGATCCTGCGGTCTTAATGAGGTCATCCGTCCACCTTGTGGGTGGACGTCCTACGCTGCGCTTGCCGGTACGTGGTCTCCACTCGAGAACTTTTCGACCCCATCGGTCATCAGCCCTCCGCGCTATGTGCTCCGCCCATTGCCATTTCTACTTGCCAATCCGTTGGGCTATGTCGGTAACTTTGGTTCGTCTACGGATCTCCTCATTTCTGATTCGATCTCGCAGAGAGACTCCGAGCATAGCCCTCTCCATAGCTCGTTGGGCTACTTGGAGCTTACTAATAAATAAGGGATACTTCATGATAAATATTACTACGCAAAATCGATATTTTGCTATGTCTGTCTGTGTATCCTGTTATTTAGGGTTTCAGTTTACTTTAGAGTATTCTTCCGAAAGGTTTATAGCTAGATATAAGTAGTTCTCAGTAGACGAGCGAAGCCGGGCCTTGACACAAGTGTTATTATGTGTGTAGTGTGTTAAATGCCATTGCACATTACAAAATTTGTTGGTTCCTCAACAAATATTGGTTATATTATATTCAAGTACACAAGAATCCCAGACGGATAATGTGGCCGATCGAGAAAATCTGAAAGAGATGCATTGAGTAGAAAGAGAAATGAAAAATATCTCGATTCGGGGGCTGTTGTCGAATTTTTCGCTGCGGGACGTCAAATTCAATGCATATTTGACAGTTTTGAAAACTCGCAGCTAGATTTTACCTACATTTTTGCGGTTGAGCGTTAGAATTTTTGAAGTGTTTGTCCTGTGTACAAATCCGAATTTATTTTTTAAGTCGCTGACTTTTCTGCCGGTCTTACTACATCTATGGAAACAAAGAACCGCTTAGGAAGTATTATCGAGCGTGAATTTGGAACGAAGAACAAGACCTCCCTTCTCCCCACAGCCCTTTAGCATCCGTTCTCAAGATATGGGTAATCGAATCGAGGCACGTTACGACATAAAATATGAATTTTGTAAAATAAAGAATTTGAACTGTCTAAAAACAAGTGTCATTTTGTTGTTATTACTTTCCAAAAAACTAACCCATCGCTATCACAGATCTACCGGCTTTTTTGCCAGTCTTGAAAATACAAGAGAAATACCTGCACTATCGCCATAAATTATAATCCATATGTCTTTAACAACTTAACTAAAATGTTTTAGCACGTCCCTTTTTAAGGTGTAAAATGTGCGTCTATCTAGTGCAAAATAGGTCAATATAGCGGTTTATTTCTTCACACAATGCACAACACAAACATTTATTCATGTTTTATTTTCATGTTTCAAAATAACACTTGACTTACAACACAGCCATCTTCAGAATATTTAAAAAAACAGAGTTTAGACTCTGTTTTTGAAACTAAATAATCTTGTAAAAGATAAGTTATAGCGTAACAAATCATGTTTAAACTGTACGTCATTACTGAGAAAATTTAAAGCGTTACGACCCACAAATTTCCCAACGCTTTCTTAATGCTTATGATGTATGAAAGCAATTTTGTTTTAACGTCTTCTGTAAGACGATTACAGAAGCTAGCGTATGGAATATCGACGAATAATTTTGTGAAGCGGAAGTAGCATAAAATATGCAAGATTTCAGCAAAGTTTTTGAGCGAGCGAAGCGAGGTGGTGGCTCAGAGTCTAATGGTTTTATATATTTGTTCGACGATTGCTCTAGTACCGCTTAAACGATATCCATGACATTTTGCGTCCATGTCATTTATGAACATAGATTTTTTAAGTTCGAATATGAGCATCTTGTTCAAGGGCTGCAAAGATATACAGGGCATGGTGAATAGAGGCAAAACAGAGCCAATTTTTAGGGGGATTCAAAATATCGTCAGAGTAGCGGATGAGGTAACGTTTTTTTTTGCTATTTTTTATTTCTCATAGGTTTGTGTTTCACCCTTCACCTTTCGCGGTTAGGCCTACGACCTGCAATGGACTATTGAAAAAAGCTGATTCAGTTTGCGTTTGACTACATACTGCCTGATGTTAAGCTTATGCAATGCGGTTTAGGGTGTAGGCCGCTTACCTAAAAGATACCTATTTGCTCGATATTTGAAGACACCTTTGTTGTACTTTAGCGGAAAGCCGACTCAGGCAAAGCCATCAATATGGAAAAGAAAAAATGCCAGGTCGATAGGCAAAGCGTTTCGCATTTTGTCATTGTTTAAAAGTCTTTTGTGAGACGCTTACAGAAGCTAGCGTATGGAATATCGACGAATAATTTGGGAACGGAAGCGGGATAAAATATGCGAGGTTTCCGCAAAGTTTTATAGTCTTGGGAGTAAATTGATTTGCGGCGGTGACCTACATTTGCTTTGTTGGAGAATGTGCGTTTTATTGGCTGTTTGAAATACAATGCCACTTTGTTTGACTGGTGTTTTATTTAGGTTTTTTTGGTGGAATAAAATATTGATTCAATGGCATGATGTGAGTAGAACCAGTTTTTTTTTCACCATATTCATCATTATAGGCCATAGAACGTCTACTATTGTACATAGGCCCCCTATGGATTTCCAATAATCCAAATTAGAAGCGCTTTGCATCCATCTTTGTGATCTTCGTAAAGATTTTTAAATAAATTTTCTTTTTAACGATATTTTCAACACATTTATAGAACGACACTAAATTTACCAATTATGCATGAAGACTGAGTAGAAAAATCATTATAATAATTATTACGTAGGTTAAGATTGGTGAAAAATTATGGACACGATTTTTTTGCTTTTGTCAATGTAACCACAAATGACAAAGATAAACCTTGTCAAAATTTGGGACTGGGAGTCGTGAATCACTTGGAACTTTGACATGCTATATCTTTATCAATTATTGTTTAATTGACCAAAAAAAAAATACGCGTCTAAGATTTTTTGTAAGTCTAACAGACTCAGACTAATTATATTTTTAGGGTTCCGTACCTCAAATGGTAAATACGGAACCTTTACAGAATCACTTTGTTGTCCGTCTGTCCGTCTGTGTGTATATCAAGACTCTTTATCTCGGGAACGCGTAAAGATATCGAGTTGAAATTTAAACCGTATACGTAGGTATATCTATGATCTCTTGCAGTTGTATAAAAAAAACTTTTCAGTTATCGTTTAAAAAAGTTAGAGCTGTTTATGTCGTAAAAACCGCATATTTCGTCACTTACAAAAATCAAAACCTCCAGGGTACTTCCCGTTGACATAGAACTATGAAATTTGGCGAGAAGCATTGTCTCAGAGTACATATATAGGAATAAATCTGAAAACTGTACATTTTTAATTTAAATCACAAAAAAACAGGGCCTGAAAATTCAAAGTGAGTAAATCTTATCATGTTAGGTATCACATAAAAGAACTTCATTAGCACCTTAGGTTTCTAATTGTTTTAACAATGTGTAATTTTCGATGTATGACGAGAAAAGTGAAAAAAAAAAACTTTTTTGTCGATGGTTAGAGTATAGAGATTTTAACAACTTACTACCCAATTTTGTGAAATTTTCTGGATTTGTACAGAACCCTCGATGTGCGAGCCTGACTCGCACTTGTCCGGTTTATTTTAGTCGTCATGCCTATTGCTACTCGTATGAAAAAGCTTGTCGCGTACCTGAAGATTTCTTGGTACAAAATGTGGCTAGTTGTAAATGTTTAAAAAAAAGCTTAAACGTTTAAACTTCTTTATATTAGTTATTAAACATTGTTTACTTCTCTACTTAACCCAATGAAATCAAATTATCTTACAGAAGTTACGTAAAAATACACAATTTGCATACGACTACGTAGTGAAATAAAAATGTAAAATTACGTTTCGCTAGTGGCTCGTTAAGCGCACCCGGTTAATGACGCTGTGTGTAACAAGCTTTAAATAAGAATCAGAATGGAATAAAACCACCCCAGCGTGAACTTAAAGCTGTTACGTACATACGTAAAAACGTAACTACAGAGATTATACCAAAATGCAAACACTGATTTTATTTCAGAGTAAAACAAATTTATTTATTCGTTCGATGTTACTCGTACTTGCTGTGCTAGCAGACCTATCTAAACATTCTATGTCAATATATTATCCATCTATATACAAGGTTGTACCTAATCAATTAACATTCTTTTAGAGGCTTATTCTGTACATCAAAACTAACAACTTTTGTTGTGCTACTTTTGTCAAAACTAAAAAATAAATCAGCTGTTCCATACATTTTGTCGAAGGTGAACGATATTTTTCTATGTAACAACAATTTTTTTTGAGTTTTGACAAAAGTCGTTGAACTAAAGTTGTTAGTTTTGATGTACCTACAGAATAAGCCCCTAAAAGGATGCTAATTGAGAATAACTTATGAATGTTTGTCTGAATCGTAATCTATGCATTTGGGCATGAGCCAAAGAAGATTTTTGAGTTGGTACGACGAATTTGAGACAAATCTTAGGGACCTAACATTGAAATTTTCAGCTATTGCGCTTCAAACAATTTTGAGTTAGGGATAGAGTGAAATACTATCAAAAAATATTATCAAAGCTAAAAAGTATGCATTATAGTCTGAGCTGCTCCCATTATGTTCATTTAGTTCAGTGAATTAGCACTATAAAAATAGAGAGCAAAGAACTAAAGCAGAACTGATTGATAGAATATAATACCTACTTAACTTCGTCATAGTAGAGTATATGAAAAATGAGAAGAAATTTTACTATTTTTGTTACATTGACAATACTGCTCTGCCATTGCTAGTACAACTAAAAGTGTTTGATACTGTGTAGACACCAATTCGGTTTTCAACAGTACTCGCGTCTACCAAGTAGTCGGTACCTCGGCTGCTGATTAAAATCTTATTGTTAGTTCACCGTAACGCGACGACGGTTCTCTTTTTGCACATACTCTATAAGATATCTTGATGGAATGTTTCAATAGAATGACAGAATTATCAATGAAATGATTTTTATCTTGCTTCTTACACTAGGTGTATAGAAACCTTTTTTTTATGATAAACATTTCAAAATTTGACGCGTTCGCCGGATTTGAACCTGCACCTCTCTAGGATTCCGGCCCAGATGCTTTGTCCAAATTAAGCTAGAACGCTGTCTGTGAAAACGTCGTATTATTGAAAGTGTTTTATCATTTTTTAACCAACTACAACATTGTTGGAGCGCCATTTGTGAGAACTGCTTTAAGACGCTCCAACAGTAAACTTTTAGGTATTTTACTTGCAGTATACAAATAGAGTCTAAAATCGCGTGTCGTTTGTTTTTAGACGAAACTCGAGGTGAAAATTCGATAATGTTTTGCAGTTTCAGTTCGTTTAAAAAGAAATAAAGCCGTGTTTGCATTAAAATATATAGACATGTCTTAAGTTTAGTAAATTTTCTATTTTATGATTACAAAAAATTTAGTAGTTATCGATCTAAATATTGAGAAATGCGAAACGAAAGATTGCTTTCTAAAGCTTTTTTACGATTTTTTTTTTCAAGATACCAGATAATTTTTTTGCAATATTATTGTAAAAGTCTCTCTTGTAAACTATTATTGTGTGCTCTGTATTTTTTTTCAAGTTTGTATCAGTAACAGTTACGCTTAACTGTGTGACGAAAAACATGACGTTGTACGGATTTTTGTCTTTGCCAGCGCCTTAAACCAGTTAGTCACTTAATGTGAAATTATTAAAACTTCTTACCATTAACGAAAAATGGTTGCTTAATCAAACATAATTATTGATTACCCAATGGATAATGTTGAATAAATTTGACATAATTATTGGTTATACCCTATGGATGCACTAAACGTCAGCTGTTTTCAAGAAGTTCTATAGAAAATAATTGTGAGAAAAGGTGTTCAGTAGTAAATGCTCTGGAACTGAGTTGGTGATGATAGATACCTACCGTAAACAAAAAATTACACCCAATTAAAAGTGTCAGTAACAATGACGGGTTATTCAAACGCCATAAACAATTTTGTGTCGCTTATGAAAAACATAATTAACAATGTTTCGAACGAAGTTAATTGCTATTTTATCGCGTGATCGAAATTATAATTTTGCATTTAAAATAACGATCACGATGGCCAAAACAATAAAACAATTTTGTTATAGCCGATAAATTTAGTGGATAGGGAATTTGTTGCAATTATTTAACACTGTCAAAAGAAAAATTGTCAGATGATGTCTTCCGCCTCAGACCAATTAAAAAAAAATATAAGATTTTTTATTTAGTAAAAAAAATTATAAGAATTTGGTTTGAGTCACAGATATCTGTAA
The DNA here is from genome assembly GCA_949316475.1 of Hypomecis punctinalis. Classification (NCBI taxonomy): domain Eukaryota; kingdom Metazoa; phylum Arthropoda; class Insecta; order Lepidoptera; family Geometridae; genus Hypomecis; species Hypomecis punctinalis. The sequence goes on from OX438797.1 coordinate 24,564,679, forward strand.
AATACAGATCCGTAATGCTGTTGTCGAATCAATATTTCACTATGTATTGCCTTTGTTGTAAACTCCCGATAATTAGGGAAATTGTGTGATTGACATCGTTACCTTATTTCATAGTTGTACAATAGATGCCAAATCAAATATTGTACAATTTAGTTGACGTGAAAGTAATAAAACTTTAAATTGCCAAGGTTCTTTTTATGGGTAACGCCCATTAGTAAATATTTAAATTTATAAGTATCCAAATTTAAGGGTAAATTAACTAGATATTTGATTTATTTATTTATTTACATTTTCAATAAATAACATTACAGTCTCAGTTATTAATTTTGTTATAAATTACTTAAAAAACAACTTAGGCAGGTTACGTTCGTACATCTTCATTATTCAAACATTTTATTGGTAGGTATAGCGAATATTATTGAACGCTTTACTGTTCCTGTACCCACTAATTGTATTTTCAACCGCGTCGAAATATAATGAACATATTTGTGAGTACTTGGTATCCAATTCGCTTGCCCTGTGGTGTAGCAGCAGTCCATTTATCCCTCAACTCAACATGATCAGACGGAATCCTGCAGAATTTCAACAAGGGTTAGACTTAGATTTTTATAATTATAATATTACGGTTATATGAAAGACTACATAACTATTCAGAGGCGTTATGTTAATTTATGGCTTCTCCTAAAATAGAAAGAATTTATAATATTTTAATATTGTACGCTCGGCTCAGGCGGAATGTGACAATGAGTCATGCTTTTTTCGCGCGTGCCGCCGGCGTTAACAGATTTATAAGACGTTATAATGTCAAAATACCTTTTACCTTCAAAAAACCCTCGAAAATTAATGATATTTTAATTTTTTTTTGTTTTACATGATATTGAGATTAATCATTTTTTTATCTGGTATAAAGGCATGGTTATCTACCAAATATGCGATTAATTTACCTACTTATTCTGGATTTTTTAAAGCGTTGCTCAGTGTAATTATGCCAAAGCGTAAATGGGCAAATAATAATAAATATCATAGGTATATATGTACATTTCATTTTTTGGTATTCATGCCCGAAAAAGAAGAACTCCTTTATAAAACTTAAATTAAACGCGACGAATTAGGTAATTATATTTTAACATATTTCTCTATAATTTTACAGTTCATTACACAAAAACCTAAGTTTGATTTTATATTATCGAGAATAAAATTTCTGAATTAAAAAAATCTGTATCTCTTACCATTTTTACACAAGATAAAAACTTTAATAGTAATCTTACATAATTTACGATATTTCATACTTTTCCAAAAATAATGACATAGCGACTGGTTTAAAAAAATAGGGAAATTTTTGGGGAGATTTATTGTAATGGCACCACAGATGTTTTGAAATTCATAATATACATTAAAATTACAATAAAACATGAAAAAATACAGCTTGGGAATCAGAATACCATTGTGTAGTGATTGATCTGAACAGAAAGATATAAAATGTGATATCTACAGTGTAATTCAATTGCGATTATGGTGAAAATGCGACTACTTACGAATGAAATGATATTGCTCATTTATCTCGTACGCCGTTGCTTTTGCAGCCAATTACGCTGCAGTAGTTCATCGTATATTGAACGCTTATCACGGTAAGAGTGAGTTTTTACGAGAACTTATGCTCAAAACTTTATTTTAAATAAATATGCTTATTTTCAAAGTTGCAAACAAAAACCGCAGCTGTTTGTTATTGAAGATACTGTCAAAAGTGACATGATCTTCAGAAAAAAACGCCAACCACCACCGAATCGAGATATCTCTTTCTAACTCATGCCGCCTTAAATCAACGCATCTCTTTCTGGCTCTGCATTATCCCTCTGGTAGTAATAGCTCTATGGTTTGAGTCTTCCACGTATCCGAAAATGTCCTGACAGACAGACAACTAGGTAATGGACAGATTTTGGAAGTCTTAAAACAATTTTAAAAATCATATTGATGAATTTATTAAAAACGTACTCTATTTTACACATTGTAGACAGTTATAGAGAGGACTGAAAGACAAATTTATAACTTTTTAACAATTGACTGCCTCGGTGGCTCAGTGGATAGTGACCCTAACTTCTGAATCAAACACAATTAATGAAACAACACTTACAATGAAACACACAAGTTACAAAGATGTTCAATACCATAGTTATGAGATTTAGCAGAGTGAATTCATGGTAAGGCAAGTATACCGTGGTGCAGTGAACCCCAAACTAAGCACGTGGCTGGTGTCTTGGGGCTCGAGTGCGATGTAACAGAAAGAATATATACCCAGTGTGTTTTAAAATTTGGTAAAAGGAAATTAAATTAAAAAGGAAACCAATAATTACTATAAATCTTATGAAACGAAATCTCAAAATGTTATTTCAATTATTTTATCACGTAAACGACAGAAATGTCTTGCATGACACATACATAAATATATATAGTAACAAAATAATTAAATTGCAGTGTTACTCACATACACACACACACACACACACACACACACACATACACATACTCACACGTACGGATATGTTAAATACATTCTATAAACCTAAAACTTATATGAACGTCCGTACGTGCGAGTATGCGTATGTGTGTGTGTGTGTGTGTGTGTGTGTGTGTGTGTGTGTGTGTGTGTGTGTGTGTGTGTGTATGTGTGTAACACTGCAATTTAATTATTTAGTTACTATATATATCTCTATGTATGTGTCATGCAAGATTTACGTGAACTCTCCGGGCGAGTCGGTGGCACTGAACGTGACATAGTTCAACGGTTAAAACAACCGAAGCCTACAATTTAACGTGTCATCCGAGCCACGATAGCACTCAGTTGTAAATGCAACCCGCGCTCACCGATCTGAAGACTGACCGTGCTGAACGTTGCTTGCGGGCATTCTCTTTGCTAGCGGGTACATAAACAATTCCGTATTTGTTATAATTTGTTCAGCAATTACGTCCCGTATTGATCTCAACACCAATCTTCGCTTCCAAGATCACACTAATCTCAAGGAAAACAGACCGTACACGTACTCCGCAAACAATAATAACATATTACCAGCCCCCATGTGGTCCTTTTATTGCCGAATCGAAGCCATTACTGGCTGAGTGCTCATCGGGATGTTCTCATTTCGAACGTGACGCACGAGCTTTTGGTATACTTGTGTACATCTAAATGTATCATATTGGCTGATACACGTTGCGGAAGACATCTGTGAGAAATAATGAGTACGACGGAATGACATACCTACGTGATAGAGGTTCGATAGGTAGTTTGGCCGTGGTGGCTTAGAGGTAGTGACACCCGCCTTACAATCGTGAGGTCATGGGTTCAAATCCCGGTCCCGTACCAATGAGTTAGTGTAAAAGAAAAAATTCTCAGTTATCGATTAAAAAATTTAGAGCCGTTTATGTCGTAAAAACCGCATATTTCGACACTCACAAAAATCAAAACTTACAGGGTTCTTTCCGTTGACATAGAACTATGAAATTTGGCGACAAGGATTGTCTCAAAGTACACATAATTATAAGAATAAATCTGAAAACTGTACATTTTTATTTAAATCACAAAAAATAATGCCTTAAAATTCATAAAATATGGGTTCAAAATGAGTAAATCGTATCATGTAAGGTACTCGTATCTTAAAAAAGAACTTCAATAGCGCATCGTAAAACCGGTTTTTAATTATTTTAACAATGTGTAATTTTTGATGTATGACGAGAAATGTGAAAAAAAAACTTTTTGGTCGATGGTTAGAGTATAGAGATTTTAAGAACATACTTCCCAATTTTGTGAAATTTTCTAGATTTGTACGGAACCCTCGATATCGAGTTGAAATTTAAATTGTATACGTATATCTATGGTCTCTTGCAGTTGCGTTAAAGAAAAACTTCTCAGTCATCGTATAAAACCGTACAAATCCAGAAAAATTCACAAAATTGGGAAGTAAGTTGTTAAAATCTCTTTACTATAACCAGTAACAAAAAAGTTAATTTTTTTTCACATTTCTCGTCATACAGACAGACAAACAGACTGACAACAAAGTGATCCTATAAGGGTTCTGTGTGAAGGAATATTCCTGGAGCAAACTATACTGTTTTTTTTTTCTAAATAAGTTTGTCTATCTTTCTTAATAATATTGTACTTACTTTATTTATTCAGAGTTATTATTCAGAGTTAGAAGTTTTCTGTAGATCTAACGAAACTATAAATACCTACGAGACCTAGAACGATATTTTAAAAGAGAATGTGACTTTATTAAACCAGATTAAGCTGTCTTTGGGTTATGTCTAACTCTGTATTTGTGGGGGTCAATATTTCTGAAGTACTTTTATAGATCAAGTCGTATCATATTGGCAGGTACAGAACAAGATACCTACGTGACGTAGGTAGCTTGGAAACGTATCAAGTTCGAAACTTCTGAAAATAAAATGTGACGGTTACCTGATCAGAAAAAAAACTGTGTTTTTTCGCACAGATATCTGTACATTTTTCGGAATATAGTTTTGGAATTCACGAGACAGCTGAGTGAGAAAAATGTCTTATGTACCTATATACGAGATGTTCGATATTTGAAAAAAAATATGAAAATATCGTTTAGATAAATGAGCTACATTCTAAGCTGCTCTGCGCTTAACATCAGGCAAGATGTACCTACTCAAACGTGAATCTATCTTACAAAAAATATGTCCCTATCCATATCTCCAAACACAACTAGGTAGGTATTGTATAAGCGTGATCATCACTCCTAATTTTCCTGCACCTACATCATAGTCTTCAACAAAATATCGCCTTAATGCAATATCACTATTTATTTCACATCTCGTATAAAAAGAGACCAATTCCCAGCACTTTCAACATGAATCGGCGATTTTCTCGCTGCTAATATCTGGGGAGAAAAAACTCCTTTCACGGTTGTCAAGCGGGAGAAATCCGCTAAGTAATGCCCCCTCAGAAGCAGAAACGGGTCAAGATGTGGGACTGTCGGTGTTGCCGCAAATAAATAATGGCCCACATATTCGTGGAGATCGTAAAAATTGACTGGTGCTCGGTGTAGAGTTCTCTCCTTAGTATACTGTATTGTACCGTTTTTTAACAGCTCACTGCAGAACATAGGCCTACCCATAAATAGTCATCATCATCTTTATTAGCGGAAGGACATCCACTGCTTCATAGGCCTCCCCTATAGATTTCCAAGAAGCCCGGCTGGAAGTGGGCTGCATCCAGATGTAGCCCACTTCCAGCCGGGCTTCTTGGAAATCCATAGGGGAGGCATATGTTAGCAGTGGATGTACATCATACTGGTGTGATTCCATAATGCACAAAGGATGATTCGGAAATGTCTACCAAGTTGGCCCACTGCGGATTGGTAGATACTCGTACAAATAGCCTTTAAATTTATTTAACGGACGTATGCTGGTTGCTTTGGTGTAAATTTATTCTAGAGCTAAAAAATAACATACATATAATGAAATATTATGTCTGCACTAGAAGAAAATACAACATTCTAGTACTAAGTACACAGAACCTAAGTTTTATGTTTAAGAAAAGAAGAAATGACGATGAACTTCAAATTATTGTTTGATTCTTTTTATTACACGATTTCAATACAATCTGCTGAAATGACATCTATTAGCGTACTATGTAGCGTAGGACATAAACTCGCAAGGTGGTATTATTCGTTATTTCTAAGGAAGGCTTATGTCCAGCTGTACACGTCCTACAGCTGAATCGACGACGATGTAATATTTGAAACGAGATAACATTTTGTTCATTCAAATAACCTGTACATAAATGATTTTAGGGCCCGACACAAAATCACAATTTTCTCGCAATTTTATTTTCCATATCAAACAAAAGCGTGTCGATCGATTTGAATATGCCATTAACCCGTTCATTGTTAACGGGCAATCGAATCAGTTTATTGCGTGGCAACACTGGCTGCCTCGACGACGCATTTTTATTGCCCCGACCTCATTTTTAAGCCGCTAAAGCGCTTTTTAGCGAATTAAATTTTTATAATCCCTTTCCCACTTAGCAGTTTGGCGGTGAACGATTTAGTACTTTCGAGAAATTATTTTTTTACGATTTAGGCCTGGTGATGATTGGGTTTTCAAAAAAAACACAAATAGCGGGAATTATTTAAAAACCTGTCTGAAGAATTTATTGCACTTTTGAAGCCAAGCGGTTGTGACTGAAAACAAAATTTTGAAAAATTTCTCAAAAATTGCCTTGCACATTTTTTTCATAACAAAAACTTTTTTTTTAATATGCAAACTGACGTGGTTTTCACACATTTTTATCGCTACATAGTATAAAACAAAGTCGCTTCTCTGTCTGTCTTTCCCTATGTATTCTTATATTTTTAAAACTACGCAACAGATTTTGATGCGGTTTTTTTAATAGATAGTGATTTAAGAGGAAGATTAAAGTATACATATAATACACCTGTGCGAAGCTTGGGCGGGTCGCTAGTACCTTATAAATAACGGAACTAAACTTACGTGCACTGATAGTCATCACGACTACAGGAACACATCTTGCATGATACTGAATGACTTGGAACATTTGCTTGTATTAATATCTTGACTTAGTACTACTAAAAACTTGATATACTTGTAATCTTTAGAAGATAGTCTCCACTATACATGGCTACAATTTCTTTTCAATTTTTCAGTACACACCTATGTAAAAACATTTTAATACATCTCGGTCACCTATAAAACTATTTGTTTATTAACTCTACTTGTTAAGTGTGGTAAAAATTGAAATAAAACAATTATAGGATTTCACATACATCTTACTTTAAAAATATTAATTGATGCAAAATAACTTACTATTATAACTCATTTAATACGTACTTACAAGTTTTAGTACTTACTGTACTGCATTGTACTGTACTGTACCAGCCTTTTTAATAGCCCACTGCATAACGTAGGCCTACCTACGAAAGGTTATTGGCCTTCCCATTTCTTCTAAAGACGTATGCAAATTGCCTCACGATGTTTTCCTTCACCGAGAAGTCAGTGTTGTGAAGTTTTAGTAGACGTATTTTGATCATGAGCATGACAGTAAAATCATACAAACACTCAACAAAAGCTTACGCAAACTGAAAATAAAAAGGTTGCAACGATTTTTACGATAAAAGTGAACAAAATAATATTATTCAATTCCTGCAGCAGATATTTCGAAATAAAGTCATTGTGCAGGCAAAAGCAAGCAAAATGAATCGGATGAAATATGAATGAATGCACTACAGTGAAAAGCAAATGAATTATTAATTTGCAAGACAAGCAACAGGTAAAAAGCCTTGACTCGTGAAATTTTACTTCAAAATTGGATAAGTTAAATGAACACAATTATAGTATGTGTACGTTTTCTAAAAATTTAGTGATAAAAGTATCAAATAGATGGCGACAATAGTTTGAAATCCTTTGACTATGGAAATCGTACTGTCATTGTCAAGATGTCTTTCACTTATTTTTTATGTTTTGGCGTCGTATTGTTGTGCATTTGCCAATATCAAGTATTAAGATTGAATAATTTTTTAATATTTTATCAAAATAGTCACGTCATAGTACAATAAAGTCGCGGTCAAGTCCGAACGTAGTCCAAGTCATACCTCAGTAAAGTATTGGAGACTTTAATATAGGTTTCTCTCTCACACCCTATTCCAGTTGATAATGACAGATCAATTTATATGAAGTTTTGTGAAACTATTTTTTTTTTTGGAAAACGCCTCATTTGATTTTAATTAGCAGCCAAGGTACCGACTATACTTGATAGACGCGAGTACTACTGAAAACAGCATTCTTGTATGGTCAAGTTGGCGCTTCACGATTGCTTAAGTAATTAAACTAATTAAAAATTACCTACACTTAGGCTAATCTAATTGGAGGCAACCAATTTTTTTCCCGTTTTCTGTGTTTTCCGTTAGGAAAAACCAATCTAACATGATCGCGCGCAGATTTACTAAGTGCTCGGATGAGGTGAAGGTTACTATATTCAAGGCGTACTGCATGTGTTTGTACACGTGGATAAGGTATACTAGAGCGGGCTACAGTACCATAAGGGTGCAATATAATGACGCATTTCGCATCCTTATGAAGAAGCCCAGATTCTGCAGCGCGTCGGGTATGTTCTCTGATGCACGGGTTCCTGATTTCTTTGCAGTTGTTCGGTCTCGGGTCGCGTCCTTTTGGGATAGGATACGAAGATCGAATAACGGCATACTACAGTGCCTGTCTGAAAATTTGTGTCGTCCAATATATCGACATTGGATCTCTGTCCATCAGAGCGTGAATCGGAAGTAGCATGACGTCAAACCTAGGTTTGACTTTAAACGATATTTAAATTGTTATTTGGACTGTGATAATTTTGTATTATTGTAATGTTTATTCTTTTCTGTTGTGTAATTGTGTCTATTCATATGGGTTGTGTGCCTGAAATAAACGTTTATTATTATTATTATAATCTATGTGGTCTTTAATGCGTCGCAAATAATTTTCAAGTCATGAAGAAAAGATGCTATTCAGTTTAGATTGTTTTCCGTTGCATATAAGAATGCGATGCTCAAAACTAATTAAAACGGATGGCGCCACTAACGTTTTAGTTAGTAAAGGATAAACAACAAATAATTCAGCGTAAGTGTAGTAGTGTTGAGATTTACGTATTTTTCTCTGCACTTTAAATTTTCAGTTTAAAAATTCTGTGAAGATATTAATGTGATTATTATGCTAATTATTTCATCTCCGCAAACATAAATGTTGCCACATGTTTCCCGCTGTTTCCTTAAAAAGTGCTTCCTTAAGTAGAAAATAAATATTAAATACCTCTCATTACATTCCAATTTTGCATATCAGTAGGTATTATGAAAAAAGTAAACAGGTTCTTTGGGATATCATATAAACTCCCAACAGTTTATAATGCCGGTGTGTTATTTCTGGACTCAATATAAAGTTTTGATTGCTTGGAAGCCTTTTGAACGAAATAAAGTTATAACTTTCAGAACATGTTGAAAACAATATTTTGGGAACATGAATATTTAAAGTAGCTTTGACATTAGAATGTCTTCAGTAAAATATGACCATCATCACAATGTAAAGTTGTTATGTACGCTTATGATGTCCACCCACAAAGTGGACGGATGACCTCATTAAGACCACAGGGTTGCGCTGCAATCTTCTTTCAACCGATCTTATTGGAGATCCAGAAGAGAGGCATATTTCCTGCAATATACATCCTATGACTGATGGATGAATAGAACATAATGTACGCTGTAGAACGTCCGTAGCTGTAGGCGTAGGCGTCTGCTACGAAAACTTATTCGTCTGCTACGAATAAGTTTTCGTAGCAGACGTCTACGCCGATGCAGGGCTTATTAGCCCGGTTGGTTGATGCGACTTGTATCCAACGCGTTACTTATTTAATCATGTCAAACATACAAATATATTTTTATGATCATACTCCGTCTTAGTTCGCATCTTTACATAATGTGATACAGGGTGTGCTTCAATGCAAATCGTTCTCCAGTAACATTATTATTTTTTAAATAATCGCACCACCGGCTTCCACCGTAGGTATAGAGAATTCGAATAGCTTGCAAGAATCGATATGACACCTACATAATTATTGATTTATCAACGTCACAGCTGATTTCGATAAAATTTAAATAAGGCCACCTTGGGAGTATACTCCTTCGAAAAATAAAAGATTTTTTTAAATCGGTGTAAAATTGGCTAAAATATCGATGAATATACTTACACAAAAAACAATATAGACCTACAGACGAACATAGTACCTCCGCCTTTTTGTAAAACATTTTTTTTGAAATGGTTGAGATTTTTTATATAAATTCACACTCAACGCAATGTAATAGATATGACAATTCGGACTTGTATTTCAAAAATCATCAGTACAAAAACAGGATTTGAATTCGGGATTCTAAAGCAAATGTGTTTAGAAAACATTTACTTTAGAATTCCGAATCATCTATGATGATGAACCTATCACGGGTTGTAGGCATCTTTACGCCACGCCTTTTTCAGTATTTTACATTTCATCCTGCCTAGTGGGCATATTCCGAACACAAAAGAGCCAATGCTTTTACCTTCACACTTTTCACCTGGATAGTCTGTTAAAGAGTATCACAAATGTGATTGCAATTAGGTCCAATGAACACGACTACAAAGATCTCTTGACGTCACAGGTCTTTCAGCAAGACATCAAATTACTAGGACCTCATAAGAGATAAAAGGACTGAGTGCCCATTGTGCTTTGTGCCATAAAAGGTGTATTAATCGTACATAGAACCCACGAGATGACACACGTGTGCTTTATAAGCTATAAGAATAGGTTTAATTTTTTTACCGACAAAACGGAGGAGGTGCTCAATTCGATGCGTATATTTTTTTTTTGTATAACCACCTTTAATGTTTAGTTAGTGTAGTGTTAACTTTATTTTTATTGTTTGTAATTTTTTTTTTATTTACATAAATAAATTACTTACTTACTTACAATTTCGACAGTTATTTATTATTGGAAAGAGTTCGAAGTTGGTCCAGTTAAATTTTATTGAAATCGGCTCAGCCATTTTCAGCCATTAGCGTGCTATGTACCCTACTCACTGCCATTTGTTCTTTCTAGTTTGATAGGTTATTAATTTTTAATCAGTATTTATTTAATATCTTAAGTCTAAGTTTTTTTACGATATATAACAATAAAAAAAATATTATATCCTATATAAATAACTTAAACCTAGAGTGCCGCCGGCAGCGTGGCGGGGTCCATGGTACCGGTGGTGGGGGTTATAGGCTGAGGAACCTCCTGACTATGCGTGCCGTGTCCAGGATCACTGCCTTCTGAATCTGGCCCTTGACCCAACCGTCTAGCGAGAGCCTCTTAAGATGGTGGTCGAGGCTCTTCGCTAAAAAACCGTTCACCGACATGACTATCGGGACAATGATCGTTGAGTCAACATTCCACATGGTGACCTCGTGAGCCAAGTCAAGGTACTTGTTGAGTTTGCCCTTCTTGGCCTTCACGAGGTTCTCATCATGTGAGATGGTGATGTAATTTTTAATCAATACATCTCTCGGGTCAGGCCCGGTTCTTTGATGGGCATCAGTGGAGCCGAAGCCAACACTGAGAGGCCCCTTTTAATACATCATTTAGCTATATAGTTGGGATAATGGTACAACGAAGGTTTCGTTGTTGTATTGTGCGGAATGAATTCAAAAAATAATGGGCTATTGTAGTGAACTTCTGGATGATTTACATAACCGGTCTATGGAATGAGGTGCGGCACCCGCCAAGTAATGCCTCATTTCAAAATATTAAGGCGGGTAGTGACTTGCCATCCACTAAATGGGCCCCCCCCCATAAAGGCTACCGTAAGTTGGCGCCGGAGGGGCAACATTGGTTTGGACGGCTTAGGGTGTCGAGAGGTGTGCTGCGCGTTCACTAAGAGCTACTAGCGGCGTTATGCCCTTTAACACTTCCACCCTGGAGCTTAGGTTCTTAGCTCTTCCAGTTTCCACTCCAAGCCAGCCAGTTAAGGCAAGAGAGGAGTCAGGGGTCTCATTTAGCCCCAGGGAATCAGGGTTTGCGGTGTTGCTACTCACCGACGGCTCGCCACAAAGCCGCCCCTGCAATTTATTTTTTATTATTATAAAGTAATTTAGTTTGTCTACACTTTTCTAATTAAACGAAATACCCTGTACTTACTTTAGTTAGACAAAATAATAATTAGAACGCAAATTTACAAAAGGCTTCTTTATATCAGAGAAGACGCATTCTGCTAAGGGAGATTAAATTTCGCAGTTAAAATTAATTAAAATTTGATTTTATTGACTGTTAAATTTTACGAACAGATTTTGGAGGTAATTAAGCATGTTGTTGAATTTTAATTAAATTCTGTCTGGAATGATGAAGTGCTTATTAGGTTATTTTGAGTTCTATAGAATAACAGACACGATGCAAATTTATAAATCATAAATGTTAATTTAGCGTTCAATTTAATTAATACTTTTTAAATAGCTCGTCCATATTTATGCATACGTTGTTGCTGTATTATTTTCATAACTACATTCATAATAATTATGAATATTTCAACTTCTATGTAATGTATTTGTTTTGTGCTCAAAAATAAAACGTTATTTTAATAAATTGTCTTAGTTATTTCATGGCAAAAAAGTTTAAATTATTATTTGAAAACACATTAAAATCATTACTCTAATTTATATTAGGCACCTTATTTTCATAAAAGATGCACAATTTTTTTTTGTAATTATCTACTAACTCATTGAACAAAAATTGTTTTGATGTACAGAATAAGATCCTAAAAGGATGCTAATTGATTACTTATAACGCTGTATAATTTTACTGAACTGCATCAATGAAATAAGCAAAAAACATATTTTAGAAACAGAAAATACCTCTAAAATTTTGTCACAAACTGATATTAAGTACACAACCCGTCGAAAGTCATCAGTCAGAAGTCACCTTAAATCAATCATCATTCACAACCCATCCCAGGCCCAAAAAGCCTGATTTAGGCCCAATTCAACCGTATACGAACTTGCTTTCTTACTTACAAAAGTTTCTTAGATGTTATACATATAGATAGATAATAAGTCGTGGTGGCTTAGAGGTAGTGACACCCGCCTTACAATGGTTTCAAACCCCGGTCCCGTACCTATGAGTTCTTTGGAATTTATGTACGGAATTCCACACCACTGGCTTTTCGGTGAAGGAAAACATCGTGAGGCAACCTGCATGCGTCCGTAGAAGAAATTCGATGGCGTATGTGAATCCACCAACCAGCACTGGGCCAGCGTGGTGGATATGGCCCAATCACCCTTCGTGGGTAGGCCTACGACCTGCAGGGGGCTATTAAAAAGGCTGATACAGTACAGTATACATATAGATTTCCATACTGTGGCAAATGGTTAAGTTTGTCAAGTTCCCGATTTCCTAGTTAAAAAAACTTTTAACTAGGAAATCGGGTAAAATTTCAAATATCATTATTTATCATTTAAACAAAGCTACATAGTATCAAAATGAGCATTTCAGAAATATATAAGACTCCTAAAAGTTTGTTACAAAGTTGAAAATAAGTACTCAACCCGTCGAAACTCTTCAATCAGAAGTCGCCCTAAATCAATCATCATTCACAACCCATCCCAGGCCTAAAAAGCCTAATTTAGGCCCGAGTCAACCGTAAAAACACGAGCGACAGAACAATTCTCGGTTCCGGTCGGACAGTAAAAACTTTCCAGCAGTAGAATGGGACGAGATGTACTTATAGATAGGCGATGTTATACAGATAGGTAAATGGGACCATCGTGTGGCGAATGGCTAAAGTTGATTGTCTTTTTGCGGGAAAGGAATTACTTAGTGGGAAAATTATACATGTGATTTTGGCTGGAGTTTTATTTTTTGATACGTATTCTATAGCTGAGTAATGAGAAAGTGTAATAATAATTCTTGACAACGTATATAATTATTATAGAATAAATAGTTGCCCGTTTCCGCATCTGTCGGCTACAAATGAACTTTAACTCAATAAAATATTTGATTTCAGATCCAAATATAAAAGAGGTTGACTGTCAGAAGTATCATTGATTAGTTCCATTGATGGTACTACTCACATAATAATATGTATACTTCGATAGTACCATTATGGTACTAGCGACGTAGAATTTATTTCTTCTACGTCGCTAGTACCATTGATCGGTACCACTGATGGTACTATACACATACCTAAATGTTTTATTATTATTTTAATTTTGTATAAATTTTATTTAATTATTTTTTTTGTTCTAAATCAAATAACTTTTGTAACTTTAATTGTTACGTATTGAATTATTTTTTATTTTGTTCAATACTTTTGTATTGAATCTACTTAAAAAATGAATGGTCTAAATGATTTAAATAAGATTTGAATGACATGTAATTTTTAAAACCAAATTACCAATAAATATGTTTATCTGTTTATGTGACTAGTACCATTAATGCCTCCAGGCCCAGGAAAATAGAATTTGCCCAAAGGTTGAGTACCTATAAGGTTGCAAAAATCAAAACTGTGAATACTAAAAAGTTGAACTTATTTCAATGGAAAAAGACTAAGGTAATTATGGGTAACAATGAGCAGAAAGTACAATCGTTTTAGTGGTGCGGGCCATTAATTGTAGTCTTCACGATGATAGGAGAAGAATGGATTACTGTTTTTGCTATAACTTAAATACTAAAAATTGAATAACACTTATTTCAACAGGAGGGAGGCAACAACCTGTTTTTCCCCCGTTTCGATTAAAATAACAGCAACAAATAGACGTTTGAAATATTTCAAGTATAGACGTGAGTAGAACTATCAATGGTACTACTGACAGAAAGCAAGAAAAACGTACCTAAAATATAAATGGATTAACTAGGAAAAATTACGAATCCAAAGGCTTTTTTTGCGCAGTTGGTCAAAATGATGAGAACCTACAATGATAATATCCGAAATAACAATAGCAAATAATATTCCATTTAGATACACACCCAACATTAGCTATTTTATTTTGTATATTTGCCAAACCTAGACCCGAGTTCACCAACGTGTGTTTAAGTTAAACGTTTGATTACTGTATTGAAACAACGGTTAATACTTGATGAACAGTAAAATGTCGTTAACTAGGCGATTAAGATTTAACGAAGAGCAACGGTTAATAAACTAAGCATCTGTTGGTGGGTGTAGGACCCTAGTTAAACCAACGTTTAAATACAGTAATCACACGTTTAACTTAAACAGACGTTGGTGAACTCAGGTTATTGCCCCGACAGTTTTTGCTTGCTGAACAGAAAAATTACGTTAGAAAATGGTTAAGATTTAACCAACGGTTGATAAATTAAACATCTGATGGTGAACTAGGGTCTAAACCCGAGTTTGATCATTGTTTAAATACAGAAATCACACGTTTAACTTAATCAAGCGTTGGTGAACTCGGGGCTTAGTATATTACAGTGCCACCAACTTAACAGTTCAGTTGACGGCGTCGCTAGTGGAGATTTACTCGTAGATATTGCCATCTAAGAAATTCACCCTAAAAAATGAGAATAATAATTATTTTTTGCAAAAAATAGCATGACCGACTTCACCCGTGTTACATAGCATGAAACGAAGTAACTTTCCGCTGTCTGTTCCCATGTATGCTTATATCTTTAAAACTACGCAAAGGATTTTGATACAAATTATTTTAATCGTTAGAGTAATTCAAGAGAAATGTTTATATGTATAATACACCTGTGCAAAGCCGGGGCGCATCGCTAGAACACAAATATTATGCACGGATCGATGTAGCATTTTTCACATTATTGTTGATTTATCAAAAATGGGTCAGCCGATTTCTATAAAAATTTAAATGTGACAAATTTTGAAGATACTCTTTCCAATAAAAAATAATTATTGAAATCGGACCACTATAAAAAAAAGTTATGCATAGTTATACATAAAAAAAGATATACACGTCGAATTGTATACCTCCTCCGGTGGTTCGTCGGTCAAAAATATAGGGCCCCTTTTTCAAGCCAGTCTGCAATCTGCACTTATCTGCAGATACTGACTGCGGAAAGACGTTTTTAAAATGGCGGCTGACGCACATGTAGTTCCAATTTTGCCCACTTGAACCACTAAGTTGGTGGCACTGTACACAAAATGATATCAGAGCTCAGAATCAGTATCAGTACCTCAAAAAAATTTAACTATTAACAACTTTTACTACACGATCACCCCTTATTATTAACCCAACTGTGGAGTAACAAACTTAATTATAATAAATATAATACGATCGTACGTAATTTTATGTTATTAAGTATGATAATTATAGCTCGGCCCTTTGATATCTGATACCGAGTTATTAAAGGGAGGAAAAACATAATGAAATATGAATTAGAATTTCAATCATTCTGTCTGTAATTATAGGAGTTGTGAATTGGAATATACCGGAGGTAATTATTTATTTGATTAAACTATTGATTTTGCTATTACGAACACAAAAGCCCTCTTATTAAGATCCACAGGAGTGGCCTATGTCCTATGTCTAGCAATATATATCCTGCTGCTGATAATGATGATGATGATGATTTTTAATATAAGACTAAGTAGGTTCCCAATTAAAACACAAGTTGAACCATTAAATCGAAAAAAGAACGTAAAGAAGCTCAAACTTATTTCAATAATTTCCTCAAATAGGTAAGAATTCGAATTGTTCGATCGATGTGACAAATTTCATATTATTGTTGATTTTTTTGAAAATGGCTCAGCCGATTTCGATAAAATTTAAAAAGAACTAATTTCAAAGTATACTCTTTCTTATATTTTTTTTTTGAAATCGGACTATGTAAAAAGTTATGCGTGGTTACACATAAAAAAATATATATACCTTCTGTGTACTAAATATCGGGAATTTGTCAATAAAACAAAAAATACAAATTATTCATCTAAATTTATTTTATCGCCTTCAAAGTAGGCCCCATCGCTTGCAATACAACATCTCCAACGCTTCACCCAGTCTTCCATACATTTTTCATAGGCTATTTGCGGTATGGCCTTTAGCTCATTCAGCGATTTTTCTTTTATGGCTTCTATCGACTCAAAACGTTTTCCTCGAAGTGGTAATTTTAACTTGGGAAATAAAAAAAGTCAGACGGAGCCATATCAGGTGAATACGGTGCTTGGTCGAGAACTTTTGTTGAATTTTTCGCTAAAAACTGTTTCACTATAATGGCTGTGTGTGATGGTGCATTATCATGGTGCAGCATCCATGAGTTGTGTTGCCACAAATCTGGACGTTTTCGGCGGATACTCTCACGCAAACGCTTCATAACGCCTAAATAATATTCTTTATTCACTGTTTCTCCCTCTGGAAGGAATGCGGAGTGAACCACACCACGGTAGTCAAAAAAAACTGTCAGCATCACCTTGATTTTGGAGCGACTTTGCCGCGGTTTTTTGGGTTTCGGCTCGTTTTCGAGACGCCATTCTGAAGACTGTTGGCTTGTTTGCATGTCGTACTCATAAACCCATGTCTCGTCGCCAGTTATTATACGTTTCATTAAGGTCGGATCCGTAGAAGCTCGGGAAACCATGTCTTCAGCGACATGCTTTCGCTGCGCTTTTTGAACAAAATTGAGCTCTTTTGGAACTAGTCGAGCGGCGACGCGTTTCATGCCTAAAATGTCAATGAGAATGTTGTGGACGGACTTAAAAGATATGTTCACCTCACTAGTTAACTCTCTCAGACTCATACGTCGATTTTCGAGCACTAGCTTCTTGATTCTGTCGATGTTTTCTTTGGTCGTAGCGGTTGAAGGTCTAGCAGAACGAGGCAAGTCTACTACTACATCTCGGCCTTCTTTAAAAGCCTTATACCATTCATAAGCCCTTGTTTTCGATATACACGATTCGCCGTAGGTATTTCGCAACATTTTTAGTGATTCACCACATGAAATATCATTCGAAACACAAAATTTAAGGCACACTCTTTGTTCAACAATATTTTCCATTGTAAAAATCGCCGAGAACTCCAAACTATGACCAACAAAAAGTGTAGTTTAAAACAAATTAAATGACAGATCCCGCTCAAACTTTGCGCGCTAAATCAGTACAGTGCTACCAACATGCAGTAAAAAAATTAGAACGACCTCTTTTACACGGGTCTTTTTATTGACATATTCCCGATACTTTTTACACAGAGTAGTATACCTACGCGTGGACAACAAAACGTAATAGCCCGTGATCCCACCGCAACGACATCCCAATTATAGATTATTTCGACCGATGGGGTCGAAAAGTTCTCGAGTGGAGACCACGTAGCGGCAAGCGCAGCGTATGACGTCCACCCACAAGGTGGACGGATGACCTCATTGAGACCGCAGGATCGCGCTGGATGCAAGCCGCTTCCAACCGGTCTTATTGGAGATCCATAGGGGAGGCCTATGTCCAGCAGTAGACGTCCTTTGGCTGATGGATGGATGGATGGAAATTTCAAGTACTTGCGGCCAAATTTCGCAAGGCAAGCCTGTATCAATTTATTCTCCTAGTTATATAATTACATAAAAAATCGTTTGAACCGTGTACGCTATGAGCGGGGTGTTCTTGCAGTGGGATCTCGGACTATAAGCCGGAAAGCCGCTCCAGGTAACGTAATTTAGCTAACACATAATAAAGTAGGTATTACAAATTAGTGTATCCCCACCCCCAGTCGTTTCCCCCGGCACCGAGGGAACCCCCGGCAATTCAAAATGAAAAACCCGGCCCGCCTTTACATTGCGTAATTTATAGGTTAATTTATCAAAACAACGACGGTAAGAAGGTATGAGTAAACAACAAATTTTGCCGCGATTCGTCTGAAAGGTTTTTTTCGCTTACTTATTAGGGGTTTTTCGGTGAAGGGAAACATTGTGAGGCACGATATGGCAGTAGAAAAAAAAAACCGGACAAGTGCAAGTCAGGCTCGCACACCGAGGGTTCCGTACAAATCCAGAAAATTTCACAAAATTGGGAAGTACGTTGTTAAAATCTATAGAGATTTTATCATCATCATCGATTTTTTTTCTGTTTTTTACATTTCTCGTCATTTATCGAAAATTGTTAAAATAATTAAAAACCTGTTTTAGCATGTGTTAATGAAGCTCTTTTGTATGATACCTCACATGATACGATTTACTCACTTTGTATTTCAAACCCATATTTTGTGAATTTTGAAGCCCTATTTTTTTGTGATTCAAATAAAAATATTCAGTTTTCAGATTTATTCCAATAGACTATCTATATCTGAGACAATGCTTTTCGCCAAATTTCATAGTTCTATGTCAACGGGAAGTACCCTGTAGGTTTTGATTTTTGTGTGTGCAAAATATGCGGTTTTTTACGACATAAACGGCTCTAACTTCTTTATATGATAACAGAGAAGATTTTCCTTTACACAACTGTAAGATATCATAGATATACGTATACGGTTTAAATTTAAACTCGATATATTTACGCGTTCCCGAGATAAAGAGTCTTGACATACACACAGACGAACAGACGGACAACAAAGTGATCCTATAAGGGTTCCGTTTTTCCTTTTGAGGTACGGAACCCTAAAAATTGGTATAGACTGCGTCAAACAAGTTGGCGGAAATGAAGTTAGCTACAAGCCGTGTAATATCCAATCCTGACGGAGGCTCACACAAAGCCGCGCGTTGATTGGATATTGCGGAGCTTGTAGCTAACTTCCTTTCCGCCAACTCCTGTGACTTGGCCTATAGTGTAAGTGAATGCATTAATTGTATGTATATAATTGTATGGGCTAAACAAGGGCGCTTATAGTTTGACTAGGTTTCTGTGAGCGATCACCAAAGTTAAGCAACGTTCGGCACGGTCAGTCTTCGGATGGGTGACCGCGGGTGGCGTTTACAACTAATTGCTACTGTGGCTCTCCATATTAACCGTTTAGTCAGAGGACTTCAGGTGACTTAAGAACTCTGACACCAGGGCTAGCCACCCGGCCTATACGAACTTACTTAATTACTTAGGGGTAAGCTTTGGGCCTTATAAGAATGTAAGTTAGAAGTTTCCCAATGTGTTAAGCTCGCAGTCTCTCTACGAGGTCAAACCAGAAAATCAGAAAAAAAAAGAGATCCGTAGATGAATCAAAATGACCGACATAGCCTAGCGGATTAGAAAGTTAAAACATCGGTCAACTGCGAGTCGGACTCGCGCACGAAAGGTTCCGCGTACCGTGTTGGAGTCCCTTTAGCCCCATTCCTCTTGTCGTTATTAAAAGCCAGCAAAATCTCTTCAAAACCACTTTTGCAATATGGGAACCCCATTATACATTTTTTTTTTTTAGTTTTTGTTGTTATAGCGGCAACAGAAATAAATCATCTGTGAAATTTCTGCAGTCTAGATCAGTTACAGATTTGAATCCATTTTACGCAAGAGGAAAAAAGTAGTAAACAGCTCTATTGCCTTTAAAAGTAAGCCTATGTATTGTTAACAATCGATATAGTATTACGGGTTTGCGTGTTTGCTGTAAAGAAAACGTTGTGTTAGGTCGCTTATGCGCCGCATTTTTAATTTAACTTGCTATCGTAAAAACTTTACCGCTTCGGTATGGAATGCTTAGAACGTGAAGTTTTCTTAATAGAGTATTCAAATAACTTACTGCTCACACAGGAAAAAAAAAGGAAGATAAAGGTTTGGTTCATTATAACTGAAATAACTGAAAAATCGACTGAGTACAAGTCGGACTCGCGTATGAAGAGTCCCGTACCGTATGGTACCGTATATTATCAAGGGGAGCTCCCTTGATAATATTTTATTTTAACTAAGTAATTAATTTTGAAGGGAATATCCAATAAATCAGGTTTCTTGTATGGGTATAAAATATTTTATATTTTTTCCTACTTTTAGTATGTGTTGTTATAGCGGCAACGAAAATACGTTATCTGTGAAAATTTCAACGTTCTGGCAATCACCGTTCATGAGATACAGCCTGGTGACAGACAGTCAGACAGACAGACGGACAGCGAAGTCTTAGTAATAGGGTCCCGTTATTACCTTTTGGTCCTTTGGGTACTGTACCAGACTTTTTTTAATAGTCCACTGCAGGACGTAGGACTATATACCTACGAAGGGTGATCGGGCCATATCCACCACGCTGGCCCAGTGCGGGTTGGTGGATTCACATACGCCATCGAATTTCTTCTCCGGACGTACGCAGGCCTCACGATGTTTTCCTTCACCGAAAAGCCAGTGGTGTGAAATTCCGTACATAAATTTCAAAGAACTCATTGGTACGGGACCGAGGATTTGAATCCACGACCTCACGATTGTAAGGCGGGTGTCACTACCTCTAGACCACCATGGCTTCAACCTTTAGGTTTTGGGATTTTCAACCTTTAGACTTTAGCCTAAAACCCTAGCACCTATTACACAAGATTCAATTTAGCGGTAGCTCAAACCAAATCGGAACGTGTTTGAAAGCTTTAACTGATCATTTCAAAAGGCCGTCTTTGACCGGCTTAAGTATGTTTTAGCGGAAACTGTCTCAAATGGCCAAAAATATTATACAATTTCGTATAAAGGATATTATTTTGTTTTTCTCTCCATGACACGCTATTCAACAATTGCGTGGGCTTCCAACTTCTTATAAATATTTTTGTGCTATGTGTAAAAATAACTCAGTTCGGTTTGTGTCAGTGTTCTGTGGGCTTTAGGAATATTCTTTTTCTTTTACCTTACTAAAAAGCTTTTATAGTGGAATAAAAAACTTCGTTCGTCATTTTTGGGGTTCCGTACCTCAAACGGAACCCTTATAGGATCACTTTGTTGTCCGTCTGTCCGTCTGTGTGTATGTCAAGGACTCTTTATCTCGGGGACGCGTAAAGATATCGAGTTGAAATGTAAACTGTATACGTATATCTATGGTCTCTTGCAGTTGTAAAGCAAGAAAAACTTATCCGTTATCGTTTAAAATAGTTAGAGACGTTTATGTCATAAAAAATCGCATATTTGACTACTCCGCAAAATCAAAACCTACAGGGTACTTCCCGTTGACTTAGAACTATAAAAATTTGGCAAAAAGCATTTTCTTAGAGTACATATATATAGGAGTAAATCTGAAAACTGTACATTTTTATTTAAATCACAATAAATAGGGCCTTAAAATTCACAAAATATGGGTTCAAAATTCAAAGTGGAGTAAATGGTATCATGTAAGGTATCATATAAAAGAACTTCATTAGCACATGCTAAAACAGGTTTTTAATTATTTTAAGAATGTGTATTTTTCGATGTATGACGAGAAAAGAGAAAAAAAAAAACTTTTTGTCGATGGTTATGGTATAGAGATTTTAACAACTTACTTCCCAATTTTGTGAAATTTTCTGGATTTGTACGGGACCCTCGGTGTGCGAGCCTGACTCGCACACCGAACGGAACGGAGAATAGAACGGAGTTGCGGTTTATTTCTCTTAATGTCTCTTTCTATTGATAGGTACTTTGGCTAAGTAGATATATTGTCTTTTCAAGCTTTTTGTATTTCTATAGTAGCATTTGAGATCTTTTGAAAGCTACGTAGCGTTAACTACATAACCAAACTACTTACTTAATGCTATACATCTTTTGTGTAGGTTGATATTAAGTAAGTTCGTATAGGCCAGGTGGCTAGCCACCAGGGCTAGATCAGCCACATTGTACCTCTATAGCTGGAGACATACTATCGGATGCGGCTGACGGACGCGGCTGACGGTCGCGAATTACCAGTGTGCACAGTCTTAAAACATCTGGTGTGGTAGATTTCTTTTGAACGTCCGAACGCTCAAGGTCAGCCCAAGGTGAAGTCCGCTACTAATTGTCCGATAGTGTGCACGGCTCAGTGTACATTCATTAACTTGATATAAGTCGCGTCCGTAAGCCGCGTCCGAGAGTATGTTTCCAGCTTAAGATTAAGTTTGAAATAATTATAGAAAATGTTTCAGTGACTTCCAACAAGGAGTTTCAATTGTCTGCATATTTTTAGGGTTCCGTACCTCAAAAGGAAAAAACGGAACCCTTATAGGATCACTTTGTTGTCCGTCTGTCCGTCTGTGTGTCTGTCAAGACTCTTTATCTCAAGAACGCGTAAAGATATCGAGTTGAAATTTAAACTGTATACGTATATTGATGAACTCTTGCTGTTGTGTAAAAGAAAATTTTCTAAGTTGTCGTTTATAAAAGTTTATGTCGTAAAAAACAGCATATTTCGACACTAACAAAAATCAAAACCTACAGGGTGCTTCCCGTTGACATAGAACTATGAAATTTGTCGAGAAGCATTGTCTCAGAGTACATATATAGGAATAAATCTGAAAACTGTACATTTTTTTTACATCACAAAAAAATAGGGCCTCAAAATTCACAAAATATGGGTTAAAAATTCAAAGTGAGTAAATCGTATCATGAAAAGTGTCATATAAAAGAACTTCATTAGCTCATGCTAAAACAGGTTTTTAATTATTTTAACAATGTGTTTGTACGGAACCCTCGATGTGCAAGCCTGACTCGCACTTGTCCGGTTTTTTTGTGTATATTCATCGATATTTTCGCTAATTGTGAATCGATTTTAAATCAAATAGTTCAAAAGAGTACGCTCCCGAAGTGATTTCATATAAATATTATCGAAATCGGCTGAGCCATTTTCAAAGTCAAAAATAAAGTAAACATTCGAACGAATTATTTTAATTTTGTGCACCATTGAAGTCGGTTGTGGCATTTTATGCGAAAAATTGTTTTACTTCCTTATTACCTCTCCACCAAACCTTATTGTGGAAATGCGCTACATTTAGGAATTTTTGAAATGCCAGTGATCCAAAATCTAGCAAAACGCGTAGCTCAAGCACTCGATGCGTGAGCTACACGTTTCATGTCAAGAACCACTACTAAAGTCGGTAATCCATCAAATTACAGTGGAAATACCTGAAGCGTGAAGCGAAGGATTTTCACGGCGTGTTTGCTGCGAGGTTTTCGAATACATTCCTTTTCTACTACATTAGATTTGTGGAACTTTTATTTAACTATTGTGCAAGGAACGGACTCATCTTTGTACTCAAAAGATAGTAAGGCTTGAATAATAGGAAATGCGATAGTAGCGCCCACCACATAAAACATTTTGACGTACCTTGTGGTGCAGTTAAGAGTTTAGATGTAATCGTGGTATAACCAGTTGGATCAGTGAGATAAAGTATCCCAGTAGGTAAATAGAGTCTCAGTTGTTGGACATAACAAAATATTGCAAAAAATAATATTTTCACAGTTGGACCATAGATACTTTAATTAGGTACCCATGGTACATAGCGGTTGGACTACGAGTCCAAAGCATCAAAGTCATGAAAAATATATCCTTCTTTCAGGCGCATGTGGATCATTCGATTGCTTTTTACCGACTTCCAAAAAAGAGGAGGTACTATGTTCGTCTGTATGTATTTTGTTTTTTGTGTATATTAATTGATATTTTCACAAAATGTGAACTGATTTAAAAAAAAAATTAAGTTCGAAAAAATATACTTCCTAGATGGTGCCATTTAAATTTTAACGAAATAGGCTAAGCTGTTTTTGAAAAATCAACAATGATGTAAAAATTGTATACATTAATTCAAGCGAACTTTTCGAACTTTGTACATGATGGAAGTCGATTTTGCCATTTTTTGCGATAATTATTTTAAGCTTTTATTTAGTTTTACCTGGCCGACGTCTGTCATCAAATCTTGCAAATTAAATTTGATCCTGAGCTGAAATTTTACATACATGTGTCAATCGAACATGGTGCTGATCTGATAACGGAGCTAGACGGTGGCCAAAAGGACTTTGCAGTGAACGGTATCTACAATCTCATCGAGATTGGGCTCATTTGAATCGTCTTTCAATGGTAACCAAGGCCTGATGATAAAGCTGGCAGGTGGTCATAGGAACTCTGTAAAACGAAGAAAACCTCATAGAGTTTCAGCTCATTTGATTTGTTTTGGCCAGTACTTGTTTAGTAAAAGCTTGTTTTAAAAAACAAGGTTTTTTAGGATAATCCTTGTTTAGTAGTATTGTATCGGTGTAGTGTTTTGGCTTAAAGTATTGTATTTTGATAAATTATGAAGGGCACTTGCCCTATTAAAAATAATCATGAAAAAGTAGCTTCAAAATAAGTGTAAATCCAGGCTTTTTCATACCTCTCTGTAATGAACACGTTTCAGTTAATAAATCAAAACATTAAGTATATTATGATATTTTTCGTAAAATGTCAACCTTTCAGCTAATACCGTACAAGGGTAAACTCTGTGGGTGGTACAACGTTGTTGGAACAAATTCGCTTTTTCTGTACCAAATGTTCCTTTTTGCTGGAGAATTTGTAGGCAGAAAGGTTTTGCTGTCAAGGTTAGATTTCCATTTTGTAATAGAAAATGAAATAATTCGTAGAAGCTCTTAATTTTGTGTAGAGTTACGATTTTTTTCTGTAAAATTACTTGTTTAAAGAATTACTTTTATTTATTAGAATTAGTAGGTATTAATATAGATATTTTACTTTGAACTATTTTTATTATGATTTTAAAATTCATTTTGATTACCTAAGTACCCTATGCTACGCTGCGCTTACCGCTACCAAGGC
Source organism: Hypomecis punctinalis (assembly GCA_949316475.1). NCBI lineage: Eukaryota > Metazoa > Arthropoda > Insecta > Lepidoptera > Geometridae > Hypomecis > Hypomecis punctinalis. The sequence goes on from OX438797.1 coordinate 24,589,852, forward strand.
AACAGATGACCTCATGAAGACCGCTGGATGCAAGCCGTTATACCAACCGGTATTATTAGAGATCTATAGGGGAGGTTCATGTCTAGCAGTAGACGTCTTAGGGCTAAAACGAACGAATGCACCCAATGCTAATACTTGCAGTTTAGTTTTACCGATCACAATTTATAAAAAAACATAATATACATAACCTATTAGTAAACGATTATTAACTCTGTAGCGACTTACTTCGCTACATTTGCCACAAGATGGCGCTAGCTACGCTATTTGCCCCCGGCCAATCACGTGGCGTATCGCCACGCCTCAGCCAATCAGAAGTCGGAGCAAATGCAATCAAATTGCAAGCATCCAGTAAGATTGGATGCGTCTTCAAGCCATCACAACATACATAAAATAAATTTATTTTCAATCATTTAAAGCAATAATAATAATATTGTATACAAGTATTGTTGATTTAAACAACTTCTTAATTAGTTAACCAAAGCCTGTTGGTCTCTAAAATTATAATGCAATTGTACCTTGTGAAATTGTGTATGTATCTAAGTTAAGTACTTACCTATATAATATTATACGATAGTAATGTTTTAATAATAGTTTAGTTTGTACTAGCTATTGCTGCGCCGTCAAAACAGGGTATATATGCCATATATTAAAAAAAAAGAGCTGATACATGTGTATAACTTTCCTCGCAAACCCCAGACATTTTGCTTTCTGACATAAAATTTTTCTCGGTTCGCCAACTTTTGTTACCGGCCACTCCTCTAGGCATTATAAATCTCAAAGTTTTAAAAATGTCTCCATCCGCGGATAAGAAGAATTTATGGCACCCGAAAAGAATCGCTAGAATTAACAACGAATCCGTGAAAATTCCTAATCCAGAAAGAATCCTGAACAATTCTTATCGGGGCTCTAATTTTTTGTTGATTTAAGAAGGGATAATTCATTAGGAACCGTGAAGGAAGTGAATAGGTGCTTTTATAAATTATTATTTTATGTGGTAATGAAAACTCAATCTCAGTTTTTTAATTGGGGTTGGTTCACAAGAAACAGGTTCAGATTCAAACATTGAAAATTACATATTGTTAAAGTAATTCAAAACCTGTTTTAGCATGTGCTAATGAAGTTTTTTTTTATATGATACCTTACATGATACAATATACCTACTCACTTTGAATTTCGAACCCATATTTTATAAATTTTCAGGCCCTATTTCTTTGTGATTTAAATAAAAATGTACAGTTTTCAGATTTATTCCTATAAATGTACTCTAAGACAATGCTTCTCGCTAAATTTCATAGTTCTATGTCAACGGGAAGTACCCTGTAAGTTTTGAGTTTTGTGAGAGTCGAAATATGCAGTTTTTTACGACATAAACGGCTCTAACTTTTGATACAGTAACTGAGAAGCTTTTCTTTTACACAACTGCAAGAAACCATAGATATACGTATATAGTTTAAATATCAACTCGATATATTTATGCATTCTAGAGATAAAGAGTATTGACTTGGTTGCCTGGAAGAAATCGCTTAAAGCGATAAGGCCGCCAGTTAGAAACCTATAAATTGTACTGTTTTGTCCCTGTAATTTGTTTTTTATGTAATGTGGTTGTCTAATAAAGTGTTATTGTTTGTTGTTTGTTTGTTGTTTGACACTCTGTCAGACGAACAACAAAGTGACCCTATAAGGGTTCTGTTTTTTTCCTTTTGAGGTACGAGACCCTAAAAATAAATGGAAGATAATCATACATTGCTGTGCGTTCAACAATAACAGTACTATTTCTTGGCAATATAATGTTCCCTGTGTTAGATATAGTTTTGTATAAACCGCCAATAAGACCGGTGCAAAACGGCTTGCTCCAACTGGCTGGTGGATTTTCTGTACTTGTCTACTTGAGAACTTTGAGAACTTTAAGACGCCATTTAGTCATTTGTTCTCCATACCAACCTCCCTGCCCACTGCCGTCTTGACTTGTTTATTCGTTCGTTCGACAATGATACCTTATTTTATCTCAATATAACCAAATAACATAGCCAAACATCTAGACCAATCTGACGAAACCTCACACCCATTTTATTTTTAAAAGAAAAATATATAAAAGTGGAATAGAACAAACAAAGACTCATTGGATTAAAAATAAACATATTATATTGATACTCATCTATACGTGTTGTTTTTAAACTTTTGCGATTTGAACACATTATTATTATATACTATGGGCTAATCGCGCACTAAAATTACGAGATAAATAAATACCTCATCATCTCGACGTTTCAGTCTACCCGTGACCACGATCGATGCAACTCGGCCGAAACGTCGGTGTCTAAACTGTTATAACCGGCAATAATTGTTTCTTTTTAGTTACCACCAATAATTTCTTTTCTCACGAAGTCGCGCGATACTTTAAATTAGTACCCGTCTAAACCAAGGGCCACCAAGATACAGGCTTAGCCTAGTTTGGGGCCCACTGATAATTCACAGACCACGAGTATGTAAATTGAATTACATAATTGATATAAACACTTATTGAAGCGGCAATTATTAGTAATTATAATGTAACTAGTTTTTGTTATGTATGAAATTTTGAAAATTTTAAATTTGACTCTGCTCTGTACTCTAATTTTAAATTTATTTTGGAAATAAATAACTTATAAAAATATTGTAGGTTTGTTAGTTGATTAGTTCTAACATAAGTGAACTAAATGGCGTATGCGTCGAGTTAGCTCGCAGTGGCGTTTTGTTCGCGATGCATACCATCATGATGAGATATTTATTTATCCCGTAATTTTAGTGCACGATTAGTCCCGTAGTATATAATAATAACTTAATTATACATCTGAAACCCTCGAGCAAACGCAAAAAACACACATTTTCACACAATCAGCTAAAAATAAAACCAACAACGCTCTCAAGATTTTTCCAATTTGTAATAAGCCTTCCATTCCGGGAACTGAACACTGAGCAATTAGGCCGTGTGACAGTGACGTAGGTCCCTGATTGTAGCCCTTGGTCTATTGGGATGGCAACCGCAATCCAAATCCCTGCCCTATCTGTAATCTAAATAGGTCGCTATCAGTTATTTAGGTTGTGATTAACTTTTAACTCCACTCCATAAAGTGTATTCAAATAAGTTGATCTAAAATATGCTCGAAAGAAAAATATATCCTTAAAATAAGACCTTGAAATCGGTTTTCAATTAACAGCCTTTTCTTCTTCGTCGTACCAATGATCCACATATCTGTTTACAAGGCCTTTATTATTTCTTGACCAGTCTTTGAAGAGTATGTTTTGAAAATTGCACAGTAAGAGAGAGGCCTATATCCAGCAGTGGGTTAAATAATCAGCGTGTGCGAGTCTTACTCGCGCACGAAGGGTTCCGTACTGCACTGGAGCCCCCTTAATTATTTATTTTATTCTAATTTAATAATTAATTATTAAAGTAAACATACAATTAAATATTATGTGAATATTTTAAACGTCTAACTGTTACCGTTATTAATTTCGAGCGAAAAACTGCTAAAAAATAGGTTTTTTGTATGGAAGCCCGTCTTAGATATTTATTTTATTTTTAGTATTTATTATTATAGCGGCAACAGAAAGACAGTGTCTGTGAAAATTTCAATTGTCTAGCTATCACGGTTCATGGGATACAGCCTGGTGACAGACAGACAGACAAACAGCGGAGTCTAGTAATAGGGTCCCGTTTTTACCCTTTGGGTACGGAGACCTAAAAAAGCTGTGGATGATGATGATGAACCCTGTACAGGGTTATTTCTAATCAATTAGCATCCTCTTAGGGGCTTATTCTGTACATCAAAACTAACAACTTTTGTTCTGCGACTTTTGTCAAAACTCAAAATAACCATGTAGGTATATACTTTATAGTTAAAGTTAGAACTAAGAAATAAATTGTGCAACACGAATATAACCACCATTATTTGACCAAATCCCATCACTAAAAAATTCAAGTCGATGGCAAAACCACTCTACCATCATTATCACTAAAATTGAAGTTCGTATAGGCCAGGTGGCTAGCACTTGGGTCAGAGTTTTAAGTCGTCCGAAGGCTCCTGTCATGTCAAAGCAGTTAAAACAATCGGGATTCAATTTAAAGTGTCATCCAAACCACAGCAGCGCTCAGTTGTAAATGCTAACCGCGGAAGCTGACCGTGCTGAATGTTGCTTAAGTTCGGAGATTGCTAGAACACCTAGTTAATACGCCACGAGTATACGCCATAGGTCTTCATAATCACCCATAAAAGGTTCGCAAATTATTTGAAAAACGAAGACTTGCAATTTTCAAAGAAATGGTCAAAATAACAGTTTTCAAAACTAGTCTCTAACTATTGTCTCCAAAAATCACAAAGGTATTCAATTAAGCTACTTAGTCAATAGATTTTCTAGTACAAGTAGTTTTGTAGTTTTAGTATCGCACGACTGAGGAATCGGACCCCTGTCGTACTCACACATTCGACTCTACCTGTGAAATGTACATAAACACGACCACAATCCTTGAGTAATCGTTGCCTACACACTTTTACATGATTTTACCCTTCAACAAGCATACACAAATACATTAATATACATTCATATATACATATATATTTATTTACGTTTTCGTACACACATAAATAAATAAATATTTTGGGACATCTAACACATGGCCTCTGACCCCAAACTAAGCAAAGCTTGTGATATGGCTGCCAGAGACTGATAAACTACATATACTTATTTTTAAATACTTACTTATATAGATAGTAACTAAATAACACCCAGACACAGAGCAAACACTAATGTTCATCACATAAATATTTGCCCTAGGTGGGGATCAAACCCGCGCCTCTTTGATCTAGAAGTTAGGGTCACTAACCACTGAGCTACCGAGGCATTCAAACATGTAATTTCATTCATAATTCGCAACTATTACTAGACTCAGCCTGGGATCATTTTATAATTGACCACAATATTAATTTATCTTGCCTACACTAGATATAATTAATATTAATACGGAAGGCACTAAATCCCACGACACAGGAATTCTCCTAGTGTGGGATTTAGGGTTCACCTACAAGTATGTACAGTCCACGCACTCAATGTATAAAAACTGTATATCTGTACCTATTTCTGTACATAGCCTTAAAAAAAGTCAAATAAATAAATTTAATTCTACCTGTCACAAACAAAATACTAAAAACACACCAAGAGAGACAAAGTTTTGTCCATCCCCAACTCATTTGCAATTACAGTTCAACGTATTGAAAATAAAGACACTTTCATACTTCGAATGCACCGACATGACAAAGGCTCAGACTCCACCAAAGCGAAGCGGAGATGTGTGGAGTTATAGACTATAAAACCTTGTAATAATTCCAGATCTTCTAAGCTAAGAACGATAATTACCCGTCTTCCTCTGCGATTATAGATTATTATTAATAGGACGAATATTACGGACTCCCAACATCAAAAATTCACACAATTCAACTCATTTTAGATTAAACACCTATTATTATTAATATGTGTCAAGAAATAGAGCTAATTAATTCAGATATAACAATTAAATAATACAATATATCGTGTACCTCTATATTTTGTTTTTATCATAATGGGTGCATGCATCTCGTACTAGAAACTAAGCTCAAAAAAATTCCGCTAGCGTTTTGATTGCATTGTTTCTCGATATGCAAATATACGCCATATTTGTAAATCGAGAAACAAAATGCACTGTTACGATTTAGCCCCAAGCACAAAAAAAATCAAGCATTTTCTAATAACTGTTTTTTTTTTGCCTCCCGAGCCATTTTTACAATTTCCAGAAGGATTACAACCCTCTGGCTAGCTCTGCTACGCCGCTCTACCCCACTTTATTGGAGTCTGTTTCAATGCACCGACACGACAAAGACGTCGTATAAGAACAACAGTAAAGGAAACTGCTATTTAAGAGCTAGCAGTAACTACACTATCGAACTGGAAGGCTGCCAATGAGGTCAAATACTTTAACATAAGTAGCTGTATTGCGTGCTCAAGTTATATGTTCGTATTATTTACTTACCGTAGCGCTTATAGCGTAGTATGACTGTCTGTCAGCGATCACCAGAGTTAAGCAACGTTCAGCACGGTCAGTCTTCGGATGGGTGGTCGCAGGTGGTATTTACAACTGAGCGCTACCGTGGCTCGGATGACACGTTAAATTGTATGCCTTGGTTGTATTAACCGTTGAGTCATGTCAGAAGCCTTTAGGCGACTAAAGCACTCTCACACAGGGTCTTTATTTAGGGTTCCGTACCTCAAAAGGAAAAAACGGAAGCCTTATAGGATCATTTTGTTGTCCGTCTGTCCGTCTGTGTGTATGTCAAGACTCTTTACCTCGGGAACGCGTAAAGATATCGAGTTGAAATTTAAACTGTATACGTATATCTATGATTTCTTATAGTTGTGTAAAGGAAAAACTTGTCAGTTATCATATAAAGAAGTTAGAGCCGTTTATGTCGTCAAAAACCGCATATTTCGACACTCACAAAAACCAAAACCTACAGGGTACTTCCCGTTGACATAGAACTATGAAATTTGGCGAAAGGCATCGTCTCAGAGTACACATATAGGAATAAATCTGAAAACTGAACATTTTTATTTACATCAGAAAAAAATAGGGCTTCAAAAGTCACAAAATATGGGTTTAAAAATCAAAGTGCGTAAATCGTATCATGTAAGGTATCATATAAAAGAGCTTCATTAGCACATACTGAAATAGGTTTTTAACTATTTTAACAATTTTCGATGAATGACGAGAGAAGTAAAAAAAAAAACTTTTGTCGATGATGATGAGTATAGAGATTTTAACAACGTACTTCCCAATTTTGTGAAATTTTCTAGATTTGTACGGAACCCTCGGTGTGCGAGTCTGACTTGCACTTGTCCGGTTTTTTCTCTACGAGTAATTTATCTATTCATTTATCCTATATCTTATATCTATTAATTTACATATTTTATTCTCTATTTTCCAGAAAATAGACCTTGCGGCACATCTATTTAATTGAGTCTTCATAAGTTTAAATCTCGACTCGTGTTTGACCGATTTGGTTCATACTCGTAAATATTATTAGGATTTAGGTAATAAACGATCTTGCTAAAATAATCGGAACCGACTAAAAATTGCGCAATAGGACATTTTCCGCCATTTTTGAAGAAATACCACCCCAATCAAAAATCGCCGAACGATAAAAAAATGTATGAGTACCATGTTTTGTTGAAATTTGTTGAAAAATGCGACCCATAAACAGAAATCAACATCCAGACAGACTAAAGCAAAATTGACAATTTGAAAAAGAGACTTTTGCTTCGGTCAGTAATTATTATACCATTTAATCACTAACCACAATATCTTTACTACATACGTAAATAACAATTCCAGTAATGAAAGAGTTTTCGAAATCGGTTCAGTAGATTGGCTACAACTTTACTTCAAACATTTCATACCTAAGTACAACGTCTAATTTGTATGGCGGCTATATTTTTTTTTTGTATGAAAGCCATGTTTTTTTTAATGTTTTCAAAAAGTACCATATTATAAACGCGAAAGTTTGTGAGGATAGATGGATGGATGTTTGTTACTCTTTCACGCAAAAACTACTGAACGGATTGAGATGAAACTTTGCAATAATATAGCTTATATATCAAAATAATATAGAGGCTATAAATTATAATGATATTGCGTCAAAAATCTAAATATCATGCGGGCGAAGCCGCGTGTAAAAACTAGTACCTAAATAAAAGTAGGTTTCCTTAATTTATCCTTAACTGAATAAATAAATACTGCATTTCTCACACACGATCTAAACCTATAAATCCAAGTCCACCTCGGACGCCGTTCAAAGCAAAATAAAACATCTCGCGAACTCGCGCAAACAAAATAAGAAGCAAACGTTTAACGTATCTCAAGTTTATCCGAACAACAATTGGAGAAAGCGAAGTGGTTTATTGAATAGAAGAATAAATAAAAGTTTTATAATGTGTGAGTGGAATTTAGAATCGTGGAAGAAAATTATTGTGCTGCCAGCAAGTTAGCGGATATATAGAAAAACGACCCTAGAGAGGTTACGAGACAAACAAACAACAAGAAAAAACTCTTCTAGATATAAACAGACCAAATAAAAAATCAAGACAGAATGATAAGAAACAAACAAGTGAGGCCGGAAAACTACGCCTTGCCGTGTACAGACACAATTACACACACAAACACGTACAACGAATCTACGCCTTGGCTCGCCAGTCGAACTATGGCGGCGCAACACCCAAGCACACACCACATGTATAAAAAAATGGGTGTCCCTTGTCTATTCACGACGTTCCGTCTTGATTTTTTTATTTGGTCTGAAATTTAAACTATTATCAAGTAACGATGTAAGATGTCATCAAATCCCAAGCACATTGGCGTCGTCTATATGTTTAAGAGATTACGCTCTAGACCACATAATAAAATGTTCTCTGCCCTAAAAAAGACAAGTTGAGTTGAAACGCTAATCTATAAAAAGTAAATAGAACTAGGTCAATCATTATAATCACCATCTTAGTCGTGAGACGTCCATTAAGACGGTGGACTTACAATCTGAAATAGACAGCAAGGACATGCAGGATACAAACTGCTTTCAACCGGTGTAATTAAAAATCAAATGAATTAAGCCTATGCCTAACAGTAAATGGTCTACGGCTACGTCTACGGAGACGACGGAGACGAAATAAGCAAATTTTTTGTCCCAAAAAAATCAATAAACTTTACTACATATTGGATATACACCTATCAATATACGATGTAAAAATTTCATATCCATGGTGAAACCGCAGCTATACCTTTTTCCCCTACGTTCTACCATCACGTGCCGCCTCTGTTTTCGTGCGTCACGATTTTTAATAACTCCCGCCTCGCTCCGGAAAATTGTTTTAAAAATATTGACACGAACTTGGCTGATTGTGTAAGGCCTATCTCACATGAGGCAAATATCCATTTTTAATTTTTACTCCAACCCATTTTTGACGACAACGCAACCGGTGTGTAAGCATACGTAAAAAGTTTTGCTATAGAAATTGTACACATTTTATGAACACGAAAGTTATGATAGAGTAAGTACCTATATAAATATTTCTTTGAATAAAGTAAGTAAAAAGTAGAATGAAAATCTGTGAATGTTTTTTTTTTACTATTTTACAATTTTAGCTGCATGTAGCATACATTTTGTCAAAATTAAATGATTTTTTTTTTTTTTTTTTTTATTTATTTCTTGTAATCAACAGCGTTACAATAATGATAATAATTACTTATATAAAAAATACAAATAAAGCCAAAACCGATTACAATAATTTAGCATAAATATAAATTATAATTTCAGTAACAACATCCCAATGAAATCCCAATAAAAACCCAATCAAAATGCATATGTGTGTGTGTGTGTGTTTATGTGTATGTGTGTGGGTGTGTGTGTGTGCGTGTGTGTGCGTGTGTGTGTGTGTGTGTGTGAGTAACACTGCAATACACGAGATCTCTTGAGAGCCAAGGTTTGCAGTGTTACTCGTGTGATTGAGTATGAGTTTGTACGTGTAAACGTGTTTGTGCTTTGTATATATATATGTCACATCCAGATTACTTTAAGTATGATTAACTTTAAAATTACTCACCGGACATATTTAGCTTTTTTATTTCTTTTTTTAATGAGGCTTTCGTTAAGCAAAATAGGTCTATTTTTTATATGAATCAGCAGTTTTGTGATTTCATGGTTAGTTCCATAAAAGTTGTACATACATACTCAAATATCGTACAAGAAGAGAGGTTTATGCTCTGCAGTGGGCAATCACAGGCAGAAAATTATGATGATGATGATACATACTAAGGTAGATCTCTGAAAAACTCTCTCATTGCATTTGACTCAGTCCAATGGAAACACTTTGTGTTATTGTTAAAACGAGAGTCCTGACTTATATACTCGTACAGCTATTCGCGTGTAACCGCGTCAATAAGGTAAGTAAGAACAAGAGCGAGTATGAAATTCAATGTTAGTGCAAATGAAATAGTGTAGCATAATTACACAGAGCTATTACAACAAGCGGGATAATGTGGTTGATCGAGAAAATCTGAAGGAGATGCATTGATTTTATATATCATGAGTTCAAATTCAGTGGTTGTTGCCGTGTGTTTTTACCAATAGTGACAATTGATATTTGACAGTTTTGATCGCTGTGGGCAAATTTTTCCATACATTTTTTTTGGTTGAGAATTGCCTCAAGAGACAACAGCGCTATATCTTTGGTTGTTTTATCTCTGTGCATAATTTAGATAAAAGCCGTCATTTTTTAAAATTTCATAATTGACCTCCAGGTGGTTTAGATGTTCTTTGCCAACCAGTGCAGGTTAAATTACCGTCACCTTGTGTAAGAAAGGCTTAACTTGCGGAGTTGCGTAATAGTAGCTTTTACGGCGAGCCCTGTTTCTAGGTTTTTATGGGCGGTGAGTTTGCAAACTGACAACCGGTGCTAGATGGAGGTCACTTAGCGGTCTTTTCAAACAATTTGCATACTGAAAGTTAGGTCTGAAGAAAGAAGACACTGACATCTTTAAGACTACTATTATATCCGTCAACTCAGAAAAATCTAGACTAGTTTACTGCTTTAATTTTAGGTGATGATTATAAGTCAAATAGATACTGCTGGTATCATCATTAACTTTGTTGATCATCGAAGTTAAGCAACGTATGTACGCATTTACAACTAAGCGCTATTGTGTTCGAATAAAAAGTTAAATTGTGAGTCCTGGTTAGTTAACCATGTAGCTATGTCTGTCAGACACAAGACTAACCACCCGGTTTACTTTTTTTAATATTAGGGGATATTTTACACACGGTCTCTGACCCCAAACTAAGCAAAGCTTGTGATATGACTGCCAAAGACTGATATACTACATATACATATTTTTAAATACATACTTATTTAGAGAATAACTAAATAACACCCAGACAAACAGCAAACACCTATGTTCATTACATAAATATTTACCCTGGGTGGGAATCGAACCCACGCCTCTTTGACCCAGGAGTCAGGGTCACTAACCACTGAGCCATCGAGACAGTCTTATGTCGTTCTCTTAGATATTTTATATGCGAGTCTGACAAAATACTGCGCGTTTTTGAAGCCTTAATGGTTGAAGTGCCATATATTTTATTTAGGTACTGTACTGTACTGTACCAGCCTTTTGATAATCCACTGAAAGACTTAGGCCTAACCACGAAGGGTGATTGGGCCATATTCACCACGCTGGCCCAGTGCGGGTTGGTGGATTCACATACGCCATCGAATTTCTTCTACGGACGCATGCAGGTTGCCTCACGATGTTTTCCTTCACCGAAAAGCCAGTGGTGTGAAATTCCGTACATAAATTCCAAAGAACTCATTGGTACGGGACCGGGGATTTGAACCCACGACCTCACGATTGTAAGGCGGGTGTCACTACCTCTAGACCACCACGGTTTAAGTAATTACTAAATATTCAAAAATTTACAGACATTTTTATACCAAAACATATGCCCTGCCATTTCCAACTTCAACTTTATTACCTCTTAGTTTAGCAACTATCCACTTTTAATGTTAGTTGTCTATGTCAATCTATTTATTTTTCCGTTTGAACGGGATAAATTGATAAAAAGTAAAGTAAAGTAAGTTCGTATAGGCCGGGTGGCTAGCCCTGGTGTCAGATAAATTGATGCAAAAATAATTTGTCTATTTGCGTATCTATTATAACTGTAACTTTGGTTAGTTTAGGAAACAAAAGTAGATATGTACTAGATAAAAAATAACACGTGAACTGTGTGAACGCCTCCAGAGAACTTAGCATTTCCATTTTTCCTGAATGTGCCTAGATGGGAGTACGTGAACTTTTCGGAGCTAGTGGCAGTTGTAGACTCGCTACGTGAGATTTTTCTCGAACAATTCGAGAAACCTAGCTTTTGTTATTTAAATCCTCAACGCCGGGCACCATTTTCTAGACCAAGGCTATATTATTTACAGCTTTGTTGTACAGTTACAAAATATTTAGGTTTTTGTAAGCGGAAAATATTGACCTATTTTCACCGTTCTCTCCGATATCTCTTTGGTGGAGCAAAAATGTTTTATGTTTCCGAGGAAACATTATAATTATGTATTTAGGTTTATTTATTGAAGGTAAGCAATTGAAAATATAATGAGACCTTGATATAATATCCGGCACTTAAATAGAGCTTTATACCTTAGTAGGTATCTATTTCAATTGTTCGGCGACTTGAAAATGAGAAGACCTAAACACACAGACCTAAGTGTTAACTTGACTATTGCTGTTGCTATGAAACCGTGTTTTTTTACTTGCCCAAAAAGCTATACAGGGTAATTTCTATTCAATTAGCATCCTTCTAGGGGCTTATTCTGTACATCAAAACTATCAACTTTTGTTCTACGACTTTCGTCAAAACTCAAAATATATGGATACATTTTGTCTCGGGTGAATTAAATTTTTGACACAGCTGAATTTTTTTTTTAGTTTTGTCGAAAGTCGTAGAACAAAAGTTATTCGTTTTGATGTACAGAATAAGCCCCTAGAAGGATGCTAATTGATTAGAAATAACCCTGAATACAGTTTACCCGCTATTTAATCTTTCATAATAATTAGATGAAAACTATTGCCTTAGATTTTTTAAAGAGCTATTAACTAAAGTAATAAGCAAAAGAGATGACCTAAAAACTCTAATTTTATAGTATACCTCATCATTGTCAAACACATATTAGAATGTCCACTGCTGAACATTTTTGTTTCATAATAAGGCCACTAACTCGCCTGATAGAAAGCGATGTTGTATGCGAAGATGGAGTATGTAGACTTAGAAGATTCACTCTTGTCTTAAAGATATCCTGATTGTATTTGTCAGGAAATAGGGACGGAGGTAAAGCATTCTAATCCCTAGCGGTCCGCATTATGAAGGAAGAAGCGAATCGTTTAGTACGAGCAGGTGGTTCGTCGACTATGTAGGAATGGTATGAGACCACTATTTCAGATCCGGCGTGATCTTGTTTTAATCAGTTCATCTTGTTGGTGAACGTCCTACGCTGCGGTTTCCGCTACTTGATACTTAAAAAGGTTTTGACTCCGTATACCTATGTTCATGCCCTGTCCATTGCCACTTCAACTGACAAATATTTTGAGCTATCTCGGTGAAATTGGCTTTTCTACGGATCTCCTCATTTTTGACCGACGAACCACCGGAGGAAGTATACAATTCGACGCGTATATTTTTTTTTGAACGACGATCCACCGGAGGAGGTATACAATTCGACGCGTATATATATTTTTTATGTATAACCACGAATAACTTTTTTCGTAGTTGTCCGATTTCAATAATTCTTTTTTATTGGAAATAGTATACTTCGAAATTGGTCTCATTTTTTGTTTTTAAATTGGCTAAGCTGTTTTTGACAAATCAACAATAATGTGAAAAATGTTACATCGATTCGTGCATAATATTTGCGTTCTAGCAATGCACCCCGGCTTCGCACAGGTGTATTATACATGTGAACATTTCTCTTGAATTACTCTATCTATTAAAACAAACTGCATCAAAATCCGTTGTGTAGTTTTAAAGATATATGCATACATGGGGACAGTTTGTTTTATACTTTGTAATGATTCTGTACACCAGTGAAGTCAGTCATGCTATTTTTGCAAAAAAAAATATTAATGAAAATGTACTTATTAAATCTTTCTCTCCTCTACCTATGTATCACATGAAAATCAAAACACATCCGAACCAGAACGCAAACAAAATAGAAGGCAACCTTTCTCCCCATTAATATACGCTGACAAATGGCTAAATATTTCACGTCATACATTAGTAAACAGGACGTGTCACTACACATTCTACCGCGAGCTATTTGGCTGAAACACGGCTACTGGAGTAGGCACGGTAGGCTGGCGTAACTACTGCTAAATACTGGACTATCCGTACACAAGCTCCAAATTTAGAGCTCAAAGTACTATTTATTTTCGTCCATCAACAGCCATATGACTTCTACTGCTGGACATAGGCCTCCCCTGTGGATTGCATTTTTTTTATAAAACTAGAAAATTGTCGCAAGCAATTCAGGCTAACGGTTTGAAATCGTGTTGCGACGATTGACCCGCACATAGTATTTAATTATTTAATTTTCCAATATTTAGCCTTAGAAAGTTCACTACTGGACTTTATGTCCAGTGAAAATTTATATTATCTTTGGATATTTATAGCTAAAAATTTCCAACATCAACAGTTGGAAACGATTTGACATCCAACTTATACTGTTTTCCTGTGACTTTGTGATACAGAATATATTTTCCCTTTATTTCAGTCGCTTTTAGCCTTAGAAAGTTCACTGCTGGCCTTTTTGTCCAGTGAAAATTTATATTATCTCTGGATATTTATAGATAAAAATTTCCAACAACAACAGTTGGAAACGATTTGCATCCAACTTTATACTGTTTTCCTGTGACTTTGTGATACAGAATATATTTTCCCTTTATTTCAGTCGCTTTTGAGTTTGATATACATAGTTTTATGTTTTTATAAAAACATACAAATGATGTATGTTTCTCTTTTTAAGATATATTTCTATATATTTCTTTGTCCCATATCATTGACTGCCTTGGTGGCTCAGTGGTTAGTGACCCTAACTTCTGGGTCAAAGAAGCGTGGGTTCGATTCCCACCAGGGCAAATATTTATGTGATGAACATAAATGTTTGCTCTGTGTCTGGGTGTTATTTAGTTACTATCTATATAAGTATGTGTTTAAAAATAAGTTTAAAATATGTAGAATATCAGTGTCTGGCAGCCATACCACAAGCTTTGCTTAGTTTGGGGTCCGAAGCCGTGTGTAAGTTGTCCCAAAGTATAATATTTATATTTATCTTTGGGGCCCTGGGTTTGAGTCCTAGCTGGGTAGATATTTAATGACAAATTTTAATATTTTTCCGAGTCTGTTCACCTTGACTTGATGTGTATTAAATAGTATCTTTGACACCGAATAGTACTGAAAGAAAAATAAGAGTGAGTTTTTGTTAAAATTAGTTCACAAAAAATAAATAGAAACGTGTCGGCTTAATGAATAAAATCATAGCGTCATATTGTAAATAAGTCCTTGAAGTTTACACAAACTTAGACTACTGTACCCCATAGCACTGCGACGAAATTCTCTCCGGAAACACACGTCACGTAACTTAAAGCACATCCTAACTTAACCGAGTAATAGTTTACGTTTTATCTGGACCCTCGAAAAGTTGTGGGTCCTCGAGGCCCGGGAGGTGTTCGGGAGGTTGAAAGGTTAGCTCGGGTGAGGTTTCGCCCAAGGAGGATTTTGTAGAAACTTTCTGTAATTCGATCGAGGTATTTGTCGTTACATTGGTTTCGCTGATGAGGGATGGCATCTGAGCAAAGTTAGAGATCTAACGGGGCTATAGACAAAGTAGGTTTAATTTAAATTGGTGGTATTTACCTGTACCTGTGCCAGTCTTTTTTTAGAGTTCCGTACCCAAAGGGTAAAAACGGGACCCTATAACTAAGACTCCGCTGTCCGTCTGTCTGTCTGTCCTCAGGCTGCATTTCATGAACGGTGACAGCTAGAACGTTGAAATTTTAACTTAATATAATGTATTTTTTTGCCACTATAACGAAAAACAGAAACAAATATTTAAGGGCCCCCATACAACAAAGTTGAATTTTTAGCCGTTTTTCGCTCGATATCAATTATGGTAACAGGTACGAGTAGATGCTTGAAAACTTACAGAATATTGAGTTGTACGAGTATATTCACTTCAATAATATATAATTAAAATAAAATAAGTATTGAGAGAGAAGGGACCTGGACGCGAGCAGCACAAGACCGCGAAAAATGGCATAGCATGGAGGAGGCCTTTACCCAGACATTGGTGCTCAAAAAATTATAATTTTACTAAATATAGCTTAGTGTACATAAACTGTTGTTTTAAACTAAATAATACTTTTGTTTATCTTGTACTATTTTTTAAGGGAAATAAAGGCTATTTCATTTAAGTATTTCCTTAAATACTTAAATAAAAATAAAATAGCTCCCATACAGTACGGAACCCTTCGTGTCCGACTCGTACTTGGCTAATTATTTTAATAGTTGATTCTAGGATGTATGCCTACCCACGAAGGGTGATATCTACCACGCTGGCCCAGTGCGGGTTGGTGGATGTCATCGAAGTTTTTCTAAGGACGTACGCAGGTTGCCTCACGATGTTGTTCTTCATCGATAATACAGTGGTGCAAAATTACGTAAATAACACGGGATCAGGCTTTGAACCCACAACCTCGCGATTGTAAGGCAGGCATTACTACAACTAGACCACCACAACTTCGACGGTACTTACATTGGGAACTAATTTTTAAACTATCAGCCGCAAAATACGAGTAATAAATTTGACGTGTGTGTGTTTGTGATAAGCTACTCGTATTGGTTAAAACTTTTTTTTAAATAATTAAATTGATATTATTTTTAAAACATTCTTAAGTGCTAGTTTCAACGCAAAAGAGACTGTTGTGATGGTAAATTTTATATGGAACCCAATCTTAGACTAATATGATGACTTTAATAATAATAAAATTTACATTATTTCCTACTTCTTCCTTTTTAATTACGTGCTGTTTAAAATTATTTCTGACGTAATTGATCAAGATTTTATTGCAAGTTTATGTCTTAAAATTATACACCGCTATTATATTATAATATTTTTGCTCGTCTACCGAGAAAAAATAACAACCTGCATCAATCTCAAAGTTTATTTATAAGCCCATAAATTGCCTTTCATTGTTTAATATCTTCTGAAAGTTAAACTGTGTCAATGTCTAGGCATTATACGATTTCTATTTACGAATAGACTTCTAATTGTTTAATTCCCCGATGAAAACTATCAAGCTGAGACTGTTACGAAATACTATAGACTTAGTATTTAAATTAATTTAACTAACTGAAGCTCAACATTTCTAATATAATTTCTTGGTCTTCACATTGAATTTTCAATCCAATAATTAAATAGAATCGAACTGATAATTTTAACGGTATTGCGGTTTTATTGATACAGATTTTGAATTGTGTTGGTAAATAATAAAATGGGTTAAAAAATGTCAAAATAAATTACATTAACTCGCAAATTGAATTATAACCAGACAGAAATGAGCAAGCAAAATAGAGGTGTAGTTGCTGATTTCTAATTACGAGTGTATAATATAAATTTACAACTCAAAATTGACATAGCATGGTAACCATAACTAATATGTAGGGCGTAGATGTGGCTCATTTGAATGAGGGAACGAATGCTTGGAGGGTCGCTTGTCCAAATACCGAGCTTCCAAAGACATTATCGTCGCAGAGACTGTGGGATCGGCCAATCTGCGAACTAGCACGGAAATCTCTTCTAGATACGTGTCCTAGCGTCGCGGATCGCGCTCGTATCCTTGCAGTCTCTATATGGGAGTCCGGTCTTTGGTTGCAAGCATTGCCCTCTTTCAATACTGGTAACCTTTTAGACCCAACTGCATGTCGTCTAGCTGTCAGCTTACGCTTGGGTGCAAGGTGTTGTGAAGCCCATCGCTGTCAGTGTGGTACTGCAGTTGACCAGCTCGGTCACCACGGTCTCTCTTGCTCAAGAAGCGCTGGTCGGATTGGACGCCACGCCTGCCTTAACGATGTCATACGCAGGGCTTTTGTCACCGCCAATATCGCAGCCGTACTCGAACCGAGTGGGTTGGCGCGTGGTGATGGCAAAAGGCCTGACGGCATGACGCTGGTCCCATGGAAGTGTGGACGGCCCTTAGTATGGGACGCAACTTGCGTCGATACTTTGGCACCGTCACATCTTCCTGAGACTCAGAGTAGGGCTGGAGCGGCGGCCAATTCGGCTGAGCAGCACAAGCGGCGCAAATATGCTAACCTCGGTAGTGGTTACATATTTGAGCCATTTGGAGTTGAGACTTTGGGTCCGTGGGGGCCGGGAGCTCATCTCGTTTTCAAAAGTCTTTCTGAGCGTCTGGTGGACGCGACGCGTGACCAAAATGCTGGTGTTTATTTGGCTCAACGTATAAGCATTGCCATTCAGCATGGCATGCTGCCAGCATGCTGGGCACGCTGCCAACTGGCAGTGGGCCTGAGCACTTGGATTATCTTTAGACCTTCAAGGGTCTGTGGATGATCCAATTGCTTTTCACGTAGTATTTACATTATCTGTTTATTTTACGAACTCGGGAGTTAACTATGGAATCATTCGCCCCGCTCAGGGTTCAACATGTTGCTCGTGACGTAAGACACCACTTGGTGCTCTTGGTACATAATCGACTATTAAAATTTAACTCCAATTCCTTGAAACTGATTTTGAAAGTCAATTTCTTTACATCTTAATCTTACGGTAGCATTTGACAGTGTAACCAATATCAGTGCGTCAGTAAATAGAATTTCTCATTTAATTTTATTTATAGATTCAAGCTCTATAAGATGTCATTCTGTCAGCACACAACGCACACAAGCTCTTTAGCAAATTAACTTCAAAATTGTCCGTTTTGTCTTCGGGCAAAAAGGTCAGTCGGTTTGAGATAGTTTCTGATAAATCTTTCATGTCTTTGAAGTCCAGCAATTAAGATCTAACTTCAACTGGCTTGTTGACACAATTATAAAGGGTGTGGTTTAGCCACGGTTTTCATATCGCGTTATTTCGAAGTCTAACCACTCGATCACGAGTTCGGGCTTTAGCGTCAACGGCGCGCGGAGGTTGAATGGGCATCGAGAACTTGGAGCAGAACGTCGTGGCGTCATTCGAACAGAACTGGAACATTTTAGTACATTGGTTCTTTACCACTCGCCGCCCCGTGCCCCGCTACATCCCGTGAGAAGGTTGTGAAGAGCTGGCGCAACAGAGGCAAAAGTGGCGACACTCTGTCTATAAGGCTGTCACCAGCTTTGAGGAAAAGCGTCTACAAAATCAGCCCCCCGACCGCCTAAGCAATAGCAATCGTTTATGACTTCATTTTAGTAATTTGGGACTGCCTATGTGACGTTAGCCATCAATTGCTTTGCGCGGATTGCGAAAGCAATCGTTGAATGAACAACTTTGATGGCTAACGTCACATAGGCGGTGCCTAAAATGACTAAAACGAAGTCATAAACGATTGCTATTACGATTGCTATTGCTTAGGCGGTCGGGGGGCTGGACACCAAACGCCTTATCAATAAGACCCGCCCATAACCTGTCTATACCTATAACACCAGTATAACACAGATAACACCAGTAGTCAGTTGCACTGCGTGCCCTGCAAAAGGTTTTTCAAAAACAAATTTGGTTATGGCTCACAACCGATACGCGTCGAGGAGGACGCTATAGATACTTAAGATTACCTTGTGTTTCTTAAACCAAAAATTCCGAATATTTTGGTATATAATTATTACCTACCACTTTCTTAGGGTACAGAAAATGATTACCTAACAAAATATTTCAAACCAAAATTGACAGACGTTTTAACCAGAAATAATTTTCCCGAAAATCACCAAAAGAAATCCGAATTGGTTTCATAAATTCGCCGAAGCGAAAACATCAAAAAACCTTTTTCAATTACAAAAGTCCTAAGAGTAATTACGCTTTCTCACAAACCTACCTCCAGATAGCTTTCAATAAAACAAAAAGGAGCCGAGTTAATAGAAAGCCAACCAAGCGAGCGCAATATAACTTCCCAATGATGCTCTGAGATTTAGGGGCATCAGCCATCACGGGACATTGGCCACGAAATTAATTTATTGACTTGGAAGATATGGCGGTAAGTTATGAAAGACAGTGGTTAAGATTGGCTCGAGTGGTTGAGATGTTCAGTCGTTCAAGCACACTAATATTCTTGGGATCAGCGAGCACGTGCGGTGACTATACGTATTCAACGAAAACATTTTCATGTGAAATATAGCCGAGACCACAGTTCGCACTTTCAAAAAGTTATCAGATCTTATGTAGCTTCTAACTCTACAAGTCTTTACTCCACAAACTCTACAGCTTAGTCAATATATATTATGTGACTTGGCCGTTGACAAGCACACTAATATTCTTGGGATCAGTGAGCACGCGCGCGACTATATATTTTGATCAAATATGACATACCCTTAGATAAATGACAATAAATAATCAAAGGACATACCTACATAATTATATACTTAGATTAACTGAACGAGGTGTGTAATTAGCTATGAACGGTGTAATGCAAAACTCTGTCGGTGAATATTTTTTTAGTTTTTAGGGTTCCGTACCCAAAGGGTAAAAACGGGACCCTTATAGGATCACTTTGTTGTCCGTCTGTCCGTCTGTGTGTATGTCAAGACTCTATTTCTCGGGAACGCGTAAAGATATCGAGATGAAATTTGAACTGTATACGTACGAGTATATCTATGATCTTTTGCAGTTGTGTAAAAGAAAAACTTCTCAGTTTCAGTTCTCAGCGAGAAGCATTGTCTTAGATTACACATATAGGAATAAATCTGAAAACTGTACATTTTTATTTAAATCACAAAAAATAGGACGTCAAAATTCACAAAATATGTGTTCAAAATTCAAAGTGAGTAAATCGTATCATGTAAGGTATCATATAAAAGAACTTCATTAGCACATGCTAAACAGTTAATTATTTTAACAATGTGTAATTTTTGATAAATGACGAGAAAAATGAAAAAAAAAACTTTTTGTCGATGGTTATATTATAGAGATTATAACTACTTACTTCCCAATATTGTGTCATATTCTGGATTTGTACGGAACCCTCAGTGTGCGAGCCTGACTCGCATTTGTCCGGATTTTTCATCTAACTTGGTTCAAACTAGAATTCGAATTTGTATCTTTCATGATGATGGTCAGAATCACTCTCTTTTTAACATACCAAAAAGGAGGTTTAGAATTCGACTGTATGCTTTTTTGCGTAGGCAGTACACCCTTACTGAATTACCCTATAGTCTATAAAATTTAACTTGATCTCTGCGACAGCTGTCAGAAAAATCACGCCTATTAAGTCCTGATTTTCTTAATAGTACAGACAGTACCTGTCAATGTCATACTTTATGGGCATACCGATTAGTGATGGGCGACGAATGATTGTGACCACAGAGTTTTAGATAGAGTTTTAATTAAAATATCGATAGTTTATACTGACGATATTTTAAATAAAACTTAATTTATCATTAATTTTATTGTACCTATATTTTAATATCATAACATTTTATACATGTATAATTAAATTAAACCCAATTATATGTTACATTAGCATCGATAAAAGTGAAAAACGTCGATAAATACTATCGTTACATTATTATGAGTATTTAATTAATATCATAACATTATTTACATGTGTACATACTTGATCTTAAATAATAATAATAAGTAAATAAAATCCAATTTCTCACCTTCAACTACTCATTCGATTTCATTACAACATTGTTTGAAAATCGATTTTTTCCACCACTATCCCAACTCTAAATATGTCAATATGTAACTGTCGCAGAGATCAAGTAAAATTTTATAGAGTATAATACTGTGTAGATACACATATTAACACGTTTGATCTAATGTACTGTCTACCACAATATTGTGACTAAGACACTGCTTTGTCTCAACTAAAAAAGATACCCAACGTTTTACTTAGCTTGCCTTTGATATTCGACGGCTATATTTATTTGAAATATTGTTTTGGGTTGACCTACATTGTGAAGTTTTGAGTTTGGGTGTAAATTAACTCTATTCTTTAGGCAAGTTTGCAAACTTTAATTAAATACTTCAAACATCTTCCGAGATGCCTATACAGTATTTAGATAGAGTACTGATTAGTTTTGGAATATAAAAAACCTTTTTATCGTACCATTTTTCATCAGTTTAGAAAGTTTTCTGCGATGTTTTTTATGCAAATATTCCAAAAATCTTCAAATTTGACGTCTAATTAGAATAGTCGATAGATTTTATGTACAACTAGCTGCTCGTCTCGGTTTCGCCCGGATACGAATGAATTAGCTATAAACCTTCCGGAAGAAACATTCTAAAAGATGAGATGAGATGAGAGTGAAAAGCGCATTGAAATCTGTTGAAGAGATAAGCGGATACACAAATTGACACACATTAATAACGGCGTTGCTATATATTAAGTAGTAAAGACGAAACACTGATGAAAAGATTTCTTATCAAAATTTTATCTGAGGCGATTAGCATCGATTTTATATTGGATGGTCAATGTTAACAGACACATTTGACGAGAACCATCACTGAGATTACAATAATCATACCTCGATCCATTAAACTAGCATGTAACACTGATTAGGGACAGGACTTCAACATTAAATATTATACAAAGGCTATGATTATAGAAAAAAATAAACTTAAGACTACATCGAAAGTCACAAGAAAATACGCGCTCAAAATTTTCATGCGTCAAGTTCAAAGAAACGATGACACGTCATTTAAATATTGCCGCCAAATTTTTAAATCGTTTTATATAAGGATCTGTTACAAAGGTATATTTTCATACTTAGTATTGCGTTTTTTAAATAATTGCTTTGATCTAGCCCATTCTACAAAATTTTCAGTGTTACCCTCATATTACTTACTCTCGAATCTCTTTTTTACTGAAATACTGACTTAAGTATCAAATAGACACTGCCCAGGGTTTGGTTAGATCTCAGAACAATAAATAAACGTTTAATGACCGCAAATGTCATTTGGATGCAATTTCCCATTACCGCAAATTAAATGACACAGTTATGTCATAGCTATCGATTGTTTGAACCACTAAACCGCTTAACGCATTGTTCGAGCAGTAAGTTATAGATTGGAAGCCTGGTTCTATTGACTCTACAGCTCAACAATGGGTCAATGTACTTACAAAGGGTTATCCAGAACTGATGTGCTAAGTCGAAAGGTGATTTAGACCATCATTATGAAGAACTTTTACGACGGGGGCAAATCAGAATTCGAGAAAAAAATCAACTCTTTCATATATTTTGTCGATTCCGAGGTGCTATTTTGTATAAACCAGCTGATTTTTTTTTAAGTTCCGGGTTGGTCTCCTAGTAAACGTTGTTCACAATGATGTTTTTTATCACTTCCCTTTGGCGTAGTACAGCGTTATCAGATAACCCTGTATGCTATCGATCTAGCAAGAAGCATTTCTTTAAATAGCATAGAAGACATTTTATACGTAGCAAATACTCGTACACTGCAAATGTAAGGAATTCAAAAAGTTCTAACAAAAAGCCTGTCATTTCGATAAAAGTACGGACTTTTAAGTCGCAAAATGCATACAAAAATATTTTATGTCTGAGCTAAGTTAGTTGAATCTTTGTGAGCATTTCAAAAATCTGATACGAACACAGGACTTTGTTTATCGGTTTTCATAGGTTTTCGTTCTTACCGCTATATGTACTTTTTTAATGCATTAATTAACCAAATGTGCCATGTGCCATCCCTACGGGCAAATTTATATATTTTAGACCAGTTAGCCCATCTCTACTATTTACTTTTCTTTATTTTTTTATCACAACTAGCTTAAGTTGTTAAAAAGCATAGCGTATTAATCGAGCTATTAAGTTAACACGCAAGCTGAACTAGCTTACCGAACGTACCGATTTGGTCAACGTCCCAAGTTGCACTGGCTAACTTTACACTTAAGTGGAAATGTCTTCGTTTTAAGAGGTTCTTAAGTTGCTATAATTAGGAATTTAATAGGCACTTAACTTTATCTCATTTGATACGGAAGTCTGGCGTTTTTAAAGTAGAATTCTGGATATGGTGATAGTAAATTTAATACTAACGTAATAAGCGTTCTCTCTATTGAATGTCTAAAGTGAAAAAGAAACAGAATTATGCTAATTAGTTTCTATAATAACGATGGCGCCTCTGTAATCGGGCTTAGTGTCGTTTTAATTTTGTAGATCTGTGTAAAATTTAATTGTATTAGTTAAGAATAAAATGAATGGAAAATCAATAAAAATCTATATATAGCAAAATACTAGTAGAGTTTAATGTACAATTGTTAAATATATAGTTTGATAAGTAATTTTTACTTAGTTTTACTTTATAAGTACCTAACTAGTATTGGACCACGGCTTCGCTCGCGTGACTTTTTGATTTTTGTGCAAGCCCATAGAAACTTTTTATTTTTTCGGGATAAAAAGTAGCTTGTGTCACTTTTCGTTTTTTAAACTATGTACATGCCAAAACTCAAAACAATCCATTGCTCCGTTACTGCGTGAAAGAGTAACAAACCAACAACTAATGACTTAAAACCCAGGTATGTATCCCTGCAAGCTGCGAGACGGTAAAAGGAAATCTCCACCAACCTTCAATCCACGACCGCCTCCAGACTTCAGCATCAGTCGCGACGTCTATGGAACGCAGAATTACCACAGCACTTGTTTTAGGCACCTGACACTTCGTTTCACGGAACACGGGGAATATTAATCTTAAACGATGACTAATTTTCGAGGTAGGCGCAACGTGCGCACAGTTCAGTTCTCGTCGACTTAGTGACGCTTCCGTCCTTCGACGGTAGCGAATATCAAGCGGGTGGAGTAAATATTCCAATCTACCCTCACTCACTTGCAGAGATCGAACAAATACACTTTATTTACTTTATGATTGTATCACGAAAATTGCGTATGTTTTTAATTTATTATGTGTTATATTGTCAGAAGGCTATCAGATGCCCACTTGAGTTTTTTATTTTTTTTATTTCGAATATGTTCGCGTTTGACTACACACTGCCTGATGTTCAGCAGATGTGCGGTCTAAGGTGTAGCACGCTTACCTAGAAGATACCTATTTACTCGGGATTTGAAGACAACCACGTTGTACTTTAACGGGAAGACAGACCCAGGCAAAGCGTTCCACATTCCGGCTGTTCGTATAAGGAATGAGGATTCGAAACGTATAAAAAAATCATCACTGTTTATAGGCAACATCAAAAGCATGTCTATTTATTATATTGACTGATAAAATAAATATTTTTAAATATTATACAAGAAACGTGATTTTTTGGCTCGATATTAATAACGGCAATACGAAGATGCTTGAAATATTCACAAAATATCAAGATAAATACATAGACAGATAGATATTCTTTATTGTTAACACAAAGAGCACACATAACACAGATAACAAAAACATTAAAAACTATACCGTGTAACAAGAGGCGGCCTTATCGCTAAAAGCGATCTCTTCCAGGCAACCTTTGGATGGAATAAGAATATAGAACAAGTAAAGACGGGGGTGTGCGATTAACAAAAATAAATTCGTACTCATGAAACATACATACATACTAATAAATATATACATATAAAATACATAAAAATTACCTACTATACATAAAATCACCTTTTTTTTCTAAACATACTAAAATAATAATATAAAAATACTTAAACTACAAAATTAAAAAAAGGTAAGTTTTGTATTAATTGCAAAAATAAATGAATAATTAAAAATATATATTAAGGGGGGCTGCAATATGGTACAGAACCCTTCGTGCACGAGTCTGACTCGTACTTGGCTGATTAAACTTGAAGCAATGTAATCACCTTAAAAAAGTAGCTTAGCTTAGTAGCTTTAGCTTTAGTATAAGAATTGAACTCTCGAATGGGTTTATAGAAATCGTACTTTCAACCATAGTTAAATAAATAGGTAGCATTTATTACAGATGGCACTATAAGACAGAGGCCTATACCCAACAGTGGGATAAAGAAAGTTCTGGATGGTGATGACTTATTACGGGCGAACTCTGTACAAAAAAAATGCTATTGATTTAAAATGATTAAAGTAGACTGGAAATTCAGAAAACTTAACGACGTGCTCAAAGTCCGAAAAATGCCGCAATGTCTGAAAACCCGACTTTACAACCAATGCGTACTACCTGTGATGACGTATGGTGCCGAAACGTGGACACTCACCAAGGAAATCATAAACAAAATTCGAGTCGCACAACGTGCCATGGAGCGTGCTATGCTAGGTATCATGGTACGTGACCGAATTCGAAATACGGAGATCCGTAGGAGGACAAAGGTGGCATATATCGGATCCTGTATAATCAATCTCAAGTGGCGTCGGGCTGGACATTTAGCCAGATGTGATGATGGCAGGTGGTGCAGGTCTCTGACTGAATGGTGGCCCCGTGACGGTGCGCGCAGTCCCGGTAGTCCCTTGCAACGGTGGTGTGATGACATCCAAAAGGTTTGCGGCAACACCTGGATGAGACTGGCACAGGACAGGGATAATTGGCGTAAGGGGGTTTATGCCCTGCAGTGGGCCGAAAGTGGGCTGATGATGACGATTAAACTGGATATAAACTAAGTGCTAATTGTGCCAAAATACATAAAACAACAACTCTCCAAATTATCACAAAACCAATAAATGTAACCATAAAATCTAATGAAGTGTAAAAACGATATCACCACAACATAAAGGGCGAAAACAGTCAAATTAAATCACCATACAAATTCGACAGATTACCATAACAATCCATCAGACGTGTGTCGCTTCAGGGTAATTAAAATATCTTTTGTTTGTATAAAAAATCCGCCGACATTTTGTTTGCGAAGCTTCCCTTTGTTTGAGCTAATGGGTTCTATAATGCTCCGCACGCAGATTGGGTACGTTTATAGGGTTCCGTGGTTTTAATTAGGAATCATAAAAGCTAGGTGCACGTTATATTAGAGCTGTTAAAGTTGAATGTGATAGTGGTATAGTAGTTGAGAATAGAAGCATAGACTACTAGTAATTTTGTATTATTTGGTGATTATTAAATAAATCATTGTGCTAAAATATATTCACATAATGTAGTAACATTTTTTATAAGTTGGAAAATGTTTTTTTTTTTAGTTTAACGATACAGTAACTTGTGTCAAGAAATTTTTATTGGTAAGTGTTGGATAACTATTTATTGTTAAATATATACTTAATATTATTCAATATACATATATATACGTGTTCTATTTTGGCGAATATTACTTTGTCAGACGCACATCAATAACATAAAAATAATTGAATGGAAATTTTATCAAAAGCAAGTCTTCTTTTGGTCAATACTGCAACTTTATTATTGTTTTTAAACGACTTTAATTATTTGACGCCTACTAAAATAAACCTACCTACTAATTTTTAATTTACTGCATATGCCTAATTTAACACTTATATTAATTTTTAAAACATTCAATTATACCACAAAAATTTGTTAACCAATACGTTTGAACAAATTCCACGCCATTAAAGTACGGAACACGTCAATATTGTTTCCCCGACACTCAGTTGCGTAATTTTTTGCTGTATAAACTCTAATGAACTGTTATATTGTAAGTTTTTTGCGGTTGAATCAACCTTTCGGTTTGTGCGATGAAAAAATAATGAAACCTTTTTGCGGGCTCTCGCCTTTTCATTTATTAAAACGGGTTACAATTAATTGACGGTTGCGGTGATTGTACTTTTTGGTAAATATTAACTTTGATTTGAAGATGATTATCGCTCTGTGGGTCTATAGCTTGGAGAAATGATTAGTATTGATCTCTCGTATTATATTGAACATTTCCAATATATCTGATTGTTTTCTTCTATGCATTAGCTTGCTTGAATTACTACGCAACGAGAGATACAGAGAAAGAGGTACGCAATCTGCCCTGTCTTGAAATCTCAATAAAGCCAAGTATACCATCCAAAACCGTCTTATCTATGAAATGCTGCACTTCTATTTTCTTTACTTTTTTTTGAGCTATGGCTGTTACAGCCATAAGCTATACAATCTATCACAAGAAAAAAGATGCAAGTTTTCATATATCTAAGTATTTCACACCTAAACACTTCCCGAACAAAAATATATCACAAAATTTGAAAACAGCGTGTCACCAGCTGGTCACTTTGACAAGTAAAATGCGGCTTCACGTCATCAAGATGATAGTTGCTGTATGATTACGTTTCTTTCTTACTAATGAGAAATTTTTGTAAGATAAAGCAGTAGCGACTATATGTTTTATCGTTCAATTGAATACGAGAGCTCCAGTCTTGTCATTTCTTCAAGGTCTAGAGAGTGTTTGCTAAGCTCTTTTGTTGAATATTTGTCAAATCTACTAATAATATTCATTTTTTTTTATTTTTAGCACATTTTAATGTTTTATATCACGGGACTGTACCTATTCACGTTTAATTTCACCTCACGTTTTTGTGTGCATTGCGAGACGGCTCCGCGTACTAGCATTCGACTTGAGAAAGATCACAAAATGCGATCAAAACTATAGTCGTACTATACAATGATTATAAAAATATACGTGTGTACAGTCCCGTGATATAAAACATTGAAATGTTCAAAATATATTTAGAAAAGTTAGAAATAAAAAACACGTGTACCTATTTAATTGTGGCGATATCTTTGGTTCTTATACGTTCTCCTCATTTCTGATTCCATTAAGCAGAAATACTCCAAGCATATCCTTCTCCATAGCTCGTCAAAATGATTGCATAATATAAAATTTATCAAGCGTAACAACCAGAAGGCTTACAAACACAAACAGTCTTTGAGCAAAACGCCGCAAGCATATTGGTATTCCATTTTGAATAGAAATTTCGCCGTTCCAAATATTATCATTACATTATTTAAGTAACGGGTCATGACTGTAAAGCAAATATTTAAGAGTAGACTCCACAAAAACAATGCGGAGCGGAAATATGTGCAGCTGTGCAGTTGCCTAATTTTTAAGGTTCCGTACCCAAAGGGTAAAACGGGACCCTATTACTAAGACTCCGCTGTCCTTCTGTCACTAGGCTATATCTCATAAATCACGATAGCTAAGCAATCGAAATTTTCAGAAATGGTGTATTTCTGTTGCCGCTATAACAACAAATATTAAAAACGAAATAAAATAAATACTTAAGGGGGCTTCCAAGCAACAAACCTAATTTTTTAGGCGTTTTTCGCTCGATATTAATAAAGGTAACCGGTAGACGCTTGAAATATTCACAGAATATTTAGTTGTAAACATAACATGAAAATAAATAATTAAATTAAAATTAAATACATTACTCCCATACAGTGTGGAACCCGTCGTGTGCGAGTTCGACGCGCACTTGGCCGAGTATTGAATCTTCCAATGCACGCTGTGCTTTAACTTCGTCTTTTGGCCATTTACGCATACGTTCGGCCGTTCTAATGGTTCAATTATTGAACTTCTAACTACTTATAAACATCAAATTCATGAAATATTTCCTTAGAGAACAACAAAACACACTTGGCTTGATAGTTTTTTCTCAGCACGCAAATATGACATTTCTTCAATTCCCTCGTTGTTTAATAAGCTCTTCACTACTTTTTAATCTCCGTTTGCCCTATATTGGTGAAATTGTACCCTTAAGTAAACAACAGCATCATGAACTAGATTTCAGTGAATTTAATGCGAAAACCAAATAATGAATATTAATTTATACACAAAAGCGACCTTAGTGTTAAAGAGACGGCAATGCCAAAAACACAGAACTTGGTAAACTGCCAACGGCTTTATCGCAGAGAAAAATATGAATATAATATAAATAAAACGCGGTTGGCTGAAATACAAAACAATTTTTGGGTTCGTGTTGCTACGAGCATTCGAGGGCATTAAGGTTTAATCTTTACGGGAACTATTTATTTTGTTCGGAATAAAAGTTGCTCCGTGATTTTTAGACTCGTTTCGTTGAGGATATCGACGGTTGAAAGGCAATAATTACCAAGCGACATATTGGCAACTTTACACCAGAGCATTTTAAAGTTTTATTTTTTGGAAAAAAAATCATATAAAATTTTCTATTACTCATTTCTACTCGGTTCTAATAGATTATAAATGAAATTTAAAAGCTTTATGAACTGTCATTTAAAAAATATGATTTTTCTCAATAATTAAAGAGATAGTGTCGGTTAGTAAAATTTTGATCAAAATCACAAACAGGTAAAAATTACTAACCAAAAACAAATTTTTATCATAAAACATGTAAAATTAACTAAACCCCAATATTTTATGATTATATTTGAAGCAAAATGATGCATCCAGAATAAACAGATGTTTAACACATAGGTAAAATGATCGAAATAAAAAGATAAACCACTTTACTGCCAGGCAACTTCAACCATAGTCCTATTTAAATAAGGTAAGTGTAGGACAAAAAGTCCTACACTTACCTTCCAAAAAGGAACAACCTAACAAAAATTCAGGTTTGTACACTACATTAGAAACTTTTGCAAAAGTTTTCAACGGATATCGTCATCACCAATTCTTAAACAGCCCTTGTAGTTATCTACAATCACTCTCTACTGAGTATGAACCTCATCTGATGATGAATGAAAAAAAAATGCTATCAAAAATATTGTCACAATAAAAACTACTTAAAATTAAAACTATAAAGTTGACATCGGTTTCTGGAAAACCTATCTAAATATTTATAATAAAAATCAACCATGTCAAATCATTACCTATTTTATTGTTAATTATTGTTTCTATTAATTTGTCGTCGTCGTTGTCTTTGCAGACATTGCACAGCTAGACTAAGGCCTCCCCTATAGATTTCCAATAAGACCGGCTGGAAACGGCTTGCTTCCAGCACGATGCTGCGGTCTTGAGATCTTCCGTTTATCTCGGAGGTGGACCCATAATTTAGATATCAAGACTACGCTGCGATTAGGCCCACAGTAAACGATCACGTTTCGGGAACACACAACTGTTGCAACTCTCGTCTTGAGGCACTGAGGTTTATCGGATGAAAAGACGTCATGTGGTTTCCGAACGCTGCCTAGCCGAGTTGGATTCAGCGATTGACCTCCTTTTTGAAGTTGGATTTACCTAGCTGGACTACTTGTCCTTCTTTTTTCCAAAGAAATATTTTATGGATACCACCCCGCCGAGGGAGCAGGGTGGTTATGTGGGAGTTCCACTGATCGGTGTACCCACTACAAACCCCGGGGATGTTGCTGCCTATGTGCTGGAGCTGCGGGGACGCATTCGCACTCGTTCGCGGCTCCTAGGACCTTGCCCTATTTAAGGGTGGATTTTCACCCTTCTTTCCTTAAGTGGCGCGGGGAAATACCGCACGCTCTTCCTAGCGTAGCTCTCGGGCTACGCTTTTCATGCAACGAACTCCCTCGAATTCGTTGCTCAAGCCACCTGTTACGGGGTCGAAGGAGAGCGTGGAAAATCCTCCTCCGACGCCCAGTTCTTTGGCGGCGCATCGGGAGTTCCGAAAAGTTCTCCCTTTCGCGCTCCACGGTTTCTTTTCGACACAAGCGCAACATAACTTGTTCGCTAAAGGAAACGGCCGTCTCCCACGATCTCTCAAAACCAAGCATTGACTGAATCAATGCTGGAAGCGAGAGATCAGTTCCTACACTTGCGACGAGGCTTCGGCGCTCATTTGCCCATGCTGAACACTCCTCCAAAGTGTGTTGCGCCAAATCCTCGTCGCAGCCGCAGTGGTGGCACTCTGTTGTCGGTTCTCTTCCGGCTATGCGGCACAAGTACTTTTCGAAGCATCCATGCCCAGAAAGCACCTGCGAATGTTGCACGAGCCGGAAGATAAGTGACCCATGCGCCCTGTCGGATTCTGCCCGCGTTGGCGGAGCTCCGCGCGCCACGAGTATGTTCGCATGTACCTTGTGTTTACTGATACTAACGATTTACTGTGTTGTCTGAAAATAAAATTATTTATTTATTTACCTCCACTTCTAAATCCCATTGAGGTGACCTAGCCAAAAGGCATGTCGCGTCACACGAAATAGTGCGATAACCTCTGACTACCCCGATGGCCATTGCGCGTTGTGGTCACTTTAGAAAAGCGACTGTTTCTCGGTTTAGGGCGTCCCGCGTCCATATAAGCACCCCGCACAAGGCCATCGACCACACCACTCCAAGATAAAAAAGACGACTAGCGGCAATTGGTTCCCCAAGATTAGGAAGAAGGCGTTTAAGTGACCCAGCCGCACCCATTATTCGAGGAATTAACTGGGCGAAATGCTCCCAAAAGTTCCACTTTTCATCGTAGGCTTCACCTTAATCGATTCCAGCGCTCGTCGAGGGCCATGGAATACCAGGGCCTCTGACTTGTTCAGCGCTACTTGGAGTCCCAGTTTCACTATCCTTCTCGCCACCACCTGCACCGTTGCCATCGTAAGACTGGCAGCCTCTTCGTTCTCTACACAAATCCATGGCAGTGTATTAAATGCGTTGGCGATGTCTAGAGACACGCCACCAACACTTGACCATGAGCCACCCCTTCGTCCGAGAGGGCTTTGACACGTTTAACAGCGTCGATTGTAGACCGGCCCGCCCGGAAACCAAATTGCTCGTCGGACAAGTGTATTGGTCCACACTTGTCCTATCAAGATACCTATCCTATCAAGATACTGGATGAGGCAAGCAGCTATCACTCATTCGAACAGCTTGTCCACCTTATCCAGCAGTACTATAGGGCGGTACGCAGAGGGAGAGTCCGCAGGGCGCCCATCTTTCCTCAGAAGGACTAACCTATCCGTCTTCCGTAACTTTAGGAACTGACCTGTCTCCAGACCGGCTGGACTACATGCGGCATCTCTGGATAGACTCAAGCACAGCCCATGTCTTGACCGAATCAATGGCTATCTCAAAGTCTACATATACTAAACACACTGAAACACACCAAATTACCAAGCTTCTATCTCGCTTCAATCTACTCGCTTTTTTCGATTTTTATGTACTTTTAACAATAGATTTAAATTAATGTAAAATATAAATTTAATAATCTAATATAAAGTCATATCTGAAAATCTATAAATATAAAGTCATAAAATCTTAATAATGCACTTACCGAGTACACAAACAAGCTACGAGATTAAACACTTTGCACCATGCGCGCACGCATGCGTGTTGTCTAAGCGACAGTTCGGTGAAGACGTAATCGTTATTTTGTTACCAACCGCCACTTAGAATCTGATTTACAGTGCGGATAAGTGACAAAACAAAAAAGGTGCTGCATGGATAAGGTCACTTTTAGAGAAATCTCATATCAGAAATAGTTATCTAAGTAACATAAACTTTAAAAAAATCGGCGGGTAGAAAATTACTTAACGACAAAATATATCCTGTTTTAGGCAGGTAAATATTCACTACTTCACATTTTTGAATAAATTATATTTAGGTAAAAAGTACTAAATGACAAAGAAAGTCTATTGAAGGTGTGTTAAAAAGTCTTAAATTACGAGAGAGAAAAACAACAATCAGGTAAAAATTCTTAAGTAATGCTAATTCCTGGGTACTCGCAAGGCAAAAAATACTTTATGTTAAGATGCATTATTTAGAGTCAAGGCAAAAATTACTTAGTGTAAATTATAAAAATCTAATTCTTACTATGTGAAAAATATTCATAAATCATTAAAATTTTAGTCGCTTGGACGCCGAAAACTGTGAAAATGTGTCTTTTTTTAAATTACCAAACGACAACAAACTTCGTCCTAGCGCCGTGAGAGTAAGACCAATCGACGCAGTTTTTTTTTCTGATTTCAGTGATATATATATAACTCAATATCGCCCAAACTGTCGCTTGGTAATTTTTGCCTTTCAAGCGTCGATATGCACTCTGCAAAAATTAAAGAATTTTGATCTGAAGAAGAGCATTTTAATGAGTTTTTCAGAGTAACTAAATAGTTTAAGTAGTTTGAGTAGTTTTTGACCGACGAACCACCGGAGGAGGTATATAATTCGACGCGTATATAATTCGACGCGTATATATATTTTTTTATGTATAACCACGCATAACTTTTTTTGTAGTAGTCCGATTTCAATATTTTTTTTATTGGAAAGAATGTACTTTGAAATTCGTCCCATTTAAATTTCATTAAAATCTGCTGAGCCATTTTTGATAAATCAATAATAATGTGAAAAATGCTACATCGATCCGTGCATAATATTTGCGTTCTAGCGATGCGCCCCGGCTTCGCACAGGTGTATTATACGTATAAACATTTCTCTTGAATTAGTCTATCTATTAAAACAAACTGCATCAAAATCCGTTGCGTAGTTTTAAAGATATAAGCATACATGGGGATAGACAGCGGGAAGCGACTTTGTTTTATACTATGTAATGATTCTGTACACGGGTGAAGGTGGTCATGCTATTTTTTGCAAAAAATAATTATGTAGAGGGTATTGCGGCACATAGGGTTTCGTTCGTTCGTTTCAGCTATAGGATGTCTACTGCTGCACATAGGCCTTCTGTATAGATTTCTAATAAGATCAGCTGAAAGCGACTTGCATTTTGCGTTATAGAAAAAGCTATGCTTAGCGTCTCTCTGCAAGATCGAATCAGTAATGAAGAGATTTGTTGAAGAACTAAAGTAACTAAGTTGAAATAAGTAGGGCAAGATTGATGGACACGTATTTTTTATGTACGTTTTCTGCTTGGATCTTTTAAGGTACTTTAACTACAAACATATTACGTATTTTGACCGACGAACCACCGGAGGAGGTATACAATTCGACGCGTAAATATATATTTTTTATTTATAACCATGCATAACCTTTTTCATAGAAGTCCGATTTTAATCATTATTTTTTTTATTGGAAAGAGTATACTTTGAAATTAGACCCATTTCAATTTTATTGAATTCGGCTGAGCCATTTTTGATAAATCAACAATATTGTGAAAAATGTTACATCGATCCGTGCGAAATATTCGCGAATTCTGTACACGGGTGAAGTCGGTCATGCTATTTTTTGCAAAAAATAATTATGATAGTGCTGAAACCTGCAAATGGTGAGAGCCAGAATATAACGATAATTGAGAGTGAGAAGTTGTTTTTTTTAGTAAAAATACTTGCATTATGCCATCTTTTGAATTAATTTCTTCATGGTGCACAAAATGAAACGAAACTACTTATTAAAATAAACCGTTTTAAACCAACGATAATAAAATTAAGAACGTATTAAAAATACATTAACACGGCATTGGATTGAATTTCTGGTAATTATAAAACTCTTTAGTGCTTGTACTCACGGAAACTTAAAACTGTAGTTTTTAACGGCACAAAGTTTTCTTTGTAACAAGGTACAAGAGCTTTTTAACCGACTTTCGAAAAGAAGGAGGTTCTATGTTCGTCTTTATATTTTTTTTTGTTGTGATGTTCATCGATAATATTTAGCCGATTGTGAACCGAATCGAAAAATTCTTTTTTAGTTCGGAAGCCTGGGGTATCTCATTAATTTTTTTCAGAAATTGGCTGCGCTGTTTTTGAGCTTTTAA
Organism: Hypomecis punctinalis; assembly: GCA_949316475.1. Classification (NCBI taxonomy): domain Eukaryota; kingdom Metazoa; phylum Arthropoda; class Insecta; order Lepidoptera; family Geometridae; genus Hypomecis; species Hypomecis punctinalis. Next base: position 24,625,177 of record OX438797.1, read on the forward strand.
GCTAGTTAGGTAAAGTAAAGTAAAAGTTTATTACCAAAATAAAAATACATAGCTACTGAAGTACACAAAGCGAGTAACCAATGAATACAGTTAATTAATTTCGATTATGTCTAACATAACAGCATTGCCTTATATTAAAAATGCATTTCCAAATAGAGGAACTGTGAGCCCCAAACTAAGCTCAAGGCTTGAGTTTTGTGGCTCGAGTGCAAGGTTATCAGAATTCGGAAAGATTTAAAAGTATTTAAAACCTACAAAAATATAGACTGTATTTTTTTTAAGCTACGACCAAACTATCAACAATTCAAGAACTACGAACTAACTGCCATCAACATTTAAGGGGGCCCGTTACGTACCTACCTACACATATTCAGCAATGTACATACCACTGGTCTACAGCAAAAAGGTGCTTGGATGTTTTTAACTGATTTCTATGTTTTTAATGTTCAAAGTGTTACGAAATCTAATAAAATGCTCAAATAAATCCGGAACGTGGGGTTATTTTGCAAAACGCGTTTAATTTTTGCAAAAAGGGGATTTGATAAATGGAACAATATCACCAAGATAATTATTATATTATGGAGAGTGGAGTGATGACTTATGGCGTTATGGCACAGAAACGTTGCCTCTCACTATGGACCTTATTTAGTAAGCTCCAAGTAGCCCACGTCAAGAGTTATGGAGAGGACTATGCTCGGAGTCTCTCTGAGAGATCGAATCAGAATTGAGGAGTTCCGTAGAAGAACCAAAGTTACCGACATAGCCTAAAGGATTTGCAAGTTGAAATAGCAATGGGCTGGGCACATAGCGCGCAAGACTGATGACCGATGGGATCGAAAAGTTCTTGAGTGAGGAGACCACGTACCGGCAAGCACAGCATAGGACGTAGGATACCCTTTTTTCAAATTTGGCGATTTATATCTCACAAATGGTATACGTGACAAAAAATTGTTCAAAAAACCTTACATTCATTTAAGAAACCCTATTCAACGATGCCCACACGAGGTGGTGGGGTTGAAAAAAAAGTTTCATCCCCACTTTACATGTATGGGAGCTACCCCTTAAATAAATTGTTATGAAATTTTAATTTGGTTTAAATGTGGAAGTTATAAGGCACTGTAGTATGAGGACGGACGGACAGAACGAAGTTATAAGAGCTCCTCGTTTTACTACGGAACCCTAAAAATAAAAACCCCTTTTAAAATTACTTTTATTTTGTAGACTTGTTCAATTATCCTCCTATATTCAACGGTTAAAGTTCTAATAATAACAATTGAAGTTTCTGTAAGGTTTCACTCATACCTATTATATTTCTTTATATAACAAACGTACGCAAAACCATTTTTCCAACATGAAAATGTAATTTAATTTCAACCCACATCTATTACAAGTACCAACCTATATCCTTCAAAAACAAATTATAATAACCTTATCCTCTAAAGTAAATTTCAAAGCTTTCAGTAACTACTACACCCACGTTTTTCCTCCGCAACCCACACAGAGGTACTCGCTATTTGAGGGCCGGATTCAGAGGTGCGGAGGCCCAAGGACAACAAAGGTATGGAGGCTTCTTAGTAATAAATAGATGTATACCTATAGCCAACCAACTCCTTCAACACAAGTAGTAAATTATAAGTATAAACTTATCAGGACGATTTAGCGTAGCGACGATGTGAGCTCGTAGCGTAGTTTGACTAGGTGTTTGTCAGCGATCACCGAAATTAAGAAACGTTTTGCACGGCATTTTCCAACTGAACGCTACCGTGGCTCCGATATCACGTTAAATTGTAGGTCTTAGTTGTTTTAACCGTTTAGCTACGTCAGAAGCCTTAAGGCGTCCTATAAACTCTGACACCAGGGCTAGCCACCCGGTCTATACTAACTTACTTTAGAACGATTTTTCTATTTTGCTGATTAGAGTAAACAAATATTGATTAATCATTTTTGTCAATTTTTAGGAATAATACTGTAATATTTTTTTCTGCAATAATAATTAATATTTTAGGTAAATGAAAAACAACGAAAAAAAAACATAAGAAAAGTGTTTAATCATTGCAATTAGGAATAAGTTTTTTACAAAATCTGTTGTAAGTATAGGCTCTGTGTTTGTGGAGGCTCATATTTTTTACAAAATCTATTGTGGGCCCCTCTATTGTGGAGGCCCTGGATAGTTGGCCCGGTTATACTGCCCTAAATCCGGCCCTGTGCTAGTTAAAACATTAAAAGTCCGGGAAGAATGGAAATGTTTGTCGGTGCGTTGGCGGCGATTCGTAAAGCTGTCCCTAGACTGCTACTTATTTGATAAATAAGAATTGCCGGCAATTTTCGAGCCCATATGCAAGTCTCTAGACTGTGTCAAGATATAAAGTTTACTATGATAAGGTTGCTTATTTAGTGGATATGTGTGAGATAGTTACCTATACCGCAGGAGTTAAAACTAAGGTTTAAAACGGTGTATGCTCGGCCACGATCCCGCCGCTATAAGCGGTAGCAAGGCGGTAAGACAAAGGTGACGTCCACAAGTGGTATATTATTCAGAGAAAAATCGAACCAAGATGATAATAATATACACATCATTTGAAAGCTTGTTATATGGGCTTCCTAAAAATATTTAATTTAGATTTTTTCACCCCTCCATTTTTTTTTAATTACGAAAAATAAATTGTATGAGAAATAACAATACAGCGTATTATTTTTTCTAGTTTAGCAATAATAAAGTGCTTCTATCGCTATTTTACTTGCATTTGTAGCTGACACTGCCACATTCATCTCTTAATTTGCTAAAATTAAAAATTAAAACCTACCAGTGTGACCAGTTAGTAGGTACAATGTGACAAAAAATCATATGAAAAGTGTGTCTAATTGGTAAAAATGGTTTTATTTAGGTTACTTAATTAGGGCTGATAGAGATAAACTACCTATTGAGCGAAATATATTTATTTTTTCTAATAAATTCAAAATTAATTTTAAAAAAATCGGATGCTCTTTTTTTAACTGTTGTAATAGAATTAAATTATTTTAATTTTATAGTGCATCCCACACTAGGTTTATCTCAAAGAGTTATTTTTGTGATAAACAATTCAAAATTATTCGCGGATGCAGGACTCGAACCTTGCGTCTTCGGAACACTAGCCCGACGCTCTGCCCAACTGAGCTAATCCGCAATACTGCATACGCGTCGAATTTTTGAAGTGTTTATCATTTAACCAACTTATAGCGTTGGCGGCGCCACCTGTGATACCCGTATTAGACAGGTTATCACTCAATTGAAGTTATAAGAACTTCTGTATATTGACGAGACATGACGCACTGCTAAATCAATTAAATTATTTTAATTTTTTAATTTTATAGTGGGATGCACTATAAAATTAAAATAATTTAATTGATTTAGCAGTGCGTCATCTCTCGTCAATATACAGAAGTTCTTATAACTTCAATTGAGTGATAACCTGTCTAATACGGGTATCACAGGTGGCGCCGCCAACGCTATAAGTTGGTTAAATGATAAACACTTCAAAAATTCGACGCGTATGCAGTATTGCGGATTAGCTCAGTTGGGCAGAGCGTCGGGCTAGTGTTCCGAAGACGCAAGGTTCGAGTCCTGCATCCGCGAATAATTTTGAATTGTTTATCACAAAAATAACTCTTTGTTGTAATAGACTCAGAAAAATATGAACTTTCACAAAATTTAACGAGTTTTTTTAGAATTTTTAATTATTATTATAAAGTCAAAGTCAAAGTATTTATTTGCATGATAGTGGGTATACAAAAGGTCTTAAAATTATACAAATATAATATCCATCCACTAACAACCATAAAATGTGTCCAAAAATCAATAATTGGAAATTAAAATACATTTCAAATTGTCACTGTGAAAAGTTCTATTAAATAATTATTATTTTTATAATCTATAAATTAGTGTTTACAGCCTCTATTATATGTATGTATATACCAGCCTCCATACATTTTGTGGACGTGTCCTTTACTAAAACGAATGAATGACGCCATGACCTTAGAGCCGCTGAAGAACAACCTTCACCCACGTGATAACCTATGAGACGTATTTTTTTATAAATTATTATTTATTTATAAACACGCCTATTATAGCTTGCCTATCGGAAAGACGTGTTCAAGGCTATTTTTTAATAAAATTACTACGACGACGCGGCGACGTCCAGCTCCAAGTGCTCCTAGACCCCGCCGCCGCCGCTACCACTAAAGTCCAAACTCATGGACAAACGTGGACTGATAATGCACGGTATAGCGAAAGATGTACCTACCATGAGTTACTAAATGTCATTAGTGTAAGTCGTGTTTGCGGTACTTATTTTTACTATACAATATTCTAAGCTCGTATTCGTACCTCGTATCTCTCTTGTTAAACAACATTGTTTTCGTTACATTCGATTCAAGTAAAAAATATGCACTACAAAAAGAAACATTCTTATTGATTTATAGCTACTATCGCAAAATTATCTAGAAATGGGAATATGTAATTCTATAATAGTTAAATCCATAGGGATATTTGCCTTGTTAGACACTCAAAAACACTAAATACTCATCACACATTATCCTTATCTATTAAAATCAAAATAAGAAATAATAAACATGTCAGTTGCCACCTACAAAGTATATAAACAAGCATAGCCCTCACTGTACAGACACACCCGCAAAACATACATCCACTCACTCACCAACATGCACTCACCCTACTCACACATTCGATCAAACACATTACGCAATCAAAAAATGGAAATTACTTTTACTCGTATTTAAGTAAATTAGAAATAATAACTTATTGTTACGTCACTCTTTTCATCTTAAAAGCGGAAGAGTCTAAATCTCACAACACACGAACACCCTAGTGTGAGATTTAGGGTTCCACTCTGGAAGTCTGTAAATTTAATCTAAGTAACACTACTTTAAACAACATCAACATTTACTAACTCCAAACTATGTAACTTTTTGAGCAAATAAACGTTATCATTATATTAATAGTATTCGAATAGGCAAAATTATGACTTAATTAAAACTAAACTATTTTTAACATCCTTAATATACCTACTATAAAAAGTTTTGATACCAAGAAATATTTACAAATTACGGTTAATACGTGTACAAAAATATGTTCTAACAAGTAAAATAGTAGATTCAGTTATATTCCGTCCAATGGCTATTAAAAAGTAAGTAGTGCCCACATTTAAAATTACATTGTGCGTGCGTATAATGACATGTGTAAGTTATTTCAGTATTTTGTAGCATTCGTGGACTAACAGTTAATTATGAAGTATGTATGTACGCTCTCTAAAAACGGAACTCGATAATTATAACTGTCAGTTTTGGAATTTTATATTTATCATGGTTATGATAATAATGATATAAACAAGGTGACTCAAAGTGTATTGATTATATATTTTAGCAATGGCGAGTACATTATTGTTAGATCTATGTAAATAAATAAGTAATTAACGTTAACTTAACTTTTATTATACTTAAGTACTTAAAGCGGAGATCTTCGCTTAGGCTCGATCAAAAAGTATCACTAACATAGAATAGAATAGAAACGCTTTATTGTTCACACGATCGACAATATAACAATAAAATAGTACAATATAATTAAAATAGTGCGACAACCGGCGGTGTTATCGCTTCGAGCGATTTCTTCCAGGCAACCTGATTAAGAGAGGAAAGGATTATAGAGGAAGGTATGAGTTGGGGTGTACAATAATGGCGAATTAATTAAAACAAAATGAATACACTTGATGAAAACTAAATTAATACACTCGATGAAAAAACTAAATGAATACACTCGATGAAAAAAAAAATGAATACATATCGAATCATTTGAAGTAAGTTAAGATACTCCAGTGTAATATCACTTTACTGAATCGAGTTTAAAGTCAGCAATTTTCAATCAACCCTCATTCGGCCGCAACCGCGACACCTGTCCACTCCACAACCCTCATAGTTCACAAATTAATTTTACCTTAAAATCAACCCTCCATCGACCATCCTGAAACGAGAGGAACTTCTAATTGGGTCAAATAGATCCTTTGTCCGACCCTTCAGCAAGCATCGAGTAGAATGAGCTGGAATTTCGATACTAGGGGTGATTGAGTTACATGGAATTAATCTAGCGAGGGAAAGTGTTGGCTATTTTTGTCATTGATTTTTGTATTTTCTAAGTAAGTTTGTATTACCTTGGGTCTAAGTGTTCCAGGCTAAAAGCTTTTGACATGACAAACCAAGTAATTATGATCCATGACTCACAAATAGGGATGATGATTGGGTCAAAAAATCATAAATATAATTGGTCCGTTAGTTAGATTATTCAAAAATATTGGACTCGCAGTTTTTCTTAATTCAATCCAAATTTTCAGTGTCGCGCTAGAGTGATATCGAGCTTCAGTGTGTCGATTGAGCGTGCAAGCGAACTATGGTGTATCGCAGTTCAGTTTTGTTGAACTAGCGTTATTCGCACAAGCGAATGTCGATGTCAAGTAGTGCACTCAACAATAAATGGCAAATATTAACCTTGTCAAAGTTTGGTAGTGGGAACTTCTCCGGCGGCTTAGATCCAACGCGATCTTGTTTTCTTGACGAGTTCATCTGTCTACTCCATGGGAGGATGTCCTACGCTGCGCTTGCCGGTCTCCAATTGAGTTTAAGCAACCCCATCGGTCAACAGTTCTCTATGTCATTCACTAAGTTCGTAGAAACCGAGTTTTTTTGAAGACCTATGATATGGCTAATAATACACTTAAAACAACTGCCACTTACAAATTAACGTGTCCTCCGCAAAAGCCAGCGTTGAGTTACTTAAGTTTTGTCCGCGGTCACCCATCCAAAAACTGACCTTGCCGAACGTTGCTTAAGTTTAGTTTTCGCTGAAAACACCAAGTCTAACTGCGCTATCAGCCACTATTTACTAATATAATATTTTTTCACACTAGGTTTTATTTTATTTTGTTTCTTTTTTTAGTTTGTATTTGTTTTATTTTTATTTTCTTTTTAGTTTAAGTAGGTAGGTTTTAACACCATTGGCTTTTCGGTGAAGGAAAACATCGTGAGGAAACCTGCATAAGTCCATCGAAGAAATCCGATGGCGTATGTGAATCCACCAACACGCACTGGGCCAGCGTGGTGGATATGGCCCAATCACCCTTCGTGGGTAGGCCTACGTCCTGCAGTGGACTATTAAAAGGCTGTTACAGTACAGTTACAGTACAAGTAGGTTTAGCCATAGTGTAAATCGATATTCGTTTTGTTTTTTGTGTAAATATCTATTATATGAAATAAATAATTTGATAATGTATTTACTAATACGTACGGAGACCACGTACCGGCAAGCGCAGCGTAGGACGTCCACCCACAAGGTGGACGGATGACCTTATTAAGACCGCAGGACAGCGCTGAATGCAAGTCGCACTTAACAGGTCTGATTAGAGATCCATAGGGGAGGCCTATGTCCAGCAGTGGACGTCCTATGGCTGATGTATGTATGGATGGACGTCAAAGAATAATCTCTCTTTTATCATTGTAATTTTTAACAAAACTATGGTAATATTATATTTAGTTACAAAATAATATCTTTAACGTAATTCTAGCCAATCTTGTACTTGAAACGTGATTTCACAGGGGTTTCTCTAGGTTCGTTTCATTACAAAGAAATCCAAAGATAACTTCAAAAGAATATTTCGTTGGCGAGCTTCTTTGTTATCAGACTAGTTTACTTAGGTTTTACTTAAAATACACTAAATATTTTAGGTTGTTCGTTTGAAGTTAGTATTAAGGTATTAATATAAATTTAATTATTTCACTGGTATTGTATACCATTTCTATGGTCACCTTCCGACTCCATCATCAGATCAGCTCCAGGATACCATAATATTATATTGTCAGGCAATATACATATGCGTGCAAAATTTCAGCTTAATCGAAAAGCGTGAAGTTGGTCAAGTTTAACTTGTAAGATTCCACCCGAACTTACATACAAACAATTCAAGGTAAATCATGTTATCATTTAACCAGAGTCCATTAAATTACATAATAAAACTTAACTTGGTTACCAAAAATAGAGCTTTGTAATTTCGATACAAGTTGTAAAAATTAAACAAATATTCATTTTTCTTTTTGAAAACTAAAAATAGTGTTGTAAATGTACTACCTAACCAATCCTAAGAATTGATACCAGAAGACATATTATCTATTTAAGACTACAAGATAACGCAGTTCTATACCCAGCCACTCTCACGGCTGATAATTTATTATTTATGATGAATTATTTTTGTATCCATCCATCAGCCATAGGACGTCCACTGCTAGACATAGGCATAGATCATGCAGTCTTAATGAGGTCATCCGTCCACCTTGTGGGTGGACGCCCTACTATATACCTATTACCTATTAAACCTACTATTATTACACAATTTTTGTATTATTAATATTTATTTTTACTTACTGAAACACACTCATAGCTACACTAGGATTACTGGTGACGTGAAGTGACCATGTGTGTTAATATAATCTACAAAAAATATAATAGCTTTTGTGGAAAACATCACGACTATGTAAGCGTACAACGTTCATTATCAAAAATACCAATACTCTGTAGTTAGTATTTATAAGTTTTGCATTACAATACAACAATATTTTCATATCATATTGCGCTATAAAAGTCGTAAAATACTCAACAAAAACGTTATAGGAACGATTTTGTGAAAATATAATTTTTTACGCAAATTCCCGCTCCATGTGCACAGACAAAACAAACACTGAAATAGTTTCAAAATGGTTTTCCAGTCAAATATCATGTGCATTCGTTGTTTTGGGTCAGGAGTCCAGTGTTATCTTTGTTTTATAGTTGTCAGATGAAAATAATACCGCAAACATATTCCGCGATAGAACATTTTTGAGGAACAGAAATGAAAAGCAACATTTTTCTTTATAAAAGCTTATTAAGTGCTTATACGATATTATAATCTCAATAAGTAGAATATTAAAAAAATACATAATAATGAATGAATACAATAGTTAAGCGTAGTTTACTGAGAAAATACACAAATCATTTTAAATACACTATGTAACCCAAAAATAATAAATCTATAGATGGTATACGTTTCGTTTTTCACACCGAAATTAAAATATTAAGATTACAGATCTGGCCAGGCGTTTGGAATCAAAATCAGAAAGTTTTTTTTTTGTAGAGGTGACACGTGACCAGAATGCTGGCATGTATTTAGTCCAAAAGCTGAGTATTGCTATTCAGCGAGGCAATGCTGTCAGCATTCTGGCCACGTTACCCTCTGCCGCGGGACTTTTAGACTAAGTTAAGTGTTTCTTTTTTTTAGTTTGTTTCTGTATTATTTTTTTAGGGTTCTGTACCTCAAAAGGAAAAAACGGAACCCTTATAGGATCACTTTGTTGTCCGTCTGTCCGTATGTGTGTATGTCAAGACTCTTTATCTCGGGAACGCGTAAAGATATCGAGTTGAAATTTAAACTGTATACGAAGATCTACGGTCTCTTGCTGTTGTGTAAATGAAAAACTTCTAAGTTATCGTTCAAAAAAGTAAGAGCCGTTTATGTCGTGAAAAACCGCATATTTCGACACTCACAAAAATCAAAACCTACAGGGTACTTCCCGTTGACTTAGAACTATGAAATTTGGCAAGAAGCATTGTCTCAGAGTACACATATAGGAATAAATCCGAAAACTGTACATTTTAATTTAAATCACAAAAAAATAAGGCCTCAAAATTCATAAAATATAGGTTCAAAATTCAAAGTGAGTAAATCGTATAATGTAAGGTATCATATAAAAGTACTTCATTAGCACATGCTAAAACAGGTTTTTAATTATTTTAATATTCGTCGATGTATGACGAGAAAAGTGAAAAAAAAATGCCGATGGTTATAGTATAGAGATTTTAACAACTTACTTCTCAATTTTGTGAAATTTTCTGGATTTGTACGGCACTTTTGATGTGCGTGCCTGACTCGCACTTGTCCGGCTTTTTTTTTAGTTTAAGTAGGGTTTAGTCATAGTGGTAATAGATATTTGTTTTGTTTTTCTGTGTAAATACCACTTATAATAAATCACTTTTGTAACATGCAAATATTAAGATTTAACATAAAAATAATTATTTTTCTCAAAAAATAGCATAACCGACTTCAACAGTGTACAGATTTCGCGAATGTTTCGCATGGATCGATGTAGAATTTTTCACATTATTGTTGATTTATCAAAATTGGCTAAGCCGATTTCGGTAAAATTTAAATGGGACCAATTTCAAAGCATATGCTTTCCAAAAAAAAAATAATTATTGAAATCGAACCACTAAGTAAAAACACAAAACAAAAAAATTATATACGTCTCGAATTAAGTACCTCCTCCGATTCGTCGGTCAAAAATAGCGACACCTGGCGGCATTATCTCGTAAAGCGATAAGTATAATAATTGACTTTGCGAATCTAATACAAGTCTTCATTAAAATATACAAATACAGAAGTAAATTGCAATACGATTGATATCTTTGCCATCATAGCACCCTCACTTCTCCCAAAACAAAACGTTTTGTAAACCACAAAACCCACATAAAAAGCCACCATTATCAATTCTAATTATCGCCCTTTCCGGCAGTTATATTTACAAATGACACGAGTTTGGCCAAATTGTGTCTCAAGGGTGGAATTATGGCCATACTTTGTGTCATGTTTCTTACTTTATGGGCACACAAGTTGTTTCACCTTTCGGTCGCGAATGAGTTACGCTTTGTTTTTAGTGACCTCCATGGTGTTTAGTTTAAGGCTTAGTTGGATTCACAGAGATCTAACGAGAGCTTCTCCGTTACGCAACAAAGTAATGTGGTAAATGATCATATAGTTAGAATATATGTTTACGAAACATATATTGCAGGATGCAATATGGTGTGAGCGTATGTCTATAAGTGTTTTGTTGGTTCGTCGCTACCATGACCATTAAGAGTTCCATTTGTGAAGCCCATCGCTGTCAGTGTGGTACTGCAGTTGACCAGCTCGGTCACCACGGTCTCTCTTGCTCAAGAAGCGCTGGTCGGATTGGACGCCACGCCAGCCTTAACGATGTCATACGCAGGGCTTTTGTCACCGCCAATATCGCAGCCGTACTCGAACCAAGTGGGTTGGCGCGTGGTGATGGCAAAAGGCCTGACGGCACGACGCTGGTCCCATGGAGGTGTGGACGGCCCTTAGTATGGGAAGCAACTTGCGTCGATACTTTGGCACCGTCACATCTTCCTGAGACTCAGAGTAGGGCTGGAGCGGCGGCCAATTCAGCTGAGCAGCACAAGCGGCGCAAATATGCTAACCTCGGTAGTGGTTACATATTTGAGCCATTTGGAGTTGAGACTTTGGGTCCGTGGGGGCCGGGAGCTCATCTCGTTTTCTAAAGTCTTTCTGAGCGTCTGGTGGACGCGACGCGTGACCAAATTGCTGGTGTTTATTTGGCTCAACGTATAAGCATTGCCATTCAGCGTGGCAATGCTGCCAGCATGCTGGGCACGCTGCCAACTGGCAGTGGGCTTGAGCACTTGGATTATCTTTAGACCTTCAAGGGTCTGTGGATGATCCAATTGCTTTCTATGTAGTAGTAGTGTAAAAAAAAAAAATAGTATAAAAAAAAGAGTTCCATGATGGAACTACTTGTACTTTTTTAGAGTAATTGTGGAATTAGGTATTTCCGTTACTCATAGTAGTGTATATTTAAGCAGAGAGTTTTGTACGAAATGTATTCGTTAAATCGCGACATACTAAATCGTAGTATTATTTGACTTTGAGTACTGTACCAGCCTTTTTAATAGTCCACTGCAGGACGTAGGCCTACCCGCGAAGGGTGATTGGGCCATATCCACCACGCTGGCCCAGTGCGGGTTGGTGGATTCACATATGCCATTGAATTTCTTCTACGGACGTATGCAGGTTGCTTCACGATGTTTTCCTTCACCGAAAAGCCAGTGGTGTGAAATTCCGCACATACATTCCAAAGAAATCATTGGTACGGGATCGGGGATTTGAACCCACGACCTCACGATTGTAAGACGGGTGTCACTACCTCTTAACCACCATGGCTTCTTTTGACTTTGACTTTGAGTAAACTTTACAATTTGACAATCAGTTCCTACAACAATAAAGTGAAATATTTTGATACAATAAGACATACTTATTTGTTTTTTAAATAGTTTCGTTGTTTATCAACATTGTAAATTAATTGGGCTACTCTTTATATTTCAAAACACAAAATTATGTCTACTTATGGTTTGTACTGTACCAGCCTTTTTATAATAGTCCACTGCAGGACACTGGTTAGTGGATTCACATACGCCATCGAATTTCTTCTACTGACGTATGCAGGCTACCTCACGATGTTTTCCTTCGCCGAAAAGCCCGTGGTGTGTAATTCCGAACATTAATTTCACGAAAAAACATTGGTACGGGACCGTGATTTGAATTCACGACCTCACGATTGTAAGGCGTGTCATTACCACTAGACCACCACGGCCTCTATGCTCTACGGCTCTCTATGTTCATCAATGTAATATTAAAAGGCCAGTATAGAATATTTGTGAATGGTATTTTATGTAACGTTAGATAATTAGTAGAGTTCACGATCCCAAAGCATCTCAACTTTACCTACATTGATGAAACCCCTATATGTTTGCCCTTGCTTTACATCGCTCGATACCCATGCCGTGCCGTGCATGGCGAATAACAGTCGACTCTTGTATTTTTTGTTTTATACGTGCCCGTTACTGCCATGAAATGGAGCATTGATTTCTGTCACGACTAGGTCTTTATTTCTGTTAAAATTTGCCAGTTACATATTTTGTGTAACAATGGTATTTGGACAATATGAAGCCTTAACAATTGTGTTGTCTTATAATTAGGTACCTATATATCAATTCTAACGCTCATCTTTTAAAGGGAGCAAAAAGGATCTTTCAAATAATAGTCGTGCTAAGTTAGGAGATGCTAAACTTATTATGCTCTGACTATAACGAAGATTTATAATTAAGGTTGTTTGACATTAAGCAAATGAGTACAAAACAGTTCCTAGTTATGTATTTATGATATTACAGCATACATAATTTACATGTTTCATTTGCTGAAACATTATTTTCCTTTAATTTTTTTTTAGCTTGGTCAAAGTATAAACAATATATATACAATTATACATATACAATATATATATATATATATATATATATATATATATATATATATATATATATATATATATATATATATATATATTTAATTTTAAGTCCCCAGTCAAAGATGTCCTTTTTAAAAATGCTTAGTTCAAAACTTTCAGCTTAATTGTGGACCAAAAATAGGAAAACTCGAAAGGTGCCAAATCGTCAATGTGGACGAAATCCCCTCGAACGAATGAACGAATGAGTCAAAAACTTATAGCTGTTGCTATTTTTATGAAATACCAGGGCTTGACAAAATTTAGTCACCTATTTCATTTTAGAGGTCAACTATTCCACGTATGTTTAGGAGTCTAAATAGTTGTCTGAAATTCATTACATGACCTAGGACTCCACCAAAATGGATATGAGCAATGTATTGAGCGAAACCATGGTATCATAGACAATACGACTTTTGCAAATGTTAGCAAATAATACTACCTATTAACCAAACTATGCCCCACTCATGATTTTCTTTTTTGTTTTTCGCTAAACAAATATGGCATTTACGCAGTAGATAAACTCATGTGAACTTATTCCGTCTTATTCGTGATTGCAGATGGAGTTAGTATGAATAAGTCCGTATTTTGACATTTTCTTTTTTTCACAATTTTAATTCGCGTTGTAAAATACAAAAGACGGACTAAAACTACTACTCCAAAGTAACTTGACGCCTATTAAAGTAAAGTGTAGATAAAAGAATTGATTTGTTTTATTTCAAATGCAAGGGATTCATAATTTTCCCGAGACTTACCTACATGTTTTGGCGACCTCACCCATTGACGGAAAACCGACAGTCATAACTTTATTGGTTAGAGAAGGTTAAAACACTTTGTAAATTATTGTGCGATATTATATAAGTTATATTTATTATATATTCATTTATTTTCTTAAATCTAAGTTTTTTTACAATATTTATATAAAAGAACAAAATACTATAAAAAAACCTAAACCTAGAGTGCCGCCGGCAGCGGGGCGGGGCTCAAGCTACCGGTGGTTGGGCCTACAGAGAGAGGAACCTTCTGACAATTCGCGCCGTGTCCAGAACGACCGCCTTCTGTATCTGACCCTTGACCCAACCGTCTAGCGAGAGCCTCTTAAGATGGTGGTCGAGACTCTTCGCTATTAAGCCGTTTACCGAAACGACTATCGGGACAATGATCGTAGAGTCCACATCCCACATGGCGGTAACCTCGTGAGCCAAGTCAAGGTACTTGCTGAGCTTGTCCTTCTCGGCCTTCACGAGGTTCTCGTCATGTGGGATGGTGACGTCGACGAGCACTGACCGGCGCTGGGACCGGTCGACCACCACGAAAATAATTATAATTATATTTATAATTATTATATAAGTAGTGCTAAGTAAATTAAAGAATGTAACAATGGAACTGACATAGTCGCGTAGCGACTGAAGTTCCCAATAAATAAAGATTAAAAAAAAATAACTTTATTAACATTTATTTATTTATTATTTATATTCTATTGTATACTAATTTTAGTTCAAGTGTTTTTTTTATTATTATTAATTTGTTTTGGTTTGAAAATATAGCATAGTACTTGTAATATATAGTTAAGTTCATGAAATGTTATATAAGTTTTGTGTAAATAAAGGAGATTTCCACAAAATGTATGGAGGCTGGTGTAATAATAATCGAAAATTCGTACCACAACACTCGTTACATTTCGAGAAATTTCATAATTTTCTGAGTCTATTACATCAGTTAAAACCAAAAAAGAGCCCTCTGTTTTTTATTAAATTAATTTTGAATCTATTAGATTAAATGAATATATTTGGCTCAATAGGTAGTTTATCTCTAGCAACCCTAATAAGGTAACCTCCAAATTGTTAAATAGTAAGCATTTTTGCCAATTAGACACAGTTTTTAAGTGTTTATTTGTCACATTATACCTACTAACTGGTCACACTGGTAGGTTATAATTTTTAATTTTAGCAAATTAAGAGATGAATGAGGAAGAATTAGCTAAGAATGCAAGTAAATTAATGATAGAAGCACTGTATTATTGCTAAACTAGAAAATATACTTAGTTGTATTATTATTTTACATACATTTTATAATTCACATTTAAAAAAAATGGACGGATGGATGAATCTAAATTAAATATTTTTGAGAAGCCCATAAATCAAGCTTTCAAATGTATTTATCATCTTGGTTCGATTTTTCTCTGAATAATATGTCACCTTTACTATAAAAAATACATTTATACATTCTGCTCTACTCCATTTTGGTGAAATTTAGGCCTAAGCACTACGTAATCCAGACTACGCCAGATATTTCATAGAAATTTTTGGGTCACCTTATTAACCTTCTCGTATAATACAAGGTCAGCTTAACGTCCCAACTAAGTGGGACTAAGCGCTTAGTCCGCACTAAGCGATGGAATCTATTATTCCTAGTATTGGATGGGAATGGTAATCACTAAAATAATCTTCATAAATTTGTTAGTAGCTATCATAGAGTTGACGAGATAGGACGTGTAGATTCGAAGTAACTGGGACAAAATTCTCATTTAACACAAAACTCGGTTTAAAATATAAACGCACAGAGCACAAGAAATTGCTTATTGATTTGCATTCACAAAACACTCCATTCTACAATGTATGACGTATGTTTCGAAAACATATTTTAGCGGTTTATGAGTATGACAGACCAGTAATGTAAGTATGAAAGTAGTGCTAAATAATTATATCGTGCGTGATATTGTGGGACCTGCATGTGGACAAATTTTATATGAGAGACAAAAACTACTTCCGATCTGATCTATGTAAAAATGTCGTTAAAAGTCCGTTTTGTGAACAAAGTTTAGATAGAAGACATGAAACGGTCATGGGCGAAATGTACGAGTAAGTTTATTGCGTGTCAAAAAACGCCTTTATTTACATCTCTATGGTACATTTTTTTTTTTTTTAATTATTTTTTTTTTAAATATAATGACAATACTACACTACTACTACATAGAAAGCAATTGGATCATCCACAGACCCTTGAAGGTCTAAAGATAATCCAAGTGCTCAAGCCCACTGCCAGTTGGCAGCGTGCCCAGCATGCTGGCAGCATTGCCACGCTGAATGGCAATGCTTATACGTTGAGCCAAATAAACACCAGCATTTTGGTCACGCGTCGCGTCCACCAGACGCTCAGAAAGACTTTTGAAAACAAGATGAGCTCCCGGCCCCCACGGACCCAAAGTCTCAACTCCAAAAGGCTCAAATATGTAACCACTCCCGAGGTTAGCATATTTGCGCCGCTTGTGCTGCTCAGCCGAATTGGCCGCCGCTCCAGCCCTACTCTGAGTCTCAGGAAGATGTGACGGTGCCAAAGTATCGACGCAAGTTGCGTCCCATACTAAGGGCCGTCCACACTTCCATGGGACCAGCGTCATGCCGTCAGGCCTTTTGCCATCACCACGCGCCAACCCACTCGGTTCGAGTACGGCTGCGATATTGGCGGTGACAAAAGCCCTGCGTATGACATCGTTAAGGCTGGCGTGGCGTCCAATCCGACCAGCGCTTCTTGAGCAAGAGAGACCGTGGTGACCGAGCTGGTCAACTGCAGTACCACACTGACAGCGATGGGCTTCACAACACCTTGCACCCAAGCGTAAGCTGACAGCTAGACGAAATGCAGTTGGGTCTAAAAGGTTACCAGTATTGAAAGAGGGCAATGCTTGCAACCAAAGACCGGACTCCCATACAGAGACTGCAAGGATACGAGCGCGATCCGCGACGCTAGGACACGTGTCTAGAAGAGATTTCCGTGCTAGTTCGCAGATCGGCCGATCCCACAGTCTCTGCGACGATAAAGTCTTTGGAAGCTCGGCATTTGGGCAAGCGACCCTCCAAGCATTCGTTGCCTCATTCAAATGAGCTACATCTACGCCAGAATGGCCTAAAGAAGGTGCGAGGATTTTTTCAATCAAGTTCTGAGTACTATGAATGGAGGACAAGAAAGCTGGTAAAGCAACACTTGAAATTTGGCGGACCCCTAACCCTCCAAGCCTAACAGGCAAGGAGGCTTGTAGCCACGCCCTTTCACTCATGTCAATATTCAAAACCGATACTAGGGACTGCTTTACAACATCGTCTAAGCTCAAAAGGAGCTCATTGTGTTTCCACAATGGACTACATCGTAAAGCGTACATAAATTTTGGAACAAACAGACAACATCTTATAATGGTAAAAGCCATGTGGGCGTTAATTTTGAGTAGCCTATCAGAGGCACTCAAAAAATTTTGAATTTTTTCTTGAACGAAAGGCGGAAAAGACTCATCTAATATCGGCGAACCTAGAAGGCGAAGAGAACACTTGTCTACCGATTTGATGTTAGGTGCCAAATCATTAAATTTGTTAAGTATCAAATCTTTATCCGGACATGAGTCGCAAACGAAAAGTTCGCATTTCGAAAAATTTAGCTCCAAACCAATTTGACGAAACTCGTCTATAAGAATTTCCAAATCACGTAGGACTGTGCTCGCATCGCCACCCAAAGTCCCGTCATCCAGATACCAAACGTTGAGTTTAGATTGGAGACGTTGAACAATTGGATGAATGGCCAGGCTGAAAATGGCTGGTCCGAGAGGGTCACCTTGTTGACAGCCAACGGAAGATAGCAAAACATCATTTTTGTAAATTAATTTAGTGGATTTGCCGTAGCATTGCCAAAGAAAATTGAAAAGATCAGGAATTTTGTCTTTGACCTGTGCCAACAAGGCGTCTCGATTAACCGAATTGAAAGCATTTTTGACATCCACCTTAAGCAACACCTCTCCACAATTTTGACCGAGAAAAGTACGAAGCGAATGAACAGCAGCCTCACATCCACCCCGCGAACCAAAGCCAAGCTGTATTGGTTGAAAAAGGCTACTCAAAAGAGCAACCTTTTTTCCACAACCGGCTTTGGCTGCGAGACGACGATATGTGGTGCCAACAGCAATAGGTCTGATGCCACCATCTTTTTTGACAAGTGCGCATAGGTTAGCGCCATACAAGACTTCGATAACGTCATCATTGACCTGCCCAGATAACATGAGATTTGCCAAACCCGTTAATTCTCTCAAGAGAGACTCAGCCACCTCACCAGAGCTAAAAGATAGAAGATCTTTTAGATGTTGAGGCGAGAGACCATCTAGGCCTCCGGCTGAGCCGCTCCGAAAAGAAGAAACGGCCGCTGCAATCTCCTGAGCTGACACTTCAATGACAACGTCATCAGGGTGTGGTGGCTCAGGCAGATGGAGACATGCTGCCGGCGGATGCTTGTCACGGAGTGACTGGACCGTATCGGGTGTGTGGGGGGCAATAGTGTCGCTGGAGAACAGGACTCGTGCGGCGCCTTTGATATCGCCATCACTAATTTTGCTCTCTACTATTTTAATGGTAACCGAATCGTCTGTTTTTTTAGAATTTGGTTTATTCTGCCTTGTTGGCGGAATAATGCTTTCAAAATCTAAAGAGTTCTCTTCCAATGCGCTGTACTTTACGCAATTTTCCTTTACCCTAGTGGTAAGGGATTTTTTGTTTGTTGGGTCCGAATGTACGTAAAGCACAACGTAGGGAAAAGTCAAGAGGTGTTCCCAGGCGACTAAAGAATTTTTAGAAATAACATTCCGAATAGCAGCAGATAAACACTGCGCAACCGAAAAACGTGCACCACGCGGGATGCGTTTTAAAACAGGAAGAGAAGTTTTGAGTGAGCTAAGAACCTCCCAAAGCGGTTTGGAAGGAGCAGCAGCGCTCATGGGACTGCTGCTGGCTCCATCAGAGCCTGCAATAGGGGCCGAAAGTGTAATTTGGCTATTTTTATGGCACCGCGTACGGTGAATTTTGAGGCCTTTCTGTCCTTTAAAAAATCGCACTTGGGAACACTCTAGGCACTGAATCATGTCCCCCTGCGACACATTAACGTATTGGGAAACTGCATTTGGCCCGGCCGGGGCGCAAAATGCCATGAATAACAAGAATTATACTACAAATATAAATAAAAATAAACTTAGGTTCTATAAGTGGAGACGTCAGGACGTCAGACCGTGACGTGGGCGGTCTGCGCAGACTCGGATGGCGTTGACATGGAAACAAGAAAACAACAATGAGCCGCGACTGTCAAAAACCTACCGAATATTACAACACAATAGAAAACAATTATTTGACTATCTCTAGCTCTACAAATATTACCTCGAAAGAAAATAAGAAAAAAAGGAAAGATTGGAGTAGAATTTGGCCCGCTAGAGCAGAAAAATCTGAAAAATAAGGGCCGAGAAAAATCCTGCCAACATGCGTTGACAGCAACTTTTTTTTTAAATTTATACATGGTACATACCTGCGGTGATAAATTACTATAGCGTAGAGAAAATTATACCTACTTAGTCGTAATGTAAATAGGAGTAAGTACATTTTTGCTTGAGCTGAATTGAACTCAAGTATGAGGATCAAATGGAACAAATCTTATCTTGCCTAATGCATATTGGTGTAGGTATGTAGGTAGGTATAAAGTTTTATATAAGTACAGTGTCTTGCATTGCAAAGTGCAAAACTTTCACAGATATGAACGATCATCATCATGTACAATTTTTACTACGGGAACAACTGCAACAACGTTAAAGAAATAGCTGTTTCATATAGGCACATGGGAAATTTTAGGCGTTGATTACATAATAGTAGTGGTCTAGTTGTAATGACACCTGCCTTACAATCATGAGGTCGTGGGTTGAAATCCCGGTCCCGTACCAATGAATTCCTTGGAATTTATGTACGGAATTTCACACCATGGGCTTTTCGGTGAAGGAAAACATCGTGAGGCAACCTGCATGCGTCCGTAGAAGAAATTCGATGGCGTATGTGAATACACCAACCCGCACTGGGCCAGCGTGGTGAATATGGCCCAATCACCCTTCGTGGGTAGGCCTATGTCCTGCAGTGGACTATTAAAAAGGCTAGTACAGTACAGTACATAATATGAATGAAGCAGGTGTTTTTTTTTAGCGATTTTAACGTTGGCTTCATATTGAAATTTTTGTTGTCAACGACAAGCACCTATAGAAGTTCAACTTATATACTAATTTGGTAAAAAATGCTGTTGGTAACACATATATTGATTGGATCTATTTTAATTTTACCAGCTGTTTTTTGTCATTCTCAGAAGAAAAAACACCTATCTAAAGCGTTTCTTACGACGGAATATTCAACAAAGTTTTAATAAATTGCATAACATCTCAACAGGGTCATGCCCTAAAGAAGCATAGACTATAATCGAGTTCCAGCTGAACTCAATTTGCGGACTAACTAAGTTGTCTCGAACTAACTAGGTTGCTTAGAGCTTGGCCCGTCTTGTGAGACCCTACGTTAGGAACTGTTTTTACGATACCTTATAATCATATTGGTGTCGCTTTGACAGCTTGACTACCCAGATGTTTTTTTTTTCAATTTAATTAACATTTTTTTTTTGTATCTCCGAAAAGAATTAATTTACGCAAAAATGGCACAACCAAATTCAGATACTGTACCAGCCTTTTTAATAGTCCACTGCAGGACGTAGGCCTACCCACGAAGGGTGATTGGGCCATATCCACCACGCTGGCCCGGTGCGGGTTGGTGGATTCACATACGCCATCGAATTTCATCTACGGACATATGCAGGTTGCCTCACGATGTTTTTCTTCACCGAAAAGCCAGTGGTGTGAAATTCCGTACATAAATTCCAAAGAACTCATTGGTACGGGACCGGTATTTGAACCCACGACCTCACGATTGTAAGACGGGTGTCACTACCTCTAGGCCACCACGGCATTCACAAATTCATTCAAAAAAAAAAAAACAAATTCAGATAGTTCGCTCGAATTGATTTGTACAATTTTTCTACTATAGTTGTTTTTCAAAAACGATTCAGCCGATTTAGATACAATTAAAATGGTACCATCTCAAGAGTACACTCTTTCAAATTAAAATTTAACTATTTGTTCATCGATATTTTCGCCAATTGTAAATTGAATAAATTAAATTAAATTGATTCTGTATTAAACTGATATGTAAATGTGTAAATTTTTTACATGTTTTGTGACTAGGTACTAAAAATACATATTGTAAGTTCATTTTGGGCTAAATTGTTGGTACTGTAACCTATTTTTAAGACCTTTTTATTTGTAACACAGTTTGACAATAAACATATCTGAATCTGAATCAAAATAATCTTTATTTAGTTTGAAAGGACGTTCTCTTGAGGTAGACCCATTTAAATTTTATCGAAATCAGCTAAGCCTTTGATGAAAAATCAACAATAATGTAAAAATTGTATGCATCGATTCGAGCGAACGATTTGAATATTGTACACGATGGAAGTCGGTTTTGCTGTTATTTTGCGAAAAAATATTGTTTTACGTCATCAGGGTCCACTGTTCATAACAATGTGTATTATAAGTAGGGTATCTACATATCTGAGTACATCTCTAACATACTATAGCTTGATATAACTCTTTGAGTTAGACGTAGTAAGACATAGCCTTTGAGCTACTATTATTGATCGATCTCTAGCATCTAAAATCGAGTTTCCAAAACGATAAAATCTGTTTTCAGAACTAATGCAAAGCCGAACTCCCCCAAGAAACCTAAACAAACTGAAACTGCTTCAACTTGCGTAAAATATCCGACTAAAGTTTGTCCGTTGTGCCTGAAAAAGTTAAGGGGTACCTGTCCAA
This sequence comes from Hypomecis punctinalis, assembly GCA_949316475.1. Taxonomy (NCBI): domain Eukaryota; kingdom Metazoa; phylum Arthropoda; class Insecta; order Lepidoptera; family Geometridae; genus Hypomecis; species Hypomecis punctinalis. The sequence goes on from OX438797.1 coordinate 24,647,105, forward strand.
AATTGGAGCTAAAATACAGGTTTGCTGGAGAATAATTTTGTATGCTAATATTGGATTGTGTCCAAAATGTATTTACGTTAATATATTTATGTATGTATTGTGCGGATCGTAAGCATTGTAACTTGTATTATACAAATCAAAATTGCTAGGACACAAAAATATTGAATTAAATATCATTAATTAAGCGGCTGCAAAATATACCAGTGAGCTGAACTAAGCCGCCAATCTGAATGTTGATGATAATATAAGTTGAAGAGATATATTTATTTTTCCAGTAAAAATAACACTTTTGAAGTTTAATCCAAATAAGTTCAAGTTTCGAAACAACTTTTGCAAATTTTACTAATCTAAATCTAAATAAATCAAGTAATGTATTTTATATGCAATTTCAAAATTATTTAATGGTCGAAATAATAGTTAGTAGTTACAAGTTTTAAATGTAACTGGAGGCCCTATAAACCTGCACTATACTGGGCCAATTAAAATTGATAAAATAAATAGAAGTAGCTTGTCGCCTGTCTAATTTTACCAACTACGAGTACTATCGAATTTTAAATCTTTGCTTCAATTCCAATGCCCATGATACGAGTAGTTTTTTTTAATATAAGAAATAAACATTGATAAACAATAAGTTGATATCCAAGTAGCTATAGGTTATTATTCGTTGTTACAGAATTTATAATTAAAATCCATTAACAATACCGTTCTATGCTTAAATTTTGGCTAAATATTACATTAATAAGTAAGTTTATTATAATCCGGACAGTCCTGTTACAATTTTTAAACCGCCCAAGAGCTTTCGATATGGACGGTTGAAACTATCAAGCCTACAATTAAACGCAAGTTAGGTAATAACAACATCTTATAGGTCCAAAAACAGAAAACGAAAAGTAATAAGCGAACTGGCTTCTGCAATTACGAGGGTACTGCTGAGTAAACAAAATACCTCTCGGCTCTCCCGGTTCCCTTGCCCAGCGGATTTTTCGCGAACCTCCTACAAATTGTTACAAATAGCCGTCTTTTCCCTACTGACACCTCATTTTTGACAAATAAAAAGGAGCAATCCTCACCCCTGTCGGGTTCCTGACAGTTATTACCTAAAACATGAGACGTATTCTGGCTGTAAACGGAGAAGCATGGTACTTACTGCTGATACAATAAGGGCCAAGAAATCACAATAACCTCACTTCACTCACACTATTCTGTTACAAATCACGTCTAAGTACACTTCACACTGTCACCACTCAGAGAGAGGTTAGTTTTATCCGCGCACGTGAATTTTTTCGACAAAAACCGTTAGACCGCGACTCTCTGGTGTTCAGAGCACACTGAAACACGTAAACCGGGCTCAGTACCGACTATTTGCTTCTCTTTCTTTCAGCGCTTTACTGTAAGGTAAGGTTATTCGCTTTCTCTGTCCCGCAAGCTGAAAGAGAGCCTGTGAGTACTCGTAATACGTATAGGTCAATATGAAACTCTTCGGGTTCTGGAGGCTGCAGTTATGGTGTCCATATTTGGTTTGTGGTTTTTGGGACACGGCAAATTACGTCACAGAGTGGGGTAATGCTGGAAGGCGATTATGTTATTAGTGTTGCTATCTGCCAAATATGCTGGCATATAATTAAATTGTTCGGTTTAGTTGTTACAAGCTAATTTACGTGGTTTGTCATTTAGAAACATTATACTTTATGTTCATAGTTGTGATAGAATGATAGGTAATGTTTATATTTTTTTAATGCTAGGATATAAAGCAAGAGACAAGTTTACTACGTTTTGATTTCATATTCCTAAAACGATCAGTAAGTGTTAAGTTGTTAGCTCGGGCAAACTGTTTTGCTGAATTTCAACTTAAGGATGGTGAATACCTACAACATTGTTGCTAAAAGTGAAAAACGATAGCTTTTCATATCATACTAACTTTTAGTATACTGCGTGCCACCCAAGATGAGACTTGACGAGCATCAGTGGTGGGGGATCTTGTGCAGGTACAGTCGTGTACAAACTAACTATCCAGAATTTCTATATCAATTCTATTAAACGTTTTTTAATAGTTTCTATATCTATTATCCAGAATTTGTATAATTATTACAAACAAAAGTGGTTTCTCAAGTCTCATCTTTGGTGGCAAGTAGTATACCTACCTATGCCACAAAAACTTTGCACGTCAAATGACATGCCAACACGGTAAATGTTCAAGTTTTTTTTTTATTTCAAGAGAGCGAACGTATTTTTGTGGCACTGTCAGCATTATTCGCTACGGATAAAAACCCAATCAAATCAACAAAATACTATACTTGTACCTTACCTACTACTGTTGGTATGCCACTGTCCCACAAAACAACTAAACATAGCTACCTTACACTACCCGCCTTACATCCACCCCGCGCGCATGCGCCCCGCGCCGCCGAGACGGACAGAGGCACACACCCCAGAAAATTAATTATTTCAAACTGTACACCCTTGCTGCGATGAGCATTATTCATGCCATTTGCTGTTGATTACGCGAATGGCCTGGCCTTACGCAAATGGCCTCAGTACCGCGAGCCGGGGTAAAACGCAGGCCGCAGATTCAATCAGAGCAAAGCGCTTATAGCGTAGCTATAGTAACTACGAGTAACTAGCAAATAAATGCCATCGCAAACGTCGCGCTTGTGACTGCAGCGGCACGCTCATGTGTGATCGGATTGTGAGTTGCCGTTAACACACTTTAATCATCACGACATCAGCTGTAGGACGAACACTGTTAGACCTAGGGTTTCCTTAATTATATGGGATATTAACCTTTGACTGGAAGTGGTTTTTAGGGTTCCGTACCTCAAAAGGAATAAGCGGAACCCTTATAGGATCACTTTGTTGTCCGTCTGTGTGTATGTCAAGACTCTTTATCTCGAGAACGCGTAAAGATATCGAGTTGAAATTTAAACTATATACGTATATCGATAAACTCTTGCTGTTGTGTAAAAGAAAATCTTCTCAATTGTCGTTTAAAAAAGTTAGAGCCGTTTATGTCGTAAAAAAACCGCATATTTCGCACTCACAAAAATCAAAACCTACGGGGTACTTCTCGTTGACATAGAACTATGAAATTTGGCAAGAAGCATTGTCTCAGAGTACACATATAGGAATACATCTGAAATTTGTACATTTTTATTTAAATCACAAAAAATAGGGCCTAAGAACTTCATTAGCACATGCTAAAACAGGTTTTTAATTATTTTAACATGTTCAGTAATTTTCGATGTATGACGAGAAAAGTGAAAATAAAAACTTTTTTGTCGATGGTTATAGTATAGAGATTTTTAACAACTTCTTTCTCAATTTTGTGAATTTTTTTTGGATTTGTACTGAACCCTCGGTGTGCGAGCCTGAGTCGCACTTGTCCGGTTTTTTTTGTAACATAAATGGTGACGTGCGGCCTGATAGGCCGATGCTTTATCTGGTCTATAATACTTATATTAAATACGGTAGGTTATCCTAATGTATATTTAGTGTTAAATTAAACTAAAGTAAAAATTGAAACAACTTAATGTAGTCTAAATATAATTGTTAATTATGTGCTTGTAGTTACGAATTTTTTTTTTTGGTCTATATAATAGAAAAACTAGGCACGAGATCAAGAATTGTAAAATATTAAAAATCTACATAATTTTGTAATATTGTAACATATATTTTTTTTTATCAAAGTTTAAACACTAATCAATAAGTGTCATGTCTCCAAAATGACAACTGTCAAACTTTAGTAATTTTGTTTGACAGTTAGGGCATAATTGCTTCGCACACTGCAAACATACATGTTTTTTTGCATGGCATACATTGGTAATTCGAATTACGGTTCAATTTAGGAGGACAATTTGCACGGGATTTCAACAATCAATATAGTGAAATTCCAAAAACGTTACTTAAGTGGTGACATGAGGTCTGAGAGGCCGCTCGAGAATTTTAAACCGATCTTACTTACTGATTTGGGCCTGGCCGATGCAACCATCCTGCTCTAGGGCCCTGGCGATACTAAACTAAACTCGAAGCTACTCAGGCGCTCAAACACGGGAAGTGCGGAGAAAGGGGTGATATAAAGTTTTGCTTGCGCCGCTCGGCCTGTGAGACCGCACGTCACCAGTTAAAGGTTAATTTAAATGACGTACACAATGTACAACATACTGATATAACCTAAATATGTTATAATTATTTTAAACTGTACACCCTGGCTGCGATGTGCATTAATTTATACCATTCATGCACTTTTAGCGTAGCTATAGTAACAAGCTAGGAAATAAATGTCCGAACAAACGTAGCGTTCGTAGCTCTAGCGATAAGCTCGTTTCAGGACTAAGTGATCTTACCAAGAACTGGTTTATACTGCATCATCATCTTGACATCAGGAGGTCATCCACTATTACACCTTTGAATATTTTAGGTGTTAATTTTAACGAATGATAGGTTCGTTCTAAGATATGATACCTTTATATTATCATAAATGACAAACATAGTTCTCAACATTGACAAGGTTCCATTCAACTACCGGGATGCAATCTTGCTGAGAAAAGTTATGAATAATCATTCATGATTTTCTTTAACAAGGTTCTGTCTTATTCTCCGTGCAACTGGATTATTAATAGCCTAATCAATTAGCTTTCTTTTAAGGCCTTATTTTGTACATCAAAACTAACAACTTGTTTCTGCGACTTAAATAAAAATCAGCTGTTCAATACATTTTGTCGCAGTCAAAACAAAAGTCGCAAAACAAAAGAAAATTTATTTACTAAAAACTTACAATGAAATACAATCAAGTTATAATATTGTTAAATAACATAATTATGGGTGTAGGCTGAGCAAGTGATTTCAAGGTAAGATAATATACCTTTAACGTGGTGCAGTGAGCCCCAAACTAAGCACGAGGCTTGTATCTTGGGGCTCGAGTGCGATGTAGCGGTAAGAATGTATACCTTGTGTGTTTCAAATTCGGTGAAAGAAAATTTGAGGATAACCAAAATTGACTTTTAGTATCATTACAATTGAATGAGCATCGGTGCGCGCGCGTGTGTATGTGTGCGTGTGTGTGTATATTATTATTATACTATATACTATTATTATAAAAGTGTAGCAATGCATTACATCCAGGGAAAAAAAAGTGTCTGTAACACTTAGGATTGATGTACAGAATAAGCCCCTAAAAGGATGCTAATTGATTAAGAATGTATAGAGCCGTATGCTTATTTTACCTAAGTACTGGATAAATTCTGAAATCGCAAAATATTAGCCGTTCCGTGAATTTTGTTGGTCGTTGAACTTTTGTATCGAATATCTACTCGATTTTCAGAAGCGGTTTCGTATCCTACGTAATCCTGCGTAGGTTGACGACGTTGACGTCCTAAGCTGCGCTTAGTGGTACGTGCTCTCTACTCGAGAGCTTTGCGACACTATAGGTCATCAGTTTGGCTTGCAAAATTTACAATGTCCGTACAATTTTACAGACTTTAACACTAATGGCTTTTCGGTGACGGAAAACATCGTAAGGCAACCTGAATACGTCCGTAGAAGAAGTTCGATTGCTTAGTGAATCCACAGGGCCAGAGTGGTGAATACAGCACAACCACTTTTCGTGAGTAGGTCTATGTTCAGCAGTGGATTTATTAAAAGGCCATTAGATATATAGGTACATCTTATTGGTTGGATGGTGATATTTTTATTTTTTATTTTTTTATATTTTTGGCACATCTTACACATGGCCTCTGACCCCAAACTAAGCAAAGCTTGTGATATGGCTGCCAGAGACTGATATACTACATATACTTATTTTAAATACATACTTATATAGATAGTAACTAAATAACACCCAGACACAGAGCAAACACTTATATTCATCACACAAATATGTGCCCTGGTGAGGATCGAACCCACGCCTCTTTGATCCAGAAGTTAGGGTCACTAACCACTGAGCTACCGAGGCAGTCGGTAGCTCAGTGGTTAGTGAAATGATTAGGTTTCTAGCCCACCATATTGTTTTGAACATCAAAACACGATATTTCATAAAATTAATACCGTTTGTTATTTTCCTAACGCAAATATGCTAACTCTATGCAAAATAGCCTGAGTTTGCAAATATTCACGCATAAATGCCGAAAGCAAAATATTTGGGAAGAATGCCGAGTCTGCACTCACCTTAAATTGCCTTAAATTGTGAATCGTGCAATTATTGTCTCGCTTTCAACATTTGGCTTAAAATTATTATTATTTGTTAACTTTTTACCCGACTGCTGAGGAAGGGTATTGTTTTTCGCGCGTAGGTTGGTTTGTAAATTTCTTTTTCCCACGTATGTATCTTGCAAAAGACTTTATGGATGTCGCATTTTAAAACTATTTTAAATATTTTTAGTGCATTGCTTATCTGTTAATTTATTGCAGTCGGGTTTTTTGAATGAGCTGACAGAGCTTTTTTAATGTACCCAATTAATTGTAAATGTTATAAAAAGGTTGCGTTATTTATTTTTATACAATGGGACTTATTCCACAATTAACACTTTGCAAGCCGATGACGACTTTTTCGATCAAATATTTTTTTAGTTTCGCCGATCACAACGAGCTGTCGTGTTTCCATTTCCTGGGATTTTCATTAAAATTACGACGTTGTGCCGTGATCAGTGTTTAATTCAATGTGTAGCTTTGTTATTTGGCTACACAATCATAGGTGATTCATTTACAAAGCGATGATGCGGGGCGGGGAGAGGACACCGCAGCTGATCGGCGATCCCTTGCAGTGCGCGGTTACGTAATAAAGTTTTTATTTTTTGTACAAAGGTGCCTGTTTGATTACATTTTTAGGGTTCCGTACCTCAATCGAAAAAAACGGAACCCTTATGGCATCACTTTGTTGTCCGTCTGTCCGTCTGTGTGTATGTCAAGACTCTTTATCTCGAGAACGCGTAAAGATATCGAGTTGAAATATTAACCGTCTACGTATATCTATGATTTCTTGCTGTTGTGTAAAAGAAAAACTTTAACAGTTATCTTTAAAAAAAGTTAACAGTTATCTTTAAAGCCGTTAATGTCGTAAAAAACCGCATATATCGACACTCACAAAAATCAAAACTTACAGGGTACTTCCCGTTGTCATAGAACTATGAAATTTGGCGAGAAACATTGTCTCAGAGTACACATATAGGAATACATCTGAAAACTGTACATTTTTATTTAAATCACAAAAAAATAGAGACTCAAAATTCACAAAATATGGGTTCAACATTCAAAGTGAGTAAATCGTATCATGTAAGGTATCATATAACAAAAAAAACATTAGCACATGCTAAAACAGGTTTTTAATTATTTTAACAATGTTTAATTTTCGATGTATGACGAGAAAAGTGAAAAAAAAAAAAAAATTTTGTCGATGGTTATAGTATAGAGATTTTATCAACTTACTTCCCAATTTTGTGAAATTTTCTGGATTTGTACGGAACTCTCGATGTGCGAGCCTGACTCGCACTTGTCCGGACAAGTGCGGTGAAGTTTTTTTTTAATCAATAAGACATGAATATTGTTTGTTTTGTTTTCTATAATTAAAATTTCTTTGTTATTCTAACATATTATGCAAAAAGAATTAAATGCATTACTATTATAATTACTTTTCTATAAAATTTACAATAATGACCGGCGCACTGGTTGATACGGGTTATAAAATGCCCGGCTAGCAAAGTGTTAAATATGTGATAAATCTCTTAACCTGATTTTATAACCGAGTTTTATGAATCGTGGTCAGCGAGGATTACGTATATCAGCTTTTGAAATGTATTTTATACTATACAGAGTTATACAGATAAGGTTTACTAAACCTAAAAGGAGTGGCAACTTCTATTAAGGTAACATCCCGGAAACCGGAAGAAATCCCTTTTTTATATAAAAATGCAACAAAAATTTGACAAAATGTACGAAACAGCTGAATTTTTATCAATTTTCAGGGCCCAAGTTCATAATCTTTTCTTTTCTTATATATAAAAATGAATCGTGGTTGTTGTTAGTCTCGCTTAATCTCGAGAACGGCTGAACCGATTTGCCTAATTTTAGTCTTGAAATATTCTTGAAAGTCCAAGGAAGGGTAAAACGGTGAGAAAATTTACAAAAGTTGCGAGAAAAATTATAAAAACATTAATCTAAAATTAAAAGTAAAATTGTCATTGAGAGTTGACGAGATGAAGTTCACGAGGACAACTAGTAATTGAATAAAAAAATTGTTCATAATGATTGTCTAAAAACCCCTCGGTTTTGGTTTGTCACACACTTTTTTTAAATAAATCTGAATATGATAGAATCAATGTTATTACAAGCTTTTACTTAATTTGCAATGGATGTACACCTATGTAAGTTCGGGTGGAATCTTGCAAGTTAAACTTGACCAACTTCCCGGTTTCCAATTGAGCTGAAATTTTACACTCATATATATATATATCGCGTGACAAAGCAATAATATACCACGGAGCCGACCTTATGATGGAGTGGAAGGTGGCCATAGGAACTCCTGTACTAATCAAGATAGACCCGTCGTGTTTGAGGTTGTTTTACTTGTATTGGATGGCACTCTGCTGCTATATGATATCCAAGATCTCAAAAGCTTGAATTTAAAAAAAGTTAAATTTTAATAATCTTCTATAAACAGGGTTATTTCTAATCAATTAGCATCCTTTTAGGGGCTTCTTCCGTACATCAAAACTAACAACTTTCCGCGACTTTTGCCAAACTAAAAAAAATCAGCTGTCCCATACATTTTGTCTCGGGTGAACGATATTTTTCTATGGAACACACAATTTTTTCTTTTAGTTTTGACAAAAGTTGCAGAACAAAAGTTGTTAGTTTTGATATAAAGAATAAGCCGCTAAAAGGATACTAATTGATGAGAAATAACCCTGTATACAAAGCCTGGGAACTAGGACAAGAGGTAAACTTTCTAAGTACAAACATACTTTAATATTATTACACGATTCAAAGCCGAATTTATCATGTTTTCACTGTATTGAACAGTTGTGTAATTTCCAAAGCAAAGTCAACAACGTAATGTCTAGACTGCTAACTTCAACGATTGTGTGTTAACATGTGTTGTTTTATTGCTTTTAGAACTTTAGTTGTTTACTTGGATACGACATTTAAGAAAAACAGAAGTTGTAATAGTAGATACGTACTTACACTTCTTTTTTCAGAAAAATCTTTGGAATAGATGATATCTTGATGCGTAACTTAATGCGTAGATCGTAAGTTGTTAGCATCACTCAGTAGGTAGTTGTTGTTTTTAAACTATCGCGATTTGTACACATTATTATTATAAACTACGGGACTAATCGCGCACTAAAATTACGAGATAACGAGTTGCATCGACCGTGGTCACGGTACGTGGTCTACCCGTGACCACGGTCGATGCAACTCGGCCGAAACGTCGGAATGATGAGGTATTTATTTATTTCGCAATTTTAGTGCGCGATTAGTCCCCTAGTTTATAATAATAATACTAAGTAGGTAGGTTCACATTGTAAAGCATAGTCGCTAGCATCTATTTCAGTGTGTATTTTAGACTATTTCTTCCGGAAGATTCATAGAAAAAATTCATTGTCAATTGTGCAAAGCCCGGGGACCTCATTTTGAACTTCGCATGGTGCAAAATTTACTAACCACAGACTCCAGGGTCTGTGCCCTTTGTTAACTAAAATTTATTTTATTTTATAGATTAGATTTATTATTTTATTATAGTTACTGTACAAAGAGTAGGTACTAGAAATCTTCGCCCAAGTTAGTCAATGCACTGCGTGAATGCCACGAGCAGACCGGCGACCCGCAAGCAGCACCCGATCACGAGTGAGACACATTTGCCAGCCATCGCTCTCCTCGACCATATTTGAGGGAGAAGAACGACCCGACACATGATGCCGCCGCAAGAAGGAGCCTTCGATGGCGAGCATCAATGTTCGGGGCATGCACACAATGCTTATTTCTTAAAAATTACAAATACACATTCTTCACGTCCTATGCCAATTTAGTTGCCATCTCCCGGCCCAAAGCCTCCATCACCGCCTCGTTCCGATCTCTGACAGCCATCTGCAGGTTGTACTCTTTGATGGTCTCCGATGACACAGACAATGCGCGCCGCACGAATCGACTGATGTCATCATTTTTGATGTCGTCGGCGTAATAGATGAAGGTCCCAGTGTGCCGCGATAGTGCAACGACTGCGTGTGAGACGCTCTCGTTGTAACCCTGTTTTTTTTGGATACTGAGTTACTACATCCTAGATATATTTTTTTACGTTTTTCGCGTTTCGTGTGTATTGTGATGACAACTACTGTAGTAAATTGGAGCTGCATAGTGTAAGTACTAAGTTTTATGAAGAAGTAATGGTTTTGTTGGCAGTTTCGGCTTTTGATCCAAATTCAATAGGTTGTTTTGGTGAGTTAAAAACTTACGTTGATCTGGTCCTTGTTTTTGGTATCTCCATAATTTGAAGCATTCATATTCCATCGGACTGTTAACATACTGTAGTTTTGTGTGTAGACTCATTCGTAATTAACTTTTTCCACTTTAATTGAAATTTTTTAGGTTGTTTACAAGAATTCTTTGATTCTGTTCGGTGTTGACTGCCAGTATCTAGTTATAGTTACAGTGACATTTCTTCTAAATTTGACATGTTGGCAAATATGTGTTGCCACTGTGCATAAAATTTTGTTTTGCTTGTCATCAAGCTTTAGCTCATGTGTCAGCTTTGTTCATATGATTTATGTTATAGATCAATCGTTTGATGTTTTTGTGTAGTGGAACGTAATCGATTTCCGGGACGGGGTTCTCACGTTCTAATTGCGACGATGCGCTTGCACTGAGGTGTGCCATTTTGGGGCATAATCTTGACATTGAAGTGAAAGGAATGCATTTCCTAAAATTACTTCAATTACTACTTTGGTCATATTTGTGAGGAGTCTGAGAGTGGCGTAAATGCCTGATGCCTTGAGTTGAGGCTTTGAAGGTGTTTGTGGTGTTTTGTGGTGTTTTGTGTGTTTGCGGGCTTCCGTGGTCGGCGTCCTGCACCCTGGTGTGTTCGTGGTAGATTGGTTATCGTCTTCCTTAACTGGAGGACGTTTTGTACGGGGCGTTTGGTACGGGACGTTTTGTGCGGATCCTCGCTTGTCAAGCTCTTGAAGAAGTGGAAGATTAAGTTTAATTTAAGAAGATTAGGTTGTAAATTAGGATAAGCAAGACATCCCGACGAGCACGGCGACCCTTTTATCCTAAAATAAATTTAAATGTGTGCATTTGTGGGTTTTTATCCTTCTCCCCCCCACTTTACGTTACATCGTGTAGTCTCATTTTCGGCTTTGTTTTTATAACGATTACCGACTCGTACGTTAGTCCCTGAGCTTCGTGAATGGTAAGGGTGCATGATCCTGAGCCTCACCCATAACCTTGACTCTAAACTGTCTAAGTTTCGTATACGTTCCCAGGCGTTCGAAGTTCAAAATGAGGTCCATAGGACGGACATCAAGGACGCTGTTAATAATTTCATGAAAAAACTGTGCAACTATCCTTACTACATAGTAGCCCTTAAGGGTAGTTGCACAGTTTTTTCATTTAAATAATATACATTACAATAATATAGTTTAAATACAGTAAAATACATGTAGACGACATAATTCGATACAAAGCTCACTAAAGACCCACTTCTTTACACGCTACTAAATTGACTCTCCACTTCTGCTTAACTGCATCACTACTAAAATTCTGCTCAGTCAAGGACTCAATCCAAGCCACTGGAGCAGTAATGCCAGCAGCCCAGAGCCACGCTCCGTTATTTTAAGGAGCTGGGCTAGCTCGGGTAGACGCTGGAGGGGGAAATGCACAAAACACCCCATGCGGGACGTCAGTGCAGGACTTATCGCTCCCACTTCGAATCAGAATTAGAATTAGAAGGACACGTGTAAAAGTATGAAACTAGCTATACTATTAACAACTTTAACGACATTCTTTTCAGTGATTTAGAGAAAGAAGAAACGTCGTCGTATCTCAAGAATCAATGCTAATTTGATCCGCATCTTCCCAGCCCATCTAAATCTATTTTGGTCACTCATTTCCCTCACTTTAAACGCTTTTATTTTTCTACGCTATTAGCCAAGCCCTCAAAGGACGAGGCGTCGAAGGACCTCTGATTAAAGAAAACGTCTCTAGGACAAGGAAAATAGGAGAGAAACGGGAAAATTACAAAACACCTCCATTTTGCTTAGTCAAAAGTAAATTAAGGTGTACATTGATAAATTAGGGTTCAGTTTAAAAGCAAAGATCTGCGATAAAGTTAGTGGAGCCTTTTACAGATAGCTATGGAGATGTGTCATTAGGTATGCGGCGAGTGTTGCGACAATTTCCTTGATACCTATGTAATAAAATGGTAGTAGGTGTACCTAGTAGGAGGTTTCTAGTAGTATGTATTTACTATAGTACTGTAATTATTGACATTGAATATAAATGTGGGATTTATTTTAGATTATTTTGTGGTGTATGGGATGACTATTATTTTTGTTTATACAATTTAATATTTGACAATTTATATAATTTTGCAAATATTTATGTATGTAATTTTAATTTCAATATTTACTTATGCATTTGCTTGCTTTGCTTTAGTAAATCTGAAATTTAAAGTTGTAATTCTATTAATATACTTTTATTTGTTGTACAAAACACGGGTTGCCCCGGATCTTTGAAGGGCATTGATGGGGCCGAAACCAACACCAAGAGGCCCTTTTACAATAATTAAATAAAAAAATACAGTTTTTGGGTGATAGGAAGAGGGAAACTATTGTAAAGACGGGGAATAGGTACTTGGTACTTATAGGCTGGTCTATGGAATGAGGTGCGGCACCCGCCAAGTGATGCCTCATTTCAAAATATTTAGGCGGGTGGTGACTTACCATCCACTAAATGGGCCCCCCATAAAGGCTACCGTAATTTGGCGCCGGAGGGGCAACATTGGTGTGGACGGCTTAGGGTGTCGAGAGGTGTGCTGCGCTTTCACTAGACGCTACTCGCGGCGTTATGCCCTTTAACACTTCCACCCTGGAGCTTAGGTTCTTAGCTCTTGCGGTTTCCACTCCAAACCGGCCGGTTAAGGCAAGAGAGGAGTCAGGGGTCTCATTTAGCCCCAGGGAATCAGGGTTCGCGGTGTCGCCACTCACCGACGACTCGCCACAAAGTCGCCCCTGCGATACTATTATTATACTGAAATCACAAGCTTAGCCTGGTCCTTTATTAGGCATCAATGGAGCCTAAGCCAACATTGAGAGGCCCATTTTACAATTTTATTACGAAATATAAAAACAGTGGTAGGTATAAAAAAGATAGCGTGAAATGGAAACTATGGCATATAAAATGACTTGAAATATTGTAACTGGGCTATTTTGGTGAAATTTTAAATGTTTTGTAAAATTAGACTATGGAATGAGGTACGGCACCCTCTAAATATGCCCCATTTTAAAATTTCGTAGCGGGTGGTGACTTGCCGTCCACTAAATGGGCCCCCCATAAAGGCTACCGTAAGTTGGCACCGGAGGGGCAACATTGGTGTGGACGGCTGTCGGGTGTCGAGAGGTGTGCTGCGCTTTCACTAGACGCTACTCGCGGCGTTATGCCCTTTAACACTTCCACCCTGGAGCTTAGGTTCTTAGCTCTTGCGGTTTCTACTCCAAACCGGCCGGTTAAGGCAAGAGAGGAGTCAGGGGTCTCATTATTATTATTATTATGATAAAAATTGTGGTTGGTTTATTTTGACTTGTATCTTACATTTTGATACCAATAAATAATATGAATATTTACAGGATCTTTTGCAATTTATAAATATACTAAGATTATGATATTTACATGCGCAATAAAAGGTTTAAGAGTGATGTAGGTAACTAATCAATTGTGTTGTCTTTGGCTACAACTACTATTTGATCAGGTAATTTGGTGGCCTACTGTAGTCTTGTTGCGTGAACAAAAAATGTAAGTACTAAATTACTTCTGAAATATTTGTTCAAACGAGAATTATTTTCATAGGTACTTACTCGTATAATAGGTTTCTAAAAAATTATGAACCAACTCAACTACTTAGAACAAAAACTTTTTGAACAAAACAGACTGACATTTTAACACGCTCGGTGTGTGTACACGATGCATCTGTAAAATCTTGGTCCATATTTTTTTATGAATTTGGACGGATTAAGTTTGGTGGAAAAATGAAATTCGTGGCGTGCAGCTTAATTTTAAGTTTGAGCTCTAAGATGTAAGATATAGACGTGATTTCAAATTTACGGTGGGTTAGTATTTAATTAAAAAGATTCGAGCTAGTAATTTGAGGTTTTCAAATTAAGGAGGGTCCCGTAAAGAGAAATATATTTTTGGAAAACATTTACTGCACCTTTGAAGAGTAAACCACTAATGGAGTATTCAAGGGACGTTAATCAAATTCCTAAAAACAAAATAACTTGATTTGTGTTGCTTTGTTTTTGTTTTATTGAAGGACACAAGGAAGGAAAACAAATAAGTAGGAAACTGAGGCTGTTATGTTTTTGACTCGCTAATAATAAACATCGTTAATAAGTTGCATGTTAGGAAGCAGAAATTATTTTTGTTTACTTTTTTATAACAAACGTAAAATACAGCGTAATACTAGAGAGTTTTATGACTTCATAACTTAGAACATTGTCGTCTGTTTGTGAGTCTGCCGATTATAAAGGATTTTTTAAATAAAATGTTGATTGATAAAGTATTTTATAGGGTTGGGTTTTAAAACAAGGAGCACAAATCTGAGGATTGTGACTCTGTGGGGAGGTCACGGGGAGATCGTCCCTATGCATTCTGGCTGCCGGAGTTGCGCTGAAGTATATGAATTTTACAAAATATTGAAAAATTCGATTTAGAGGTTAGCAAAAACTTCGAAAATTACTTCTCAACCCGTAAAACGAAACGTACATTTAGCAAAATTTTAGCACTTTTCAAGTTAGGTCTTTCAAAATACTACGATTTTTCTAATAAAGTGCCAGAAGCGAACCGCTTTGATAGATTAGGTGTAAAACAAAAAATAGGTTAGGTTAGGTTAGAACATGACAAACAACGCACTAGCCGAGCGAGCGAAGCGAGCGTGCCGCGGCAGCGGCCGGCGAAGTGCCAGAAGTAAACTGCCTTGATAGATTAGGTGTGAAACAAAAAATAGGTGAAAAATACTGATATAGCCGAAAGTGAGGTTAAGTAATACTAAAAAAATTATTACTCAAAAACTAAGGGCCTCCGGCGGAGGGCAGATGCAGGGGGGGCTTCCCGCTCTCCCTCCCCCACTCCCCGCCCCCTCTCACAACTAAAATCGTGCTCCTTCTTTCAAAACCTTACCCATTTTATATTATACTAGCTGCCCGTCCCGGCTTTGCCCGGGTATGATTGGCTATACATATACTTACCACGTAATGTAGGTATGCGTCACACACATGCTAGACATACCGGATGAACCATTATGATGAGTTTCAATCTACCCAAATCGCGATAGTTTCCGTAGTCTTTAAACTGTTCGAAGTTTATGAAAAAGAGATAGTAGGTATTGGCATATCTAAATAAAAGTGAATTCGTATGTGTCGGGTGGCTGTACATAATATATAGCCCTGATTTCAGAAAATGACAATGATGAGAATGAAAGCGACGTTAAAATATTAGAGACCCACAGTCTATACATTCTACCTATGTAAGTTAGTTTCTTGATCTTGTCTTCACTCGAGAACTTTGAAAAACATTGGACATCAGTTCTACTTCTACGAATTGTGTGCCCTACCTAAGGCCTCTTCAACTAACTAACCCAAAGAGCTGTGATGGAAGGAATCGAAGCGCTGACATCCAACGTGTTCCGGTGATTCACGTGAAGACCTTCGCTACACTTGCCAATACATTGTCTACATTCGAGAACTTTAAGGTCCCATCGACAATTCGTTTCACATACTATGTGTAGGGGCATAGCTACCGCAGTATCAGCCGTGTTAATAATACGGGGCTCCCTGGCTACAGGCGCCTTAACGTGTGTAAGCAAAACCTAGTAAAATGTTATCCACAATGTCACTTAATCTCGTGCTTCCCGAAAAAAAATCATCTCTTTTTTTCCCGGGTTAAGCATTCTTCCAAAAGTTGTCCTAAGAGGCAGAAATTTTAAAACAACTAAAATCGTCTTCAGCTAGACTTACTTAGCGGATATAGGTAGGATGATTATACTCTATTCATTATCAATTTCCCGAAAAAAAAGGCAAGAAAAGTGTTTATTTCATTTGAATTGTTTGGCTAGCTCAATTTCTAGGAGGAAGTGACAACATATAAATAACCGCCTTACCTTAAAAGTTTTACGCACGCTTTAGACAATGTTTAACAGTACAAATTGTACGGCTAAACAGTGTTTAAAGCGTGTTTAAATCTTTTGCGGTAAGGCGGTGTATATTTATTTCAATTTAATGCAAGTATTTTTGTTTCTTTTGTGAGAAATGAGTGATTTGGGCTCCCCAACTATGTTTGATTCAGGGCTCCCCAAGGCACGCCACACCACTGCATACCTATTTACTACCAATAAAACATAAATCGACACACTAATGGCGGAGAATGCGGAGATATATAACTGTGGTGGTCTAGAGGTAGTAACGCCTGTCCTACAATCGTGAGGTGATGGGTTCATATCCCGATTCTGTATCAATGAGTTTCTTTGGAACTTATGTACGGAATTTCAAATCATTGGCTTTTCGGCGAAGGAAAATATTGTGTGGCAATCTGCACCATCTTGCCCAGTGTGGGTTGGTGCAGGGCCAGGGCACTGGTGGTGGATATGGCCCAAGCACCCTTCTCAATTCTCAATGACCCGTTTCCTCGAATCTCGACGTTATGTCACCTAATAAGTGCCTGTAACCGAGCACTTTGGCATCGCGCGGCGTTTTAGTCGGCTTGGAATCGCCTTACGACTAACTAAAAAGCCTGCCCACTACGTAGCTTGAGCAGGATTTTGGCTCGGACACTTTTTTCACGATTGTGACTCTATAGATATTTGCTCGAAGTGAATTTTGTATTATGTACATTGTACAAAGTACATGAATTGCCAAGCGGGGTGAGCGGCGAAACGGAACTTTTATAATACTTACATTTTTGAACTCGTGATATCTTTGTAATAAAACGTCTGAATCAAATAATTTAAAAAGCTGTATAAAGCTATTGAAACAGTCTTGAAAATGAAATAATTTATTTTGATAAGGATTAATACCAAGATACAAATTAAGATCCTTTTCCTGCGACGGTATCTCAATTAATTTTTAAGAATAAAAAAACAGTTATTACTGCTTAACTATAATAGTTAGATATATGCTGTCGCGACATTTTTTGTAATTTATGGTGTGTTCTATAAAGTCGTAGTACATTATTTTATTCCATCATCAATAGTTTTCGCAGGGCACGCGATGTAAAGAATATTTTAGGCATTTTTTTACTCCTTGGGTAACATTATTATAGTTTTAATAGGGATCCTTATTTTTTTCTTACAATTAAAATAGCCTATGTTACTCAGTGATAATGTAGCTTTCTAATGAAAAAAGAATTATTAAAATCGGTTCAGTACTTTTTGAGTTTATTCGTTACATACAAAAATACAAAAATACAAATCTTTCCTCTTTATAATATTATTAGTGTAGACTATTAATGAATTTTTAAATAAAAAAGCATGATATAATATATTTTTGATTAACTGCCTCGGTGGCTCAGTGGTTAGTGAACCTGACTTCTGGGTCGAAGAGGCGTGGGTTCGATCCCTACCCACGGCAAATATTTATGTGATGAACATAAAGTGTTTGCTCTGTTTCTGGGTGTTATTTAGTTACTATCTATTTAAGTATGTATTTAAAAATAAGTACATGTAGTATATCAGTCTCTGGCAGCCATATCACAAGCTTTGCTTAGTTTGGGGTTAGAGACCGTGTGTTAGATGTCCCCCAATTTATAATCGCAGCGCAGTAATCAAATGAATATTAGACACCACAATATTAAAAATAAGGCGCTTAATATAATCCGTTTAGGTATAGAAAAACATAATATATTTCATATAAGAAAGTCCAACCCTGCAAATTGGCACAGTAAGAACAAGCAAGCACACAAATAACAAAGCAACAATACAATTAAAAAGTAAGATTGTGCGTAAGAGATTGAGGGTATCCAATCAAAGGATTATTTGAAATAAATCAAGTATTTTTAAGGTCCAACTAAGGGTACACGCCAGACTTAAAATGAATAATGTAGGTAGGTATTTTGTAAATGTTTAAAATTCGTATACTTTTACAAATCAATCTCCCACAAATAAATCGGAATTGCCTCACCAAATGAGAATGTTCCATCTTATGGCTCTCGTCCTCGTAGTCGGCTAGCTTTCCCTTCCAAAGTAGTTCAGCGGCACGCTGGAAATATGTCCGTTCCTTAGCTTCGAAGTCCAGCGCTGCATCGAACCGTCTTCAGGTTGCACTTAGTTGTGCCAATCTGGCTTACCAAACGTTTATGCAAATCAACCAAAATCAATCCGCAAGTTTCTCCATCAATTTGCACTACATTTCATTATAATTTCACTTATATAAAAAGAATTCGCACTGAATTACACTATCACAAAGCCGATGTCACTAATTTTCACTTTTCCGATAATTACAACAAAGATTTGGCAACGCGAAACAAAACTCCCGATAATCCATCAGAGAAATGGTCTCCGAATTAAACTGTGTATTATATCCATCAGAGGTACGGCCTCCTTGAAATTCCGACGTTAACAACTTCGGAGCTGGTCCCCCGCGCCCTTTTATACTAAACTAGTTTTTATACGATTGCTTTGACTGCAATCACACAATATGCAATAACACGGTTCCTGCTAAAAAGGCCAATATTGCAAATAATCACCACAGAGCACATAATGCCATTAAAGCTAAAAACACCCATTCGGAACATAAGCCCAACAACGCAATAAAATGCAATACCCGCAAATGAACGCATAAGGCAACTAACTAACCAGCATACCCTCAATTTGGATCTTAACGCTAATAAAGCAAATATTTGCAATTCTTGCATTATAGAGCATATTCGCTTTATGTCAGTGACGTCACTGGTAGTTTATTACCATGTTGCCACCCATAAAATTAAATTAAATATTCCGTTACTTTTACAGATTCCCTGTTATTTCTACAAATACGATTTAAACTATTTTCTTTACACAATGTAGCTAGAATAATAGTCATCTAATCCTATGACAATACATATCAATCTTATGCCATTGTTTTAACGCTTTTCTCTTTGAACAAATATTACCGTACAAGAACATTACACCGCAACTGTTTCTTTTTTTAAAATCACGCGCTGGCAATAGTGATTTTTGGCCCGGCTTTGCGATGATTGTTATTGTGATGTGTAAATATTAAATCCTAGTAAAGTAATCGAATAAAATAACTCTAAATACCTATAAATATTAATACAAGATTACTGCTAAATGTGCAGTATTTAAAGTTGAATGGTAAGTAAAGTATTGCAATTGGACTACGATTCTTTGAGCATGTAACCTAAACATTCCAATCTAATTTTTCGATGTTCGTTTCAGGATACTCTTTCCAGCCTTCGACATTATCCCAGCCTCCGAAAAGTCTTCAGCTCCATATAAAAGATCCCAGAGCTTGCAGGACAGCTTCTAACCTGGCGACAGCGGCAAAACTCCTTAAAATTGGGTAAAATTATATTAGGCATTGTCATCTTTAGAACAAAATAGCAAGGCAAGTTACTACTCTTTACAGTTCTTCTCAATAAAAATTACTGGACTTGTACTGTATATAATTAAGCCCACCAAATGCTGATTTCTTGCTCATAAACGCTAGTAATTCTCAGCCAGCAAACTAGTTAGACTTTAAAATACCATACATATTGTGCAAGTTGCCTTTGAAAAGTACATAAGCTTCCAGATAGTCTAATATCTCTTCTTGATTTTCTTAGGATACGAAAATTAAGAAACTTATTCCTAATTTAATCTATTCCAGCCTGGATTCGGCGTAGGAAAGGAAGGTTCCACCATTTCTAGTTCTCTGCGACCCGCCTCCTGTTCATCCGACGTCCAGGCCCGTCCCATTATTACCAAAGCGTGTGAATTTTCTTCTCATTGTAGTAGTACATCAATAATGGTAAAATATATCATATCTTACATTTATTACCTACATTATTTTAGCACCTGTGGAGCTATAATTTTCTATAACTCTAGTTGAGTTGCTCAAAATATTAAATTTTAACAATTAAATGTACCTACCTAGTGAGAGACATAGTTTGTTACACGAGAAATACATATAAGTAGCTACATGTGGACAGCTATGTACAGATGGATTTGTACACTACCCATGACTATTTGAAATCCTTGTTTTTGCTACCAATTTTGTCATTCAAGGATGACAATATATTATCTTGCCGCTTAATGTCACCAAAGGTCTTAGTTGGCTGACTGTAGAATTCTTCCTTACGTTGAAAGTCTGAAGTGTCAGTCGGTGCATAGCATAAGACTATAGTTATTTTCCTGCATCTGGAGTTAAACCGCGCTACTATGATCCTTTCAAACACCGGTTTCCAGGTTATTAAACTCCTTTTTGCTTCCTTAGAGAATAAAAATCCTACCCCGTATTCACGTATATCGTTTTCGTTCTCTTTGCCGGAGTAAAGTAGAGTGGAGCCCTGTGGTGCCGATGTCTCTCCGAAGCCATTCCGTTTAACTTCAGACAACCAGAGTAAGTGCAGTTTGTAAATTATTAGTGTGTTCTCTACTTGGGCGAGTTTACTATCGTTACTGAGCGTTCTTACATTCCATATTATGCCTAATCGTGTCCGTTTTCATACCAAAGGTCGTCATTTTTAAATCAGTCCGGTTTATCATTGTATTAGTTTCAGTAATCATTTTGGCGTTTTGGGTATGCAGGGGATTGGCCCACAGTACCCTGCTGGTGGGGCTGCCACCTCAGAGCTCGCAAACTCGCTCGGAGTTTTTTGGGTATCTTCCCTGTGATTTGAATTCTGTTTTGAGGCGCAGAATACTCGCCTTGCGCCCTGCATCTTTAGCAGCTGGAACTCATTGTGGCGATGGCGCGGCGGCGCGGTTGCAGCAGGTCCTAGGGTGGACGACAGGGACTTGGAAGACGCGGACTGGCTGAAGTCTGCTGACCCTGTGTTGCGCCATTCACAGGTCGCAAGAGGTTGTTCTTGGCATTTTTAGGTAATTTAGCCTCACCTAGCTAAGATTCCCACCAACACTGTACTTCAGCTTCCAACTCCCATTGATACCCCCCCCCCCCCCAATTGATTTTTAGTCAGTCATTAAATAGTCGAAAATTTTGCCTCAAATTTTATTCCTGCGACAATATTGAAACCATGCCAAGCTAGCCCTTGCCTTTACGCTGATCCCTTCAGAAAATCACCGCCATTATACAACACAATAGTTCTCAACAATTCTGATTTTACGTCCCAGTCATAACACCGAAACTTATAAATAAGACGGAGCCGAGATAACCGCAAGTAACGGTCCCTAACACGCACAATTTATACTAAGTACACGTGTCCCAGATAAGCACTCGAAATATCACCCGTCCGTATAAACGGCTCTCAAACGCTAGTGCAATCCTAAAACAACATATCGCAGCAGCTTTGAGCCTCACATCTATTCATCTGGTGGACTGAAGTACAGGGAATAGGCAACGTAACTTTGATACTACCTTTGAGCAGCTTAAATAACTACTTACGATTGGCACCATTACTTAAAATTAAATATGAATCGGTACATCATTTGGGCCGGTCAAGAACAAACAGCAAAAAAATGAGTAGAAGGTCGAGGGCCGCGAGATGTGCAAGTTGTTCCACCGGCCAAAAGCTCACCTTTTGCTTTTAAAATACAAACTGATGAGGAAAGGAGACAGATTTATTCGCATACTAGCTTTTGCCCGCGGATCCGCCCGCGTGGAATTTTAATTTTGTGCTATCCCACAGAAATCTTTAATTTTTTCGTGATAAAAAGTAGTCTATGTCACTTTACGTGTCACCATATCCATGCCAAAATCAAGTCAATCCGTTGTTCCGTTGCTGTGTGAAAGAGGACCAAACCAACAAACTTTTCGTATTTATCATATTAAGTATGATAGTATAGTATAGTATGATTATACTACTATACTACTATACCAGCCTTTTTTAATAGTCCACTGCAGGACATAGGCCTACCCACGAAGCAGTGATTGGGCCATATCCACCACGCTGGCCCAGTGCGGGTTGGTAAATTCACACGCCATCGAATTTCTTCTGCGGACGCATGCAGGTTACCTCACGATGTTTTCCTTCATCGAAAAGCCAGTGGTGTTCAATTCCGTACATAAATTCCAAAGAACTCATATCTTCAAGCATGAAATTGCTTCATCTAGCTGTTTTATCTGGTGCGTCTCTAGCTGGAAGTAGGGCACGCCTGTTTGCAGACGCAGAAATGAGGCGGTTTTGTGCTACAATCACATTCGAAGGGCTCCGTACCTTGAGATTAATTACAGGTGTGTACTATGTCTCAAGAAGGTAGGTAAAGTTGTTTTGTTTATTTGTCTACAGTGCTACAATTATATAGACAATAGAAATTTTTTTATTAAGACAAAAATAAAATTAAACATAACCACAAAGTAAACAACACAGCAAAACAAAGCAAAATAAACCTCATAAACAATTACTCATAATTATTTTACAATGCTATCCTACTTAATTTTATTTTTGTCACAACCCGGTCCCACCTCAGCATATGCTGGTTGTGGACCAACCAGCGCTGGTCTTCCGGCAGGACCGGTAGGTGACGTCTCATACTAATATTTAAAAAAAAATGATGCTATTTTTTGAGCAACAGCATAAAACATAATTAAAAATAAAACATAATATCGACGCTTGAAAGGCAAAAATTACCAAGCGACAGTTTGGGCGATATTGAGTTATATATATCACTGAAATCAGAAAAAAAAACTGCGTCGATTGGTCTCACTCTCACGGCGCTAGGACGAAGTTTGTTGTCGTTTGGTAACTTAAAAAAAGACACATTTTCACAGTTTTCGGCGTCCAAGCGACTAAAATTTTAATGATTTATGAATATTTTTCACATAGTAAGGATTAGATTTTTATAATTTACACTAAGTAATTTTTGCCTCGACTCGAAATATTGCATCTAAACATAAAGTATTTTCTGCCTTGCGAGTACCCAGGAATTAGCATTGTTTAAGAATTTTTACCTGATTGTTGTTTTTCTCTCTCGTAATTTAAGACTTTTTAACACACCTTCAATAAACATTCTTTTTCATTTAGTACTTTTTACCTAAATATAATTCATTCAAAAATGTGAAGTAGTGAATATCTACCTGCCTAAAACAGGATTTATTTTGTCGTTAAGTAATTTTCTACCCGCCGATTTTTTTAAAGTTTATGTTACTTAGATAACTATTTCTGATATGAGATTTATCTAAAAGTGACCTTATCCATACAGCACCTTTTTTGTTTTGTCACTTATTCGCACTGTAAATCAGATTCTAAGTGGCTGTTGGTAACAAAATAACGATTACGTCTTCACCGAACTGTCGCTTAGACAACACGCATGCGTGCGCGCATGGTGCAAAGTGCTTAATCTCGTAGTTTGTTTGTGTACTCGGTAAGTGCATTATTAAGATTTTATGACTTTATATTTATAGATTTTCAGATATGACTTTATATTAGATTATTAAATTTATATTTTACATTGATTTAAATCTATTGTTAAAAGTACATAAAAATCGAAAAAAGCAAGTAGATTGAAGCGAGATAGAAGCTTGGTAATTTGGTGTGTTTCAGTGTGTTTAGCATATGTGGACTTTGAGATAGCCATTGATTCGGTCAAGACATGGGCTGTGCTCGAGTCTATCCAGCGATGCCGCAAGTAGTCCAGCCTGTCTGGAGACAGGTCAGTTCCTAAATTTACGGAAGACGGATAGGTTAGTCCTTCTGAGGAAAGACGGGCGCCCTGCGGACTATCCCGTCGCGTACCGCCCTATAGTACTGCTGGATGAAGTGGACAAGCTGTTCGAATGCGTGATAGCTGCTTGCCTCATCCAGTATCTTGACAGGATTGGTCCACACTTGTCCGACGAGCAATTTGGTTTCCGGGCGGGCCGGTCTACAATCGACGCTGTTAAACGTGTCAAAGCCCTCTCGGACGAGGCGGTGGCTCATGGTCAAGTGTTGGTGGCGTGTCTCTAGACATCGCCAACGCATTTAATACACTGCCGTGGGTTTGTGTAGAGAACCTACGAAGAGGCTGCCAGTCTTGCGATGGCAACGGTGCAGGTGGTGGTTAGAAGGATAGTGAATCTGGGACTCCAAGTAGCGCTGAACAAGTCGGAGGCCCTGGTATTCCATGGCCCTCGACGAGCGCCGGAATCACTAGGGAGAGAATCGATTAAGGTGAAGCCTACGATGAAGTATTAGGCCTACACCTCGATGAAAAGTGGAACTTTTGGGAGCATTTCGCCCAGTTAGTTCCTTGAATAACTAACTAACTAACTAGAATGGGTGCGGCTGGGTCACTTAAACGCCTTCTTCCTAATCTTGGGGAACCAATTGCCGCTAGTCGTTTTTTTTCGAACGGAAGATCTCATCAAAACCGCAGCATCGTGCTGGAAGCAAGACGTTTCCAGCCGGTCTTATAGGAAATCTATAAGGGATGCCTTAGTCCAGCTGTGCAATGTCTGCAAAGACAACGACGACGACAAATTAATAGAAACAATAATAAACAATAAAATAGGTAATGATTTGACATGGTTGATTTTTATAATAAATATTTAGATAGGTTTTCCAGAAACCGATGTCAACTTTATTATAATTTTAATTTTAAGTAGTTTTTATTGTGACAATATTTTTGATAGCATTTTTTTCATTCATCATCAGATGAGGTTCATACTCAGTAGATAGTGATTGTAGATGACTACAAGGGCTGTTTAAGAATTGGTGATGACGATATCCGTTGAAAATTTTTGCAAAAGTTTCTAATGTTGTGTACAAACCTGAATTTTTATTAGGTTGTTCCTTTTTGGAAGGTAAGTGTAGGACTTTTTGTCCTACACTTACCTTATTTAAATAGGACTATGGTTGAAATTGCCTGGCAGTAAAGTGGTTAATCTTTTTATTTCGATCATTTTACCTATGTGTTAAACATCTGTTTATTCTGGATGCATCATTTTGCTTCAAATATAA
Organism: Hypomecis punctinalis; assembly: GCA_949316475.1. NCBI lineage: Eukaryota > Metazoa > Arthropoda > Insecta > Lepidoptera > Geometridae > Hypomecis > Hypomecis punctinalis. The sequence continues at coordinate 24,672,395 of OX438797.1, forward strand.
TCATAAAATATTGGAGCTTAGTTAATTTTACATGTTTTATGATAAAATTTTGTTTTTGGTTAGTAATTTTTACCTGTTTGTGATTTTGATCAAAATTTTACTAACCGACACTATCTCTTAAATTATTGAGAAAAATCATGATTTTTAAATGACAGTTCATAAAGCTTTTCAATTTCATTTAAAATCTATTAAAACCGAGTAGAAATGAGTAATAGAAAATTTTATATGATTTTTTTTCCAAAAAATAAAACTTTAAAATGCTCTGGTGTAAAGTTGCCAATATGTCGCTTGGTAATTATTGCCTTTCAACCGTCGATATCCAATTTGGAAAATATGATGTTCGCGCCACGCCAAAACCCGATGCGACGCGTCAACTGACATTAGCTGAAAACTGACAGTGACGCAACCTGACCATGACGTGACGCGAGTTGCAATCGGTTCTTGGCGGGAACGCGGAAAAATCATGTCGCCTCATTGTATTATTTTGTTAAACTTGTGTTTTTATCAGTGATAATTAGTGAAAAATGGTGGCATTTCGTTGATTATGAGCTGATTTACGTGCATGAGTGTAGGCAAGTGATATAATGTGACGTATCATGTTGTTCCGTGTTGTTACCAAAACTCCATAGACGCCTCTAGTAAATCTCCACTGCTTTACTGAGGTATGAATTGGACTATGATTGGACTTGACAGCGACTCTATCGGACTATGACGAGACTACGACAGTGACTATTTTGATAAAATATTATCAAAAATTATTAAAACTTAATACTTGACACTGGCAAATGCACAATAATGCGACGCCAAAACTAAGAAGAAGAAGAAGAGTTGCAATCAAACATATCTATTTACAAATTTCTAACAATTTTACATTCTCCGTGAATCAGAACAAAGAATCAGATTTTTACAACAAATTAACAAAACAATTACTAAAAAAAATAAGGACTACAATGAGAAGCATGTATGTTTGTTACAAACAAAAAAAGGCTACTTAATTTTAAATAAAATAAAATTAAAAACAGAAAAGTTGCAGTGGTAAGTAAGACATCATTTTTACGCTTAATAGGTACATTCTCGTGATTGTCTTGGCCTGGGTTAGGTTAGCACAATACGTCTCTCATATATATTGATGACATTCTGATGATATTGATGACATTCTGAATCTTTTATAATTGTAATTTTATGATATTTTTATGGCTGTAATGACTGAAATAAATGGATTAATAATAATAATATAGCGCTCGTGTCGTTTCTCAATTGTTCCTGGCTCTTTTGATAAAATAATTCTTTAAGTTTGAGTCTGAAACAATGTATACTTTGCAGGTTCCGAATGGGTGGATTAAGGTTATTCCATATTTTACTGGCTGAGTACTTGAAAGAGCCTCTAAAGCAGAGCTATGCCGTTGTATGATAAGCTGCGTAGTACGAATACACTGGCGAGGTTTCTGAGCCGTCTTCCAAGATAGCTTTTCATGTAAATAAGGTGGGTTTTTATACTTGACAATGCCAAACATTAGACACGTATATGTTCACGGAAACGTGCGAATTATTATTAGTATTTATATCACCAGCTTATTTCAGCCCATTGCAGGGCATAAACCTTCTCTCCCATACGCCAGTTATCCCTGTCCAGTAGTTTTATCCACGTGGTGCCGCAAAACTTTTGGATGTCATCACTTTTTAAGGAACCGCACCCTAAGGGAAAACCTGACCCTATCACCCTATTTTATAGAATTATAGCCATTCGTTAGTATCGTCGATAATAACAAATATTTTTATTACTGTACTTTACTGTACCATCCTTTTTTAATAGTCCACTGTAGGACGTAGGCCTACCCACGAAGCAGTGATTGGGCCATATCCAACACGCTGGCCCAGTGCGGGTCGGTGAAATCACATATGCCATCGAATTTCATCTACGGACATTATGCAGGTTGCCTCACGATGTTTTCCTTCACCGAAAAGCCAGTGGTGTTAAATTCCGTACATAAATTCCAAAGAACTTATTGGTACGGGACCAGGACTCGAACCCACGACATCACGATTGCAAGGCGAGTGTCTATACCTCTAGGTCACCACGGCTTCTTTCCATTAAATATAACGTAATTCAATTATTCTATAGCCAATTTGAATAAAAATAAAATGTTAGGTACTATCAAACTTAAACTTTAGTTGAAGAAAGGTATTATTAATCCTTTTTATACTATATATAACGGGACTGACTATATATAACGGGACTGACTATATATAACGGTACTGACTATATATAACGGGACTGACTATATATAACGGGACTGACTATATATAACGGGACTGCGGAGCCGTCTCCGGCTCCGCGTGCTAGCACTCGCCAACTTGAGAAAGGTCGCCGAATACGACCGAAACTATAGTCGTTACGACTATCCCCACACGTGAGTTCAGTCCCGTTATATACGAGTATAGTATAAAATGTGTGAAAACCACGTTAATTTCCATAGTAAAATTATTAATCCTTTTGAAATAATACTCAAGCCAAAGGTTACTCAAACTTATCTCAATATCTTTCTAAGGCAAACTGCTAGTTTATCAACCGCCCAAAACATTATTCTAGCATAAAAGAAAAATCTGCCCATCACTCCATAAATACCGACAAAAACTTATGCAAATACGATACGAGAAAGAAACTGCTGAATGAATATCCCAAAATGATGGATGGGCGTCGGTAATCGCTCAATAATCGTTCCATCGACCAAAAGATCCTCCTTTTAATTATTATGTAGCGTTTTGATCGATTTGTTTAGATGTTGCTTTTTAGGTAATTTGTCACGCCGGAGTGACAGCGCGCGTGTTATGACATTATTCAACATTTTTGGGCGACGTTGATTTTTGTAATAGTATCCGTTTCGTGCGCAGATGCTAAAAATCTGGATTGGGCGTTAGGGCTTTGATTATAGCTGAGATTTATCCTAAAAGTACGTCTAAAACGTCACAACAATTGCCAATCGCCATGGGTCGCCACTTTACAATCATTTTTTTTGTCGTGTATGTGTAAATAGTGTTTATTTTTAGATTGTGGTTGTAAATAAAGAGTTTTTGTCTGTCTGTCTCAACTGCGCACAAATAGCTGGCATTATAAAAATTGAACTTCTCTTCAAATGTCTGAAAAGGTTTCTTAGAAACTTTTTTGTGATGCAAATGCAAATAGCATTAAGTCGAAGGCTAGAGTTTGCTCTATAGCATCCAACTTTTCCTATCTTTAACACCATCGAAGACACTGAAATAGTTTTCCTAGTTACCCACAGCCACATCCTTTTTTAAAGGACTGCATAATTGTGTAGATTAGATAATTATGATTTTGCGACTACATTGTCGGCTCAATTTGTTTGTTTGGTATATGTGTATCATACCTCACTAATGGTTTTTATGTCATTGTGTTCTTAAGACAAAATATACTCCGTCGCGTCTTCTACTAGTCTGAGATCCCACTACAAGAACACCCCGCTCATAGCGTACACGGTTCAAACCATTTTTTACGTATTATGATTTTTATTTTGAGTGCTTTCCACACTACTATTACTTTTGAAGCTTGCGTAGGAGGCGGGCTGGCTCAGTTGGTTAGAGCGTCGGGCTAGTGATCCGAAGGGGCAGGTTCAAATCCTGCGTTCGCTTCAGATTTTTTGAAGTGCTTATCACAAAGATAACTCTTTGAGATAAAATCTAAAGTAATATCAATATTATGATTTTTATTTTGAGTGCTTTCCACTCAAAATAAAAATCATAATATTGATTTAGCAGTGCGTCATTTTTCGTCAATCTTTAGAAGTTCTAACAACTTCTAATTGAGTGATAACATGTCTAATACGGGTATCACAGGTGGCGCCACCAACGCTATAAGTTGGTGTAAAGTAAGCACTTCAAGAATTTGAAGCTTGAGTAGGAGGCGGGCTGGCTCAGTTTGTTAGAGCGTCGGGCTAGTGATCCGAAGGGGCAGGTTCAAATCCTGCGTTCGCTTCAGATTTTTGAAGTGCTTATCACAAAGATAACTCTTTGACATTTTTTACGTAATTATATGAATAGAAGAATATATTTAAATAGGGTTATCTTGCGAAATTTGGCCGCAAGTGTTTGAAATTTAATAATGTTTAATTAATTGATAGGATAACATAATATATTCTCCTATTCATATAATTACGTGAAAATTGGTTTGAACCGTGTACGCTATGGGCGGGATATTTTTTCGGTGGGATCTCGGGTTTTACGCTTGTCTACGTGTTAACCGATGACAAAGTAATCAGCTGTTGCTTGCAGTCTGCTACGGAACTGTACTTTTACGGGTAGCATAGTCTGAAATCTCAAGTATGTACAAAAATACAAAATACAAAATAATTTATTATCATAAAACATTTACATTGAACTTAAAGGTACATTAACAAGTGCACAATACAAAATAAATTTCAAAATGTTATGCTTGTAGTCCCTGCACTAAGCAAAGCCTGTATCGCGGGGACTACATTTATGTGACGATTACCATGTAATATTTGGTGCGATTTTAGTTCATAAATACAGATAGCCGTAAAACCGTATGTGTTAGTATATTTAAATAACGTAGGCAGAATTCGAGTTTCAATTTGTGATAAGTAGATTAAATGAAAATAAATTTCAAGTTCACCGTTATACAATTACAATTATATCCCACGTCTAACTTTCCAAGGGGTGGGGAATGGGGGTATTTTTGGCATATTTAATATGAATGAAAAATGATTATTTTTCGCCATAAATCGCTTAACTGACTTCCACCGTGTACAGGATTTGAATTCTTCGCATAAATCGATGTGTCATCCATGTAGTAACTTTTACATTATTATTGATTTTTCAAAAACACAAAAAGGTTATCTTAGCGAACCCTTTCTAGGTAAAAGAAAATATGTATTTTTAAATGGGTTAAGAATTGGAAAAAATATAGATGAACATAGGCATAAATAAAGGCAGCGGCTAAGGACGCCGCCAATAAAATGAGGTTGAAGTACGCGGCAATGGTGCCCAGCTATTATTTTGTGCCTGTAGCCGTGTAGACCATGGGTAGCTGGGGCGCTGAGGCCAAATTGTTAACTTTTGAAATAGGGCGCAGGATTCGGGAAAGAGGACGTGACTCCCGTTCTATCTCGTTTCTGGTGCAAAGAATGTCCATCGCCATCCAACGCGGCAATGCAGCAAGCGTTATGGGCACCTTTGCTTTGGAACGATGCCGATGAGGGGCGGGTTATTTGGTTAATTTTCTAAGTCGGTGTATATATTTTATTTTCTGTTATTGTTGGCATAAATTAATACATACAGGCGAACGTAGTATCTCCTCGCCGAACGTAGTATCTTTTCGGAAGTCGGTAAAAATGCCAAGTCGAAGGTTACCTACCACTAAGCTATAACTTTACTGGTAACATAGTTTCAAATCTCAAGTACACAAATCCCTATCATCATTGTTTGTATTAAAATAAACACTTGGGCTGATTCCGAGTATCAATTTGTTATAAGTATATTAAAGGAAAACAAATTCCAAGATCACCGAGATGCCGTAACAAAATATCAAAGCTGAAATAAATAAAGGAATTTTCATAAATACACAGAAGACACTGGATCCTATAAATTAGATCCGACGTCTAACGTTCCAAGGGGAGGGAGGAGGGGGTATTTTTGATTTTTATCTACAAGAGGAATATTTCCAATTTTTATCCACTGCTTATTATAAACCCGCCCGCTTCCATACTAATTCGTTATTGGGCTGGTATTGATCCAAATGGGGAAGGTATTTGAAATTGTCTTGCTCTTTTTCAGTCTTATGGAACATCAAATAAAAAAAACAGCGATAGAGATATCATATAGTACAGATATTTACACATTATTATATCACTTGTATTCTAGTGCACCAAATCTGTAGTTATAGTTGCTTATTAGTAATTTGAAGTGGTAGTAGTTTGAGTAGGAGTATATTTATAAAATAAATGACCACTGGGGCTGTAAATTTATCAAATGGAGACTACGCACTCGAATACGCAGCGTAAGATCCACCGACAAAGTTCATTTTACCAATGACCACAGGAACTAATATAAGCCGTTTTCATGTAGTCTTATTACAGGAGAGGCCTATGTCTAAATACAGACGTCTTGCGAATAGTGTGACAAAAATAATGGTGAGTAGACTATAATTTAAAGATGGCCATTAAAGACCGAAACGCGGCGGTGATGGAGGCTCTGCGCAGTATTAGTAGTAATTTGGAAAATTATTTTTAAAATCAATGTAGTTTAAAATCGTATTTTAAATTTTTTATTAGATTTAGAGTCCTCTTGTAAAGCCTTTAGTTATAAGCAATTTTGTTCAAATCTTTTTTTTTTTAAATGTATATCATAAAAGCACAGACCCTGGAGTCTGTGGAGAGTAATAAGTAACAAATAGTGATGATTTTAGTATATAAGTTTCAAAATAACAGCTATACGAACTGTCTCAATTTCATCTCAAACTAAAAAGCTTATCAACTTTAATCAATTTGTTTGGAAGTAACAACATCTTTGTGATTTTATCGAAGAAAAACATTTTCATGTAAAATATAGCCAAGACCACAGTTCGCACTTTCAAAAAGTTGTCAGATTTTATGTAGTGCCAAGGTTTTAACTCTACACGTCTTAACTCTACAAGCCTTTACTCTACAACTTAGTCTATACATTATGTGACTTGGCCGTTTTGTTACAGCAAAAAATATTTGTATAACAGAATTAGCGAACAGTTAATAATTAATCTTCACTTTACGCCCATTTGCAGTTAGCAAAACAGCCAAGCCGCATGTATATAAATGCCAAATAACAATTTTCTAGGTCATCTGGAAGTGGGTTAGGTTTTTGATCTATAAGTCAGTGAGTCATTGAGTGAATCAGTCAATGAAACCCCGGTTTTTAAACGTTAATATATCATTAACTGTTACAGCAAAATTTTGTATTCTAGGTTAGCTAAGCAAATTTAATAAATATGCTTAATATTATATATTAAGGTTGAATCGTTTTCGAGTTATAAGGGAGTCAAAAGTGTCTCGAAATGGTTCGTATAATATTACTCACGTCGCGTCACCAGTTTCTTTTTCTTTGTCTTGGCTGGACACGCTGCCGCTTGTCTAGATACCACAGATGGAAACATAAGTCAAAATTGCATACACACATAAACAAATTAATGCACAATTAAACTTTTAATAGTACTCTTTATACTTCTCAAGTATAAAAATCACTACTTAAACTTTCTTCACTACATTTCAAAACTACTTCCCTGAGCTTGAAAATTCTATTTTAAAGTTTCCCATCCAATTAGGCGTCGGCAAGTCGAATTTGAAGTCTTCATTTCATCTAACAAAGTTCGTAAGAGAAAACATGCCTTTATTACCGAGCAAACACTTTCATTATCTAACTTGTTTATTTGGACCACAAAGCAAGATAATAATAAGCGATTGTACTCGTATCTCGGGGCTGTATAAACAGTATAAGCAAAATGATAAGGTAATTTTAGTAACTTTCAAGTAAACTTAATATTAATACATTTCTATTAATATTAGAAACTTAAATTAAATGTTCTCGTCCGATACAATTTTTCAAGTATAATAAATATTTAATACATAAATGTAGTGGCCATAATTCATAGAATAGTTCTTGTGGAATTAAACTAATTCATAAACATTTGTACAATAATTTAAAGAAGTTTTGACAAGTCAACCATTTTTACAACAAAAATAATAATTATTAATATAATTCAACTATTTATAAGACGTATAAGTTTGGCATACCCATAGAATAAAAACTAAAGTAATAGAAACCGTACTAAAATAGCAAGAGATATAGATGTCCAATTTTAAATATGAAATTAATTAAAAGGTGTTAGAAAAAATGCACATACACCCGAACTTACGTATTATTGAGGGGTTTCACTAGCTGCTCAATGCCTTCATGCTCATGGTTTCAATAGCTGGTGTCCAAATTCAAAGAGGTAAAAAGTAGGAAGGTAAAATATTTAGAGATTTGAACCTAGTTACTGGAAATAGACGGTTCAAATTTTCGAAAAAGACAAAATATTAATTAGAACCTAATTTTAACTATTTTGACATTCCTACTGGTGATTTTGACGTATGCGACAGACATTGTGTTTTTTTTTCTTCCACTGACTCTCGCGTATGCTGTATAACCAGATATGAACAAAGACATGAGCTGTAACGTAGTTTTTATTTGAATAAAATTCAGCATTATCACTTGTAATTCTTCTGAGGGTATACCTATCAACTAGACGTTTGGTTAGAGTTAATTTTATTGACGTGTAGTGAGTAGAAGTTCAATATTAAAAATAATAATAATAACGTAAACCTTACAGAAATAATCAAGCTTGCGAACTTACATTTTTATAGAGCTTCTACAGTCATATAACTTTTCGTAGCAATTCTACTGTAGTAGTATAACGTAGCACTCGTAGCATCATACGGTGTAGCACATGAGTGTTATATATCTTATATCATAGATTAGTAAATGTTAACGTAATATCTCAAAATATGCCACAGAAGAGAAGATTAAAATACACATATAGTAACTTTGCATTTTTATTCTACAACTATTACAAGTATCAAATTGTTATAGCGTACCGTTTGTAGCAACAAGACGCAGTACTTGTACGGCGTAGCACTTGTAAAGCTACAGAGTACAGGTAGATTATAAACCTTAAATTCAACCAAAAGACAAAACAGAGATATGCGATGCAAGGTGAAGTGTTGTTGTCTGTAATACTATTGCAAAAATAACGTATTTGTATTAGGTAGTAAATAAATAAAATCGCTTTTTAGGGTTCCGTACCTCAAACAGAAATAAACGGAACCCTTATAGGATCACTTTGTTGTCTGTCTATCCGTCTGTCTGTTTGTCCGTCTGTCAGTCTGTGTGTATGTCAAGACTCTTTATTTCGGGAACGCGTAAAGATGTCGAGTTAAAATTTAAACTGTACACGTATATGTATGGTATCTTACAGTTGTGTAAAAGAAAAACTTCTCAGTTATCGTTTAAAAAAGTCGTAAAAAAAGAGAAGCATTATCTCAGAGTACACATATAGGAATAAATCTGAAAACCGTACATTTTTATTTAAATTACAAAAAAAATAGCGCCTAGAGCACACAATATGAGTTGAAAATTCAAAGTGAGTAAATCGTATCATGTAATGTATCATATAAAAGAATTTCATTAACAATGTGTAATTTTAGATGTATGACGAGAAAAGTTAAAAAAAAAAATAAGTCGTTGATTATAGTAAAAGTTTAAAAAATACTTTTAAATCGCTGATTATAGTATAGAGATTTTAACAACTTCACAATTTTGTGTAATTTTCTGGATTTGTATGGAACCCTCGGTGTGCGAGCCTGAATCGCACTTTTCCGGTTTTTTCATTGTACTATTTCATCGAGCATAATTATGATTACCAATGTTATGATTATCTATTCTCCACCCTACTTTAAGAGGGTCTGAGCCTAATATTTGGCTAATTAATATTATTGCCAGTATAAAAAAAAGAATGTTAAAAAAACAGCTATAAAATTTAATAAGTCCTTACTTCACCGTAAAAGTATGGGAATCGTGATTTCCATCCAGAATAAGTACGGGGGAGGATCAGCGTAGAATACAAATAAGGAGGTTATCAGACTCTCCTTATTGGTTCCAAACGAAGACGCAGATTTGTTAGAATTTTTAATTTTGTTACTTTTGGTGATTTGACTTCTGATAGGCGAAGTTTTGTTCGTTTCCGTGAGGAGATTAGTTTATTTTGTTTACTTAAAAGCTATTGATTTTTATATTGAAATCTGCATTCTTATGGTCAGCGTTCCTGACAAAGGGCGAGCTAAAAAGTGTGCCATGGTTTAGACGGCAGCACCACATGCACATTGTTTCTTGTCCTAAAAGCGCCATCTGACAATCTTTTCTTTGCATCGGCTAACCTCGACACGTAGTCGATTAAGGGACTTCCAGACTAGCCACTGGAGTTTATATCCAGATGGGAGACTTACAGTATGTACGTAAAAAATAATGTTAAGCATTGACAAGAGATGAATGAATGAATGGTCAGCGTTGGTTTTATACTGTCTCCAGTAGGTTATTGAAGTCTAGCCGTGATTTTTTACGACTTACTACGCAATTTTTTTTGTTACATTAGTTATTTAGGCTATGTATGCCTGCAATAAATTAATTTTATAATTTATTTTAGTAACATACTTATTGTTAGAATCGCGGGTCCAACCTGAACGAGATCGGAACCGATATGAGTTGCGGACAAGAAGCCTATGCTTGGCAGTGAGCGAGTACATAATGAAAATTATTACGATAATGATGAGTTATATTAGTGAGAACATTATAGTTATTATGGTTCCGAACAAAAACGATTTGTAAGCTCTTTTTAATTTTGTTGCTTGTGGTGACAATCGCGATAAAAATATGTCTATTATAATTTGTAACTATCTACATAGGTTCGTCTTCATCTATTGATAAATTTAGTTTTTCACTATATTCCGCTTAAATAAACCAGTCATGAACCAGCCGAAGTAATTTGCGAACAAATTATTCCGAATTGTTGAACTTTGTTCCTGTTTTAATGAAAGATTCCGTTCTGTTTGCTCTCGCCAGCTGCTTTGATTTGTTGTAATTATCGAGGTTAATCATTTTAAGATGAAATGGAAAATAAGTTTAAAAGAGGTTCTTTTATTTTTATTGTTTAAAATGAAGTTAATTATAGGGCTATTCAAAAAGGGTATATACGGCCCATTTATGAAGACGCCATCGTAAATTTAATAGCAACGTAAAAAGTGTTCTCTTTATCGGATGTCTAAAGTGAAAAAGAAACAGAAGTATGCTAATTAGTTATTATAATTACGATGACCTTTATAATTGACCTATTTTTTCTTTATTCTTAGCCAAAGGCCCTATGTTATGGCAGAAAGCTGATACAGTGTTAGGCCATTCTTCTCTGTCCTGTGCCAAAAAAGTGTACAAGGATGAAAGATAAATGATTTGGATCATTGTACCGCTACTAACATCTTTTGCTATAAGGTCGACGTGAAATTTGAGAAAAAAAAACCGGATAAGTCAGGCTCGCACATCGAGGGTTCCGTACAAACACATTGTTAAAATAATTAAAAACCTGTTTTAGCATGAGCTAATGAAGTTTTTTTATATGACACCTTTCATGATACGATTTACTCACTTTGAATTTTGAGCCCATATTTTGTGAATTTTAAGACTCTATTTTTTTGTGAAGTAAATAAAAATGTACAGTATACTCGTATGTGTACTCTGAGAAAATGCTTCTCACCAAATTTCATAGTTCTATGTCAACGGGAAATACCCTGTAGGTCTTGATTTTTGTGAGTGTCAAAATATGCTGTTTTTTACGACATAAACGACTATAACTTTTTCAAAACGACAACTGAGAAGTTTTTCTTTTACACAACAGCAAGAGTTCATCGATATACGTATACAGTTTAAATTTCAACTCGATATCTTTACGCGTTCTCGAGATAAAGAGTCTTGACAGACACACAGACGGACAGACGGACAACAATGTGATCCTATAAAGGTTCCGTTTTTTCCTTTTGAGGTACGGAACCCTAAAAATCAGCAGCTCCATGCAAAATTGCTACTCGAAATTGAAAAAATGTTTAACCTTTAAATGTATGATTTTTGAAAAATTGGAAAAACTTTTTTTACAGATTTAATGATGTACCTATTACCGATACTGGCTTCATGTCACGGATAATCAGAAAACAATTGGTTTGAAGACTTACTATAAGCGTTTTGTATCCAGAAAAATCCTCATTTCAGTCACAGACCACCTCGGACGTTAACATTTATTAGATTTATTAGATTTTTATTGATATTTTAACTGAATTATAGAATTTTACTTTCCTCTACGGAACCCCAAAACAAACATTTGGTTACGTCAGAGAAAAGTCATTACCGTTACCGGCACTGACGGAATCGTAGCTCTAATCACAAAATCGAAGGTGGGCTCCGTGTGGACCATTCAATCGGCCAATAATGAAAATAACCAACCGGTGTCACAGAATACAACAGATGTAGAAAAAATGGTTTAATTGTTTTAACAGTACACATTAAAAATATCTTTTTTCTATGTTCGTATGTATGTATTTTTTAAAGTGATACTCCTATTACATCGCCTCAAACTTTTTGGTCCATGTATAGCATGTGTAGTATATAGAATGCGTGACGGTCGGAAAAAGTTTCACTTTTATCGTGGTTTCAAAAAACCACGCAATAATTTATTTGTGTATGTTCATCGATATTATGTGAACTCCACTTGTGAACCGAATCAAAAAAATCTTTTTTGGTTCGAAATGGTATACTCCCGAAGTGTCATTGGGAAGTAAGTTTGTTAAAATTTCTATAGGTAGGTACTATAACCATCCACAATAAAGTTTTTTTTCTCTTTTCTCGTCATACATCGAAAATCGCCCATTTTTTAAATAATTAAAAACTAGTTTTAGCATATGCTAATGAAGTTCTTTTATATGATACCTTACATGATACGATTTACTCACTTAGAATTTTGAACACATATTTTGTGAATTTCGAGGACCTGTTTTTTGTGATTTAAATAAAAATGTACATTTTTCAGATTTATTACTATATGTGTACTCTGAGTCAATACTTCTCGCCAAATTTCATAGTTCTATGTCAACGGGAAGTACCCTGTCGGTTTTGATTTTTGTGTGTGTCGAAATATGCGTTTTTTTACGACATAAGCGGCTCTAACTTTTTAACAATAAATTTGAAATTATAACTCTTAATGTATTTAATAGGACACCTCCACTTATAAGTTGTCTTGATTGTCGATATGTGAGGTTCCCACAACACGGGCCTAGAGCCTAGTGTGGGACCACTGGCTGGACTTGGGGTGGATCTACTGTAGTTTTTTAATTGAATGTAGTATTGTGTTGTCTTAATTTATAATATGAAAAATTCTATTGTATTCCACTGTATGTTGTCAAAGATAATAAACTTTACTTTACTTTACTAACTGAGAAGTTTTTCTTCTACATACTGCAAGAGGCTATAGATTTATATTACATATATATATATACATATATATACGTTTACAGTTTAAATTTCAACTCGATATCTTTCCGCGGTCCCGAGATAAAGAGTCTTGACATACATACAGACGGACAAACGCACAGACGGAGAACAAAGTGATCCTATAAGGGTATCGTTTTTTTCTTATGAGGTGCGGAACCCTAAAAAATAATATAATTATCTAAATTAAAAAAAAACTAGAGTTTGTTTTGAGCCCACGCCATTTACCTTAATTTCTGAAGTTTTCTCTCTGGTACCATCTCAACTACCGAGTACCCAAGAATAGCTCGTGTGCGTTACTCTTTATTACAACATTCGGGAACATTCGAGAATATTCGGGTATTACACAAGAGGGTAATGCGTATACGAGTAATCGTAAGGATCTTGGAATACAAAAACAGTGGAAACTTTTTGGGTTTTTAGAATAGGAATAGGTTTGGCTATGCTAAAGATTGTAAGTGTTGTCTTTTAGAGTTTATCAGAGAGATTTTACGTAATTTACTTTTATTCCTCACATAAATTAAACCCACACAACAAAACTACAGTACTGTGGAAATTAACGTGGTTTTCACACATTTTATACTATATATAACGGGACTGAACTCACGTGTAGGGTTAGTCGTAACGACTATAGTTTCGGTCGCATTCGGCGACCTTTCTCAAGTTGGCGAGTGCTAGCACGCGGAGCCGTCTCGCAATGCACTGCGAGTGCATTGCGAATGAATGAATGAAATGGCAGTGTACCGAAAAACAGGGTAAAAAAATTCGAGTATAATTTTTCCGTAACAAAATTATTATGAAAAATAACATCAAACAGAAAAACAGGAAAGATTGCTTAAGCTCTTCAAGCAACAGGTTTTTAAAGCTTTGTATCACCGTATATTTTTCCATCAATACAGAAAACTTCAAAAGAATGAAGAGTTCACGGACCGATAGAGTTGTTGAGAAACAATATTCAGTGAACTGCACAGATATTGTTATGAATGAACTTCCAAGAATTGTCTATTGAATGCATAGATGTAAGAAAAAAAGAATATAGGAAATGAGCGCGTTCATTTAACTTGAAACCAATTTTAATCCTGAAATGGCGTTAATGTTTGCAACGCAAATAAAAAAATTGTTATTATATTATATCTTTTATTTTAGCAATTCTCTTTGTAGTTATTTGGTCTCAAACCACATAACTATATGAAATCAATTAAAACTTTTCTTACCACAAAAATTATGTGATTTCCATGTGAAAAACTAACCGTGTTTCATTCAGTGTTCAGCAGAGATCTATTGAAAAGGCTGAAATAGAGTAGTTTTACAACCAATCCATTTATTATGATACATCAGTGCTTGAAGGTAACATTGAGTTAGTGGAATTATTACGTTTATAACTTATTATATTGGCTGTTATGTTGGCGTGTTTCTTCGACGTAAATAGTTCTACGAAATTCATTCATAATTATGAAGATCTTTTCGTAGAATAATACCTACCTTAACTTAACAGATATTATACATATTGTAGTAAATAATGAAAAAGTTACGAGGAAATGTTTCAATTAGTGATTATGTGTACCTACTGTATTTTGTGACTGTAGTTTTTAAGGACTATGTGACAAATGAATCGATGTTTCAGGTACCAGAAAAAAGGGTAAAAAAGAACCGAGTTTATTTGTCATGACAAAAAAAAAATAAGCAAATAAAAACAAAAATAATATGTGTATAAAGAATAAAAACTCCCGTAGAACTGATTGCAAAACTCGATTACAATAAAAGAAATACTTTATTTTAATGTTTGGGGTGGATTAGCAAATTAAAAGGCAGTGAGCAGGTCACATCATTCGTAAAACGGATAGCTGATGGAGCGGTAATGTTCTCGAATGGCGACCAAGTAAGCAACGCAGCGTAGGACGTCCAACGATAACGTATACTGCTGATTTAATCAAGACCGCAAGAGTACGCAGGATGCAAGCTGTTTCCGGCTTTTTTGGAAATTTAACCCATAAAGCAAGTATATGTCCAGCAGTGAACGTCTTACGATAATTTTATAGGCTTTTTTGAATACATTTACTTAGCAAACCGTTTAAAATTTTGGTACAATAAATATACTTAGACTGATATAAGACCTGCCCACTCGTTCCATAAATACAATATATTCCCGATACGAAATACTGTTTATTCTATTTGAAACTTTCTTAACACCCACTTGTTTACCTATGGACCTTTTGTAGAGCAACACTCGTGAAATATGGCGACATCGGCAGCAATATCGTATGAGAAAACTGGGAAGAAAATGCGAATAAGGTACCTCAGACAATGGGTGTCTTTTGTCCGCTATCTTTCCCTTTTCTGGGCTTCCTGTGCGATATTGTTTCAATATTGTGCAGTTTTTTATGTTGTTGACTGTCTTTTTATAGAAGGTTATTCAAAAAAGTTGTACTAAGCCGAAAGAAAGCAAGTAATTTAAACCATCGTATTTATCTACTTTTCCTAAGAGGTCTGATACGGATTTTAGGGAAAAAAATCATCTTTCAGGCATTCAGAAGGGGGGGAACTAAGCCCAATGAGGGGATCCAAACCATCGTAACGATCAACTTTTACTGTGAGACTAACCTAAGTATAATGTTATTGACCTAGGTAACCCACTGAAAGTACTAAAACTCAGCCTAAGATATAAATGAACGCCTTTGTACTGTACTGTATCAGCCTTTTTAATAATCCACTGCAAGACGTAGGCCTACCCACGAAGGGCTAATGGGCCACATCCACCACGCTGATCCAGTGCGGGTGAATTCACATACGCCATCGAATGTCTTCTATGAAAAGCCAGTGGTGTGGAATTCCGTACGTAAATGCCAAGGAATTCATTGGTACGGGACCGGGATTTGAACCCACGACATTACAATTGCAAGGAGAGTGTCGTTTCCACTAGACCACCTCGGCTTTCTATTTGTAATCATACTCTATTAAGGCTTGGGATCAAGCCAATGGCCTTGAGGTTTCAAGCGGAGCTCGTTACCTCTCCCCTTGCTTCCCGCAGCAAAACATCGCGATATGCCCCTTTGTAAAACCTAATTTAACATAAGCATGGACCCTGGAGTATGAAGTCATCGTTTCAACTATTTGACGTCCACTGCTGAACATAGGTCTCTCCTACAGATCTCCAATAAGATCGATTGGAAGTGGCTCGCATCTAGCGCGAACCTGCGGTCTTGATGAGGTCATCTATCTACATAGTAGGTGGACGTCTTACGCCGCTCTTGTCGGTACGTGGTCTAGAGAACATCTCGATCCCATCGGTCATCAGTCCGCCGTGCTATGTGCTATGCCCACCGCCATTTTAACTTGCCAATCCGCTAGGCTATGTCAGTAACTTTGGTTCTTCTAGGAATCTTCTCACTCCTGATTCGTTTTCGCCCAGAGACTTCGAGCATAGGCCTGACTCCTGAGTCAAAGAGTCGTAGATTGGAGTGTTTGCTCTAAAGTGGGATAATGTTATTATACTCTATAAAATTTAACTTGATCTCTGCGACAGCTGTCAGAAAAATCACGCCTATGAAGTCATGAATTTCTTAACAGTACAGACAGTACCTGTCAATGTCATACTTTATGGGCATGCCGATTAGTGATGGGCGACGAATAATCCTGACCACAGAGTTTTAGATAGAGTTTTATTTAAAATATCGATAGTTTATACTAACGATATTTTTAAAAGAACTTAATTTATCATTAATTTTATTGTAAACTTTAATATCATAATATTTTTTACACGTGTAATTAAATTAAACCCAATTATATGTTACATTAGCATCGATAATAGTGAAAAACGTCGATTACGAGTATTTAATTAATATCATATCATTATTTATATGTGTAAATACTTGATCTTAAAAAATAGTAAGTAAATAAAATCCAATTTCTCACCTTTAACTACGAGTACTCATTCGATTTCATTACTTTTCTACTAGATTAATTTTCTCTAACACTATCTCAGCACTAAAAATGTCAATCTTCTATGTCAATGCCACTGTCGCAGAGATCAAGTTAAATTTTGTAGAGTATAGTTGTTATCTATAATAAATATTAAATAAAAATATTCATATTTGGTATATAAGTGTCTGGCAGCCATATCACAAGCTATGCTTAGTTTGGGGTCAGAGACTGTGTGTAAAATGTCTCCTATTATTAATAATATTTATTATAAAACTTGAGCCGCTCCATAGCTCTACAAGTCTTCTTTACAACATTGAAGCAACAAACGGTGCCTTAGATTGCATGGTTTATTTCATGCCAGTCGTCATGTCATGTCATATTTACACCTTCTTGTGAGATCGTCTGAGATGTGAGGTGTCGGGTGTGGCTTTACTTCCAGAGGGTTTGGGAAAAAACGTGACCGAATGGAGTACTTTGATTTTATTTTTCAAAAATTTTTGCAAAGAGAATAAGACGACTGAGACGGCATGTAAGTTTAGCGCTGTGACCGCCACACTAAACCCATGCGCAGCCATCTCCTCCTCCCTCCCCTCCACACTTTGCGCAGCGCTAAACTTATATGCCGCAACCTGTACCAGCGGTGAACCCAAAATAATAAAAATCGGCCAAATACGAGTTGGACTCGCGTATGAAGGGTTCCGTACCGTATAAGACAAAACATTAGCAAAAAAAATCACGTTTGTTGTATTTTCCCCCCTTTCTCCTTTTATTTTTGTATTACTCTATTTTTAGTACTCGTATTTGTTGTTATATATGTCGGCAATCGAGAAATCGAAATACATCTGTGAAAATTGCAACTCTCTAGTTATTACGGTTCATGAGACAGATAGACGTATAGACGGACGGCGGAGTCTTAGTAATAGGGTCCCGTTTTTACTCTTTGGGTACGGAACCCTAAAAAGTAACATTCACTTAATTTTACCAAATAGGTACATTTCTCTACTAAGTCCACGTTGTTTTTAATATAATACAGAAATAATGTTAAAGAAATGTGTACCTATCTAATTCTAATAACCAAAAAAATTGCCGATATTATTTAATTGATACCAAATTTGCTTACTGTGTATGTATTGTGCTCTAGATACTTACTATTTTTATCTTGCTAGTCCATTAAACATTAATTAGTTCAGTGCAATTTTAATTCGATAATAAATCTCTTACGATACTCTTACGATTCGATAGCAAAGGACATGTCCACAAAATGTATGGAGGCTGGTATAATAATAATCAAAAATTCTAGCCACAACGCTCGTTACATTTCGAAAAAGTTTATATTTTTCTGCGACCCCCTACGTTTTTTAAATTAATTTTGAATCTATTAGGATAAATAAATATATTTGGCTCAATAGATAGTTTATCTCTAGCAACCCAAATTAAGTAACCTCCAAATTGTTATATAGAAGCATTTTTACCAATTAGAGACAGTGTTTAAGTGTTTTTTGTCACATTGTACCTACTAACTGGTCACACTGGTAGGTTTCAATATTTAATTTTAGCAAATTAAGAGATTAATGTGGAAGAATCAGCTACGAATGCAAGTAAAATAACGATATAATCACTTTATTATTTCTAAACTGGAAAAAATACAAAACTATATTTTTTTTTTTACATTTAAAAATAATGGAGGGATATAAAATCTAAATTAAATATTTTAGAGAAGCCTATAAATTAAGCTTTCAAATGATGTATATATCATCTGGGTTCGATTTTTCTCTGAATAATATACCACATGTGGACGTCACCTTTGATTCGTGATTGCCGATTATGATTTTTTAGAACTTGAAATAAATTATCAGACCTTCTTTGAATGAACCATCTAAATGAAAAACACATTGTTCACTTCCATTACTAAGAAATCGTAATTTCATTTACCGTCCTCACTGTGGCCGCAAAATCTCTTACATGAAGTGAATAGGCACAAATTCCGAGTTGATAGAATTCTTTATACCTACCGCGCCCCAGTTTGAATTACTTCAAATTACTCTAAATTACTGCAAATTACTTGATTATGAGAATTGGCGTGTTTTACCGGTACGATGAGTTCATTCGGGATCTTGTAATTAAGTTATTTAATGTTTGTTGTTCCAATGGGATTATGAAATTCTTTTGCGATTTCTGTAACAATTTTACTTAGTATTACGATTTTTAGGGTTCCGTACCCAATGGGTAAAAACGGGTCTCTATTACTTACGCTCCGTTGTCCGTCCGTCAGTCCATCTGTCTGTCAGACTGTCACCAGGTTGTATCTCATGAACCGTGATAGCTAGGCAGATGAAATTTACACAGATGCTGAATTTCTGTTGCCGCTATAACAACATATACTAAAAGTAAAATAAATCCAGTGCCTTGGAGAAGTTGAAACAAGAAACAGACGCCAGACACCCCTTATACAAATACCAAACCATAGACGCTTCAAAAGCCAAAGAAGCTTGCTGAAGCACACAGAACCTCTAAGTTCAGACCCCCATGAACAAAGATGTGAACTATTGCAGACCATGCACCCATCCCCTTAAGATACCTGGACATGAACTGCCGTGGCCAGTCTGAAAGTCCCTTTATCGGTTAAATACCGGGATTGGCCGCAGCAAAGAACATGGTCAGATGGGGCTTTTCAGATCAAGACAGTGTGCATGTGGTACTGCCGTTCAAACAATGGCACACCTTTTAGCCTGCCCGCTTTGTCCATAACAATGCTCACAACAAGACCTGAACCTGGCTACCGTGGAGGCGGTAGAGGTCGCCAGATTCTGGTCCCAAAATATCTAAAGTCCATAAACCCATGTAATGTTTTATATACTATCAGAATTACTTTGAGATATGTAAAATAAAAATAAAAAATATTTTATAAAAGTTATAAAAAAAAGTTCAGCCATTGACATGAAATATTATATTATATTAATTCATTTATTCGAATGAATTAATAAAATAAATGTTTAAGGGTGCTCCAGTACAGTACGGAACCCTTCGTGCGGGAGTTCAACTCGTACTTGGCTGATTATTTTTTGTTTCTTTGAAGTTACAAGAACCTTGTAAATATAATCGTATACCACTAAATTTGTCGCTATTTTGCAACGCTAAGTATATTTAATATATTTGTTACAATTTTGACGTATCCTTGTAATAATTAAAAAATAAAGAAATGTTATTTATTTATTTATTAAGGCTTCACATGAAACTATATTATTAAATATGTAATAAACCCTTACAATATAATTTAACTTAATGTGTTATTTTTTTAAGGAAGCACAGCATGCTAAATGCATTCACTTTACAGAACAATAAAGAATATTAGTAAAAATAAGATTGTACTAGTATTTCATAATCTTCAGATAGTTTACTAGACTAAACTAATCTAAAAAATAAATTAAATTAACATTTTACAATCTATTTGGCCATTTCGGCCTGAATGGAATTCAAATTAATTAATTATATCCAAATGACGATTATGTTGATATTCGTTAACGAGCCTCCTTATTCTGGGAACTGTAGAGTTTGCACCTAACACGGTTCTACGGAAGATAGGAGCGAATGGAGTTATTCTGTTCATTTCATTAGAAAGAGAGAAAGCATTTGTTTAATGTTTAAAATAGGACATTTTGAACATTAAACAAGTCTTCCACATTTTATAGGCGTACAATCACATCGACTATTTAATTTTGTACATTTTGTCCAAAAATATGTAGACACATTTTTATATTTTATGTAGGTTTTTATCACATTTGAAAACTATACTTAACATATTTTTGTAGTACTAAACACATAAATTTACATCTTCTACCAGAAAAAAAAGAAATTAAAAGCTTAAATAACAATACCTACATATAACTTAAAATAAATTATGTATCACAAAAATGTTTTAGGAATACTTATTAGAGAAGATTGTACTGTACTGTATCAGCCTTTTTAATAGTCCACTGCAGGACTTAAGTCTACCCACGAAGGGTGATTGGGCCATATCCACCACGCTGGCCCAGTGCGAGTTGGTGGATCAGGGAAGATCAGAGAAGATTAGATCCAAGCAATAGTATAAACATACAAAAGCATCACAAATAAGGAACTATGTTTATCAATGGATACTACAGATATAAGTTTGTGCAAAAAGAAAACCATCGGGGCGTTACAGTGAACTAACAATATAGACGCGCGGCAGCGTGTCCAGCCAAGACAAAGAAAAAGGAACTGGCGACACGAAGTGTGTAATATTACACGAAACATTTCGAGCCACTTTTGACCCCTTCATAACTCAAAAACTATGTAACTGAAATATATGTTATTTAGCCTATTTATTACAGTTCTTTTGCTAGTCTAGAATACAAATTTTCATTAATTTTGCTTCAATAGTTAGTTATATATTAACGTGTAAAAACCGGGGTTTCATTGACTGATTTACTGACTCACTCACTGACTAATGAAAAATGATCGAAAACCTAACCAACTTCCAGATGACCTAGAAACTTGATATTTGGCATCAAAGTAGACTATTACGCATATACATAGGAAAAAAATCAATAACTTCGATTTTTTATCCCCCAACTCCACGATTTAGGGGATGAAAGCTTGTATGAGACTTTCACTAATTTACATTCTAAAAGACCTAAAAATTGATATAAAGACTCTTTGTTATAAATAATAAAATATGTATTTTAGGGTTTTTAACAAATCACGCCCCAACCCCTAAAATTGGGGGATACATATTTGTATGCGAATTTCGAAACTTTAATGCTAGAAGTCTGAAAACGTATACGAAAACTTGTTGTAATAGATAATAAAACACAATTTCAGAATCCTTGATAAACCACCCCACCGCTCCCCCCTCCCATCCCCTAAAACTGGTGGATGAAAGTTTGTATGAGACTTCCGCAAGTTTTGAAGCTAGGGATCTGAAAATCAATAAAGTACTTCTTCTAATAAATAACCTACAAAAAGAAGTGAAATCCAACAAAAATATTTTCATGTGAAATATACCCAAGACAACACCACGGTTCGCACTTTCAAAATGTTGTCAGATCTTATGTACAGCCAAACTTCTTATTCTACAAGCCTTAACTCTACAAGTCCTTACTTCACAAACTCTACACCTTAGTCACATATGCGGCTTGGCTGTTTCGCTAACTGCACATGGGCGTTAAGGGAAGATTAATTATTATATGTTCATTAATTATGCTATACAAATATTTCTTGTTGTAACGAAACGGCCAAGTCACATATATTGACTAAGCTGTAGAGTTTGTGGAGTAAGGATTTGTAGAGTAAGAAGCTTGGCTGTACATAAGATCTGACAACTTGTTGAAAGTGCAACTGTGGTCTTGTCTTGGCTATATTTCACATAAAAAGGTTTTTGTTGGATAAGATTTTAATCAGCAGCCAAGATACCGACTACTTGGTAGACGCAAGTACTGATGAAAACCGAATTGTTGTCTACCAAGTATCAAACATTTCTAGTTATACAAACAATGACAGAGCAGTGTTGTAAACGTTACAAAACTAGTAAAATGGCATACGGGCGACCTCACCTACATCGCTTATCTATTTGCATAAAATCTAGAAGATTAGGTGGGTACTTACGCCTACAATAAATGAAAAATATCCCTCAAATTATTCATACAGTCGCGAACTGTATCAAAAATAAAAAGGAATTATGAGAGCCGTTGAAAATTAAAACAGGCAAATCGTATCTCAAGAAAAAAGAAAATAAGTAAAAAAAATAAACTTGAGAGAAGCAAAGCTTGCCTTTGAAATGATGGTTCTTTACATTATTAACATTCAGTTTTTGAGGATTTTGTTTCAGAAAAATGGTTTTGAAAAGTTAAGAGTGGGTAATAAAATGTTTTCAATTTCAAACACGGAAGTTTGTATGTATCCATATCATTCTTAAATCAATATCCATGATTGTTCCTCTTACACGCAATTACGATAATAATGCTTATACCTACATCAAAATAACACATATTTATTTATAAAAAATAAATAAATTTATTATTTATAATTTTTTTTTTTTTTTTTTTTTTTTTTTTTTAATAAAAAAATTTATAAATAAATAATAAATTTATTTATTTGACTCTTCTTATGGCTATGTACGAGAAATAGGTACAGTAATACAGTTTTATAGTATACTTATATAACTAATTGTTAAAATTATTATGCAACATACATTGAGTCCGTGGACTGTACATACTTGTGGGTGAACCCTAAATCCCACACTAGGAGAATTCCTGTGTCGTGGGATTTAGTGCCTTCCGTCTTAATATTGAATGAAGTTACTGGTTACGTGTAGTCTAAATTAACAGTAGGTATAAGTTTCGTAAATTACTTAATATAAAGTGTAGAAAACAGCAAAAAATAAAATATTAAATTTACATTGAGGGTAGGCAAGATATGTAATATTGTAGTCAATAATACAATGATCCCAGGCTACGTCTAATAATAATTGCGAACTATGAATAACATTACATGTGTGCATAAAACGCTAAATAAATAGGCTATAATTTGTAAAGATATTGAGTGAAGCGAAGTTCGCCAGATCTGATAGTATAAAATAGTACATTTCTATTGTCCGAATGTAGACGGATGATCTTATAAAAACCGCAAAGTCGCGCTGGATGTAAGCCGCTTCCAACCGGTCTTATTGGAGATACATGAGGGAGGTCTACGTCCAGCAGAAGGACGTCTTATGGCTGATGGATGGATGGAGATCGTCCAAATATCATATTTCGTTAATCATTTGAGATAAAGAAGGATATAAAGCTTATGTATTTATGATGTTCAATACCATAACTGTGAGTTTAAGCTGAGCTAATTCCGGTAAGGCAAGCATAGCGTGGTGCAGTGAACTCCAAAACTAAGCACGAGGCTTGTGATTTAGGAGTCGAGTGCGATGCAAAAAAAATAAAAACCTAATGTGTTTCAAATTCGGTAAATTGAAATTCAAGGGTAACATTGTTTGAGCGTCCGTACGTGCATACGCGAGTGTGTGTGTGTTTGTGTGTGTGTGTGTGAGTGTATGTGTTTGTGTGTGTGTGAGTGTGAGTGTATGTGTTTGTGTGTGTATGAGTGTGTGTGTATAACATTGCAATACGCGAGATCTCACGAGAGTCAAGGTTTGCGGCGTTACGTATGTATGTGTGTGTATGAGTGGGTATGGGGATGTATGTGCGAGTGGGGATAACTATCCAGGTGACAAAAGTAAGAAAAGGTATAGATAAGACTAAAGAAGGGGGCGCATTTGTTGCAATAGTTGTGACATCATAGCTCGCATTTTTTGCTTGATAGCTGACAAAATTGAAATGATTACACAACAGTACACTAAATTCACTTCTCAATTAAAAAAAAAATGAATTTATAAAAATAGCTCGGTTATTTTTTTAAAGTAACTATCCAAAGACATACACAATACACATACAACGCTTATAATTTTTTATTGGTCACGGAACCCTAATTGTTTAAGCGCGTCAGATGTAATTTTCGAAGTAGGTACGAGAGAGTAGGAAAATATTATTCGAGTGAAAAGTAGCCAGCTTTTATAAATACATTTTAAAAGCCGGTTTTGAAACGCATAATCGAGTTTGACAAATACGTAATAAGTGTAAATACTTCAGAATATTTTTACGGATACTTTTCGAATCTAAACTGATTTGCCGAAAAAGTATTAAGAAATCAAAGAATTTTTACGTCATTTCTACTAAACATTTTAATCTTAACTTCAACGGTGAGTAGGTGACGGTGATTTTTCTATTTAGAAATGCTAAGCTCTGTGACTTAAGATGTGCAACATACAATTCCTGTGCCTAGTTTGTGTAATCCTAGTTATTTTTATTAATTTTATAGCGGGACATAGTTTAGAATTCCGTGGCAGAGTTATGATAGTCTTTGCTAAATAAGACATTCTGTATTATTGTGGTAAATATCCAAAATTTGTCGCGAACTTAGACTCGAACCTGCCCCTTCGGATCACTAGCCCGACGCTCTCTCAACTGAGGTCGCAACCTGAGAACCCGTCAAATTTGTGAAGTGTTTTTGTCATTACTACTAACTTATTGCGTTGGAGGCGCCACCTGTAATTTATATTAGACAGGTAATCAACTTGAAGTTATTAGAACTGCTGAACAATGCGTGATTACAAATACAAATCATTTCCATCCATCAGCCAAAGGACGTCGACTGCTCGACTTGAGGCACTGAGGTATGTCGCACGAGAAGACGCTACGCAATTTTTCGAACGCTGCCCAGCCGAGTTGGATTCGGTCATTGGCCTCTTTATTGAAGTCGGACCTACCTAACTGGACTACTTGTCCTAGTTAGACGTACGAGTCAACGACTTCAAGAACCGAGTTTCCAACTGAAATCGGGGTGGGTAGAACATGGGAATTACACATGACTTTCGTGTTGTCCATGTCTACTTAAGACCCACCTGTTGAGAAACCCAATTGAGGCCTTCGAGCATCGTGCTGAGCTCTTCCATCGATTGTGCCATGACTACTATATTGTCGGCAAACTGAGTGAGGTATTCGCCATTGATATTGATGCCGAATCCTTTCCATTCCAGGTGCTTGAAAGCGTTCTCCAAAGTAGTCGTAAACTGTTTCGGAGAATTTACGTCTCCCTGTCTTACGCCTCTTTTTAAAGGGATCGCCTTGGAGCTCTCTTCCTGTACTCCGACCGACATAGTGGCGTTATTATACAAGCACTTCAAAACTTCGATGTACCGATAGTCAATACGGCATCGTTGGCGAGACTCGAGCACTGCCCTTGTCTCGACCGAATCAAAGGCTTTTTTATAGTCCACAAACGCTAAGCAAAGTGGCAGATTATACTCTTCGGCCTTTGGTATAACCTGCCGCAGCGTATGAATGCGCTCCATGCTGCTCAAGCCTTTTCGGAAGGCTGAAAGTCATCAAGCCTGCGCTCGAGACGGCTCGCAATGACCCTTGAAAACAGCTTATAAACATGGCTTAGAAGTGAGATGGGTCTGTAGTTCTTCAAAAAGGTGTTGTTACCTGTCTTGAAAAACAACACCACCACGCTTCTGTTCCATGCTTCTGGCGTGATGCCCTCGAGGACGACGGTGTTGAAAAGCTTCTGGAGGACTTTTAGTAGCGGTGTTCCACCCGCTCTCAGCAACTCTGATGTGATACCGTCATCGCCCGGCGCCTTGTTGTTCTTAAGCTGATTCAGGGCCATTCTAATCTCGTACAAGCTGATGTCCAGGATATCTTCGGTGAAGTGTCGGGTCAGCTTGGCTCTTGGATCTTTGGCCGCGATGGTAACAAAGCTTAGCGACCAAAGCGTATAGCTGTCCATAGAACCTTTCAATTTCCTCCAATACCTCTGCCTTGGTCGACGCTACACTGCCATCTTCCTCGCGAACATTTTCGAGCCTTTGTTCTGCTCTATTGTCTCTTTGATATGTTTAGTATCAAAGAGACTAATGTTGCGCCGCACGGATTGAGAGATTAAGCTGCCTATATGACTTTGCATCATCGGAAGACTGCAGTCTCTGTAAGCGTCGTGCGGCCATGAGATTTAGAGTTTGATCGGAATTTTTTTGTAGTCTAATTGTACGACGGGGTCTATCGAATTTAGCACTCACGGTCTGGACAGTTTCTAGGAGCCCGTTGTTAATCTCGTCTACCGACGCAAAGTTTTTGGTGTTTTGGATATGGGCACCTGTAGGCCGGAGCTTAGCCGGACTTTATCAGGCGTGACCTTTCGAGTTTAACGTCAAAGAAAGCTGTATCGTTATATAGCAATAGTATGTCATAATTGTAAAACTTATGGTTAATGTTTTTGTGAATTTGTTAATCCCATAGAATGCGACGCCAGCGCCAGCGCTGCGCCTTATTGTTTTATGATTCTTGGGCAGCTGTGGGAATTATTTGGGTAAAACACCACGGTCACGCACATATATTAGCTATAGTTTAGAATAAGGATAAGTGCTGCTACCTAGGACACGTAGTCTTCTTTGTAGTCACATTGACACGCTCACGCTGCGCGGTAGTTATTGTTCTCGTCAAGTTGACGTATCTATATTATGCCTAATAGAAACAAACACAGAAACTTATCTGAAGGTACGTCTTTGTGTAACTAACAATATCCGTAAAACAAAAACGTATCTAAAGTTACTGCAGGATTTGATATCCCTAATAGCCCAATGGTTATACCGCCAACTGATTTTACAGATTTTTTTATCGGTAAATCAATAACAGGTGGCTCTTATTGATTTACCGGCTCTTGATGATTCTGTAGAAATTTAATTCAGTAAATTCGGACAAAAAACAGCTTCGGATAATTCTCCTAGCATCCTAGATCAACTGACACTTAACATGTCAGAACCTACAACAACTGATAACCAACTGGAAGTTGACAATCTTATAAAAACTCGCAATAAAATATCTGCTCCTGAGACATGGAAGCAAAATGTGCCAAATCGCTTAAGGCAATCTGGAAATGAATATGTTTCTTTGAGAGGTAAAAAGTTGGATGCTCGTAGAGTAAGACCAAAGGATTGCAGTAGTTACCCTAGAAAGCGTAATGAATCATTTGATGAAGTTGCAAGAGAAATGATTCATAAGGCCTACTGGAACTTACAAGATTCAGATAAACAAAAACAGTATGTCTTAACATTAGTGGATGAAGTTAAAACTGCTGGTGAATATTCCAGGCGAAATAAGACGCGAGAGTTCTTTTTCTACAAAGACAGCGGAAGAGTTCAAGTATGTCAAGGATTTTTTCTTAAGACGGTTTAATCTGAAGGTTTCTTAAGAAATATTTTAGAGAATAGAGATGAAGCTCGTGTTGTTGCTCCAAGTAAGCAGGGTAAGCACCAAGCAGGAGTTACTAGACCAAACGAAAATAAAAAAAATATAGAAAAGCATATTATGTTATTTCCCACTGTGCCGTCCCATTTCTGCCGCAAAAAAACAAACTATAAATACTTACCAGAAGATTTATCATTGAGAGATATGTATGATCTATACGTTAAGCAATGCACGATATTGTCTTAAAGTTCTAGCAAAAGCTATTTTTTACAAACGCCGACTTGCTGTTTATAATGCAACAGTCTACGATGTTGAATCGAGGCGTGCGTCAAATTTTATGTGGCATGAAAGTATTGCGTCCAGAGGTTCGAACGAGCTGTTCTTGCCTTTACAAAATATATTTAGCAGACCACGCCAATGGTAAAAATTCATTATCATGAGTGATACTTGTGGAGGCCAGAATAGGAATGTAAATTTAGCTGCGGTCCTCATTTATGCTGTGCAAATATTAGATATTCCTGAAATAGAACAGGGCTACTTTGAACTTGGCCATTCCATGATGGAGGTAGATTCTGTGCACGTTCACATTGAGACTTCATCTAAGAACGTAAATATTTACCATCCTTCAGGATGGTACACTGTTGTGAGAATGGCTTCAAAATCATCGAAATATGATGTCATTGATATGGGCCAGGAGATGTTTTTCAACGCTGTGAAGTTAATACAACAAATCATTAAAAACAAAAAAACAGATACGGATGGTAACAACATTAATTGGCTCAAAATCACATTATTAAAATATATGAAAGGCGATTGTAATCATATTTATTTAAATATAATAAAAGTGACGCAGGCTTTAAAAAATTAAAGTAATACGGCGAGTGACAAGGGGTGCTACAAACTATGACTCCATAGAACTCATCAGAGCATATGACTCCCCTATGAAAATATCCCCAGAAAAATCAGAAGATTTGACAAACCTTTGCAAACAAGGTATAATACCATCACAATATCACCGATTCTATGAAGAATTGAACATAGGCAGTAGCCAAGACACAAATTCAGAATCTTCGGATTAATGATGTACTTAATTTAGAGTCATCTAATATTTTAGTCGTGTAGTAGTAGTTTGTACCTAGTATTTTGTATCTTCTGTGTTCACTTGTGTTATATTATATTGAATTCTAATACCAAAATAAATATCTTTGAAGAATAAAACCTGACGTATCTAATTTCAAAACATAATATTTTATGAAGCAGTTAGTAACACAAAAACATATCCTGCTCCTTCTTCCAAACTATTCAATATTTAACATTTAAATAAAACCTTTTTAAATAAGCAATTACTTCTTTTGAAATCTTAAATAATGTCTTAAACGTATTTTAAGCATCAATTAAAAAAAATGTAAAGTATAGTGTGCAAATAAAACAACAATTCAACGACAACTTATCGTATTTCATTTAAATCAAAATATAAAAATGACGACGAGGATTTTAAAGAAAAACACACATGCATTAATCGCGGTGCCGGCCTCGCCATTTCGTTGAAGCAATTCAAGCAATGCTACGACAATTTAAAACGTTCATTCGAGAAGGAAAAACTAGTTGAATCAAAGAAATAAACAAAGAAAATCTTGTAATAATATTTGGAGAACTCGGGATTACATGTAAAAGTGCGAGCTTGGAAGAATTAAGAAAAATATTACGTGAATTGGTAAGAAGCGGCAAATTAACCTCTTCTATACCAGACAGTGACGACGAAAAAATTCTTGATCGCAATCTTGACCCAAAAGTCGAATACACCACGATGAATTTCCATAAATAAAACAACAATTCAACGACAACTTCGTATTTCATTTAAATCAAAATATGAAAGTAATATTACATAGTTTTCGTGGTACTTATTGTTCTGAAGTCTCTGTACGCATCCGTGTATTTTAGTGTCGTTGTAATAGTTTAGCTGGTGTAAGTTTCCGTTGTTTATATTGATATAGTCAAAGCATATTATAGAACATTAAATAGTATTTTACTTGGATTGGACTGTTTCATTACATCGCTTCGTATCCAAAAACCCGTGCGCCTGAATTACGATTCGCGTCGTTTATACATCTTTGAGCCGGATCTCGAAGTCGTGCTGTGTTAAAAACATGAGTGTTAAGAGTGCAGTGTTAACGCGAACCAAAGCAAAGAAACAATTAGAGATGAGTTCACAAAGTGGTGAAACCGCCGAGTGCAGCGTGCTTCGTGATACAACCAGCATGCCGCTCCAAGGTGCGCAGCATACGACATCAACACCCCCATCTCCTTTACCAAGGATGTCCGTTGCTCGGCAATGTTAGGAAGATGAACTTACTACAGAAAATCAGAGTCAATGCTCTCGTTCTAGTCGCGTTTCATCGAAGGGTAGCCAAAGTGCCAGTATAAGGCAAAAGAGGAGAAAAAAAAATACAATTGCAAATTACGGCTATCGTTGAAGCCGAACAATTTGAAGTAAGGAGATTAGCATTACAAGAAGAAACAATAAAACAACAAGCAGCACAAGGAACAACTAAAATTCAAAAAGAGACGTAAGTAGCACAAATGCGCGCGTCTGAGAAAAAGCGGCTGGTATCTGAACAACTGATTCAATATGAAAACTGCAACGATGGAGATGAAATTATATTAACTGATCGAAATTCACGCACAGAAGAATGGATAGAGACGGTGTCTCGACAGTCGACGGTGATGACTCGGTATATCGTGATATACCAATGCACTGAAATAGGTGCCAACGTCGTGTCTGTCGGTTGCGCAAGATCACGGGCATGAAAATAGTGCTACATCCGTGATTCGCGAATCAAACGCATCCCAAGATGTCATTGCATCAAGCGCGCCGGTTGCGCTGGACTCTGCGCGTGTGTATAATGAAGAATGATAGTGCGTCGTGAGCTAGGTATGTCGCGAGACATGTCGTCATCGGAGCGGCGCGTAGATAACGGCTCACAAAAGCGTGTCGCTTGGCCAACACACGGGGAGCCAACAACCACCGCGCCGGGGCTGTCATCACATTCAACGGGAAGCGCATCAGCGGTTACCAAACCGCCAATTGTTGATCCTGATTTGCGGCTACCAATGCCAGAAAAGGAATCGGGACAGTCGAGTGAACAAAGGCAAACAGAACCCCCCCAAGAGGTAAGAGATGTCAAAATAAGTCAATTGACTTGAGAAAAAACTCTCAGAAATTTAACGCGCCCTGTTCCACGGCAAACATATAAATTGCCGCCTTTCGATAGAAATCCGGAGGATTGGATTTCATTTAAAAATACGTTCGAAAAATTGTCGGCGTTATATGAATTCGAGGAGCACGAGAATTTAGCTCGCCTCAGGGCAGCCCTTAAAGGAGAAGCTAAAACTACCGTAGAAGACCTATTACGGACAGCTGTCGACTCGCATGAATTTATGTGTGCCTTAGAGAGCGATTTTGGCCATCCCACAGTTATTTTGCAGTGCGCATTATACAAAATAAAAAAGCTACAAAGATGTCGGAGAGCGGCCGTGATATCAAAAAATTTGCTACAGCCGTGCGCAATTATGTGGCGCTGTTGAAACGCGTTTGCGCTAAAGGATATATAAATAATCCGCAGATTTTTGGTGAGCTATTAGGAAAGCTTACACCAAGCCAACGAGCCCAGTATGGAGATTTCGCGTTGAAACTGGACAGGACTGGGGTCGATTTGTGCATCTCACCATCTTTAGAAATTTTATCCAGATTTTTAGAACAATTGGCGCAAGCCGCATCATTTTATGTGTACGCAGATGCTACCACTTCGACCATTGTGCCTGGAAATCAAAACGCTCATCGTCGACATCTAAAACCCTCGCGTCAAGTGCATCACGTTAACGTGCAAAGCGATGCAATGGAAAAGTTGCATCGCGACATTGGGTGTATTTTCATGACACGAAACGTTGCTCGACGCTACGATGGTTTGAAACGGTTCAGAAGATGTTATCAATATTTACGCCAAGGATCGTCGCGTATGACAAGCAAAACAATGTGAAAAGTGCGGTCTTTCACATCACGTTCTTTTACATGTATATAACAACGGCAAGGTTGAGAAGACGACAGAAAGTATGACAAACTTAAGACAAACTCATGCTAAAGCGCTATTAAAAGTGATTCCCGTAACGATAAAAGACATTAACTGCGAAAATAAAATAGTGTTTGTTATGCATTGTTGGACGATGGTGCCACAGTGTCATTAGTGGACAGTTCATTGACAGACAATGTTACGGGAGGCCAAGCGGTGCAATTAGTGATACGTAGTACGCGCGGACACGAGACGTCTGACTCAAAATCTCGCGTGGTGACTCTTAACATCAAATGACCTAATGGACAGTGTCATGAAGTACAGTGCCGTACGTTTAGTGAACTGAATCTACCACCACAAACAGTGCCCGCAACTGTCGTGAAGGTCAACGCCCATTTTTGCGACCTAGGATGCGAGAAGACGAGAGGGGCCAAGCTGCTGCTGCTGCTGGGTCAGGACAACTGGGAGCTTCTAGTCAGCGAGAATATTCGTCGCGGGAAATCCGGTAAACCAGTTGTTTCTTTAACTAAATTGGGATGGGTGGTTCACGGACTCATGGGGACTATAAATAATGAACCAACTAGTGAATCTGTAAATTGCATAGCAACTTCACTACCGGATTTGCATGAGATTGTTAAGGCACAGTTCGAGTTAGAGGCTATAGGTAACACAGAAGACCCGCGATGTTGAACGAGCCAAAGCGATCCTGGACAGTACTAGTCGACGAACTCCAGACGGCTCCAGGTGGGAAGTAGATATGCTATGGAAACATGACATCATCATGTTTCCATAGCATTCCTACTACACCTGCCCGATAATTATAGCAATGCACGACAACGCTTAGATGGTATCAAGAAAAAGATGAAACGTGATCCAGTCTACGCAGAATCTTACAGCAGTCAGATAAACAGGTTAGTAAGTGAAAGCTACGCCCGTAAGGTCGACGACGATTTCAAGACAAGTCCAGTTTGGTATTTACCTCATTTTGGGGTAATAAACCCGGAAAACGCAGGTGGCAGCACTTATCCTTATTCTAAACTATAGCTAATATGCGTGCGTGACCGTGGTGTTTTACCCAAATAATTCCCACAGCTGCCTAAGAACCATAAAACAATAAGGCGCAGCGCTGGCGCTGGCGGCACATTCTATGGGATTAACATATTCACAAAAACATTAACCATAAGTTTTACAATTATTACATCCTATTGCAATATAACGATACAGCTTTCTTTGACTTCAAGACAATGGGTAAACAGTACAAATAACTTTACGATAATCTTTTCCGGAAACTACATACATTATAAGAGATTATTCTTTGGCGGTATATGGAATAAAGTAGCATCTGGTTATCGCTATAGTTTGACTGCTTTTAAAAGGTACCGACTGGCTAATGTTTTAGTCCTGGAAAAAATATGCATTGATCTCTAACATCTTTCCCCCCTGTAACCACTACTAAAATGGAATCTCGCTTCAGTTGATATGTCACGGCTTAGTCTATTGTCTAGGTAGTGTCTAGGCTAAAACATTGCTTATACTAAACAGAAACATGGACTACTTGCTAAGTTACAATTCTATCTATAAGCTACGTGAACTTATACTAGGACACAACATTGCCTAATGAAACTATTTTCTACGTTACAATATTGTCTACACGAAACAGTCCGTGGTACACCGCTTTGTAACTAAGTATGCCTAATTAACCATAACACACACACTTAATTACTAATTCACTTAGATCGCTACGCTATATATTTATCGCACATTGTCCAAAGTCAATTGAGTCACCCACTGCCACGCGTAGCTCGCATGAAATCCACCGGTGTTGTCACTACAGATTCGGGTGGCATCCTCGCACCCGACGTCCGTAGAGCTCGATGGGCAGGGTGACGGGCTGTCCCCTCTAGCGGCGCGTGTTGTTGTCGGCTGTGGCCCGTAGTGCACCCAAGGTGCTTTCTCACGTAGTGATCTGGGGTTGTAGGCTTGTCACTGGTAACGTCCGTCGATCGTAGGCACGTCGACCAGTATTTCTTATTGCCACCAGCTCTTTCAGCATCATCCTGTTTGTAAGGCAGGACTGCTATAACGAGCGAGTAACGGCGATCCTTAGATGTAGGATGCCTCTCGCGACTGATCGCTTTCTTATCGGCTTGTGGCTTGTCTCGTTCTCGGCGTTTACGATCGTAGCCGAGCGTAGGATCGAAGACTCGTAGCTTCCCGTGTCCTAGAAGCCTGCCGGGCTTAAACGCAGACCTGGGACCTCGTCGTACCTTCTCGTCACACGATGTTCTTCTGCGCCTGTCATCCAAAATTTGATGTTTTGGCTGTATCTTTAGCTTCACCGTTGATGCATTTCCTGCTGAACGTGATGATAGCATCAGTGCCGTGCCGTGGTTGCTGACTCCTCGTGTGTTGGCCAAGCGACATGCTTACGTGGGCCGCTATCTACGCGCCGCTCCGATGGCGACACGTCACGCAATACACTTAGCTCACTATTCACTATCACTTCATTGTATACACGCGCAGAGTCCAGCGTATCCGGCACGCTTGATGCAATCACATTTCGAGATGCTGTAGATTTACGAATTACGCATTTAGCACTATTTTCATGCACGTAATCTCGCGCAATTGACACACACGACACACGATGTAGATACCTCTTTCAGTGCATTGTCATTACAATACACCACAGGCTCATCATAGGGACGTGTGGTAGCCACACAAACACGTCCAGACACTGGCGTCTTGTAGGTTGACACAAGTGTCGGTGGCCTGCCAACCCGTAGATCCGCGCACGTGGTCTTTTGTTCGACCACTGCGCCAGGTGCTAGCCTCTCACGACACGCCGTAGGGGTTGTCTCATGGTCATTATTTCTGGTTGCGAATTCTTCTTTATGTCGTGATAGTGCCAAGTTAGATGTTTACTTTCTATATCTTTCAATTTCTTGAGTAACAACAATTTTTCCGCAGCAAGCAATTCTATTTCCTTAATACTTTCTAAAAATCTATATATTGTATTTTTAATTGAAATTTTTCATTTATCTTAAGCTGTTATCTTTCAGCGGCTTCTCGTTCGTGTTGTGTAGTGTGCACCCAAGTGCATGGACGATGTGTCTGGTTTCCCTGCCCGTCTTTTGCTACTCTTCCTGAGTGCAAATCCATATTGACAGGAAAAAAACACCTTTCCCGAAGTTACTTCACTACCAAGCACTGAATTTTCACCACTTTGAGTCACTGCATCAGAGTTTGTTCTTCACAAAAACTATTTCACACGCGATTTTCGGTTGCGGTTACGATATCACAAACAAATATACGTAATTTCACGAAGACACGGATGCGACACAAATATGCGGAATTTAACGTCTAGCCAGCGCTTGCGCGTATAACGGACTACCCCGAGTCTTCTCCGGAGAGAGACTTATAAATGACTCACGCTCCATACTTTGATAGAACGGAGAACGTTGCCTAGGTGGCAGCACCTATACCAAATATAAACTAACTCAATGTGTTTTAACTAGAACCTTCCCGCGGATGCCCAAGATAATACAACAATAGACGCAGCTGCGTTGGCGGTACTTTCTTTGAGATAACAATTTACTCTCGGTTTATTTATTTCTAAAGCTACAATACTGCCTTCGTCGAAATGCAAAACAATAGTTTAAAAATTACAATTAAGCCATATTCTTTACGGGAAATTACATTTAAGAACTATTACCGCCA
This sequence comes from Hypomecis punctinalis, assembly GCA_949316475.1. Taxonomy (NCBI): domain Eukaryota; kingdom Metazoa; phylum Arthropoda; class Insecta; order Lepidoptera; family Geometridae; genus Hypomecis; species Hypomecis punctinalis. Next base: position 24,708,039 of record OX438797.1, read on the forward strand.
AAATTAAATGCTTTATTGTTTCGGTTCCTAAAATAATAAATACGGGCCATCTTTTTGTGATACAAAACAAAGCTTAAATGTCAACTGCAACTATTGTTCAAAATTCTTAAAAGCTATAAAGATATTAACTAAAACTAACATTGTGCGTTTCTAACTAAGTAGTAAAAATTATTTCGCTTCCCAACAGTCATGCTGAAGTCAATCTCATTTTTGGTGGAACCATCGGGGCTCATCCAGGTCCACTTCCTGTGAGGCGGCTTCTGGAAGAAAAAGTTCATCATGAAGAATTCCTCTCTCTCCAGAAAGTCAGCCAGCCTCTGGCCCCTGGGATTCCGTTTTCCATATCCAAATTGCCCCACTCTTAGCTCTTCATCGCTTCTTTTGCCTAACTTTGCGTTAAAGTCCTCCATACCAACAGTAAAGTGGGTCTTAGACGTATGTATGGCCTGACTTACGTCTTCATACATAGTCTCCACTTCGTCATCTAGGTGTGACAAGGTCGGTGCGTATACCTGAATGACCTTCAGCGAATACCTCTTGGATATTCTGAGTATTAGATATACAACCCTGCTCGACACACTTTCGTATTTAGGCTTTAATTAGCAAAAATGCACTCTACATGTTGACATCTTACTGACAATCGTTAATAGAGTAGAAACACCTACACGAAACTACTTAGAAACGAAGAAGGATAATCATCACAATAACGTTGTTAGCGAGGGACTTCTGAACGAGAAAACCGACACCACCTTGGGACCGGTGGTCACCTTCCCGGTAGTAGGGGCCTGCCTTGGCTGGTCTCGAGCTCCGCTGCTCCCAGCCACAGGAGGCCTACAGTACTTCCTTCAACCGCGACCACGGGCGGGGGTCGGGTCCTCGCGGCCCCCCCCCCCCCCAGCGATCGAGCGCCGAACGAAGTACGCTGCCTCGCGTGCGCCGCCGACCGCGTGCCCGCTCCGTCTGCTAGCGACGTCGAGCGGGTGGACCCGGCGCGCCGCGCCCATGCACCGAGCCCATCGAGAGCCCCGTGCCCCAGCTTCGGCCGCCTGCTGACCTGACATTTGCCCCGCAAATGTCGACCTAGCCGCGGCCGCCCTGGCTTAACCCTTTGTGGGGAGCGATCACGCCGCCGGCTGTCGCGCCCGGGCGCGCACCACCCCCGGAACGAGCATCGCCAACCCCACCACACTGCAACCACTTCAGCGACGCGTCGAGCTTGCTCCGTGTCGCTGATATTTCTACCTGCAAGACAACCAGCGCCGGGCTTGAGCGACCACCACATCCGTTTCTAACGATAACACTATCGGTCGCTCGCCCGGCGCACCGGCGCGCCTCAACATCCTTGCTTCGACTGAGAGCCGCATGGCTCACGACCCGGCGGAGTGCACGCCATCGGGCGCGAAACCCACCGGCCCTCGGCCGAAACGAAGACACCAAGACGCGCCGCATATCGAAGCCTACATCGGGGTGAGGTTCGCCTCCCCTGACCTACTCGGACTGACCCCCATTGATTCCAGGGGCGGGTGCTAGACACCCCCCCACCCCATCGGCCCAAGCGCACGCGGCGCCTAGCCGACTTGGATTGACGCCTAGGGACGCCGAGAATTCGATCCCGAAGCAACCCCGCCGCGGCCCGCTCCGCCAACTCGTGTACCCTACACAGAGTGTGTGCGAAGCCGGCCGCCTACCACCTGACACGACCACGCGCCTCTTGATCTCGATCGGGGCGCGTTTTTCCTGGACTGACCACGCGCATCGCGCCTCACCGGACCCCATCTCGCGACGCCCAAGCGTCGCGATGCACTCAACCAACGCCGCTGCTGTCGCCTAGGCGACGTGCGGCCGTACCGGACTCTGCCTCAACGCGAGTCCGCACCCCAACCTAAACTGAAGCCTGCGCCTAGAGGCGCGCATGGACCAGCCCGAGTAGGCGTCGCTCCCGCCTTACGCGGTGAGCCCGACGCCGCTCACGCATTGTCGCCGACCAACATGCTCGACGACCGCAACTTAAGGGGATGTTAGAGACGCGATGCCTGGCTCGCGCGGCAACGCGCTTGAGCCGGGCTAACGATCCCACTCCCCATCCGCATCGCTGCAAGCCCCGACAGTTCGAGAGAGCCCCGCTCCGCGCTTCAGTCGGTCTTGGTCGAGTGTAACTCCCGGACCGACCATTCGAAGCTGCGTTCACTGTACGGACAAGCCACCGGACCCGACGTGCGTCACGTCATCTACCATCGAAGAGGAGGAGATGCCGCCTGCATTTGCATTGTGCAGGCCGAGAGGACTTCAAACCTGAGATGCATTGAAGCCTATAATCATCATCATCATCTATGATCATGATTAAACCACACTTAACCTAAATGCCATGACGGCAGAGGACGTCTGCCAGAATGGCGGGGCGAGGGCGCTGAGAGATGCCGCCCGACCTCGCGGTCGGGATTGGGTACTCGCGCCCTCCCTTTCATTGCCCTACACCCAATGTGGTGTAGCGTCCAGCCCCGGTAAGGAGGTTCGCCTCGAAGCCGGTATCCTGACTCCTATGTACCCTCTTCAAGGGACAGGAGGAGAAGAGCCACGATACGATACGATACCCGGTAGTAGAGCAGGTTTCCAGATTTCAGAGTTATCGTGTCCTCCCCCTCTCTACAGACTTCAGACAACCCCACAATATCCCAACGCAACCTACTCAACTCTTTTTCCAGCTCAGCAATCCTCTCGTCAGTCCTCATTGTGCGCACGTTGTGTGTTACTAGGGCCAGTCGTCGTTTGCGGGAGTGGTAGCCGGGCGTCTGCCAGCGATTCTTAGCTGCCCCTTCTCCGCCGTTACCGGGGCCGCTACCGTAGCCCCGGGCTAGCGGAGCTGCTGGGGACTGGGAGCCTGGTCTTTTAATTTTTTCCATATGAGGGAATTCGCCCATAATCGCCGCGCTGGGCAGTGTGGTGGCGATCGCAAAAACGTAGCTTCGCGACAAGGATGCTGCTGCCCATCCCTGCCCTGTGCCATTTTAGCTACGTTTTAATCGAACCGCCATTAGTCGGTTCCGCTGTACCTCAGTCGGCTCTTACTACACCTGGTACTAGAGGGGGGTGCTATTCTACTCTGCCGGCACCCCACGGCCAACAAATAATTTATTGGTAATTACGAGTAATTATTACATGTCAAATTTAAAATATATATACACTAGTACAGGTTATATTATGTACCAGTTAATCTAATCATTTCAAAATCACTTAACAAATAATAATAATAAAATAGTCATCATATGAGCCGTGGTGGTCTAGAGGTAGTGACCCGCCTTACAATCGTGAGGTCGTGGGTTCAAACCCCCGGTCCCGTACCAATGAGATCTTTGGAATTTATGTACGGAATTTCACACCACTGGCTTTTCGGTGAAGGAAAACATCGTGAGGCAACCTGCATACGTCGGTAGAAGAAATTCGATGGCGTATGTGAATCCACCAACCCGCACTGGGCCAGCGTGGTGGATATGGCCCAAACACCCTTCGTGGGTAGGCCTACGTCCTGCAGTGGACTATTAAAAAGGCTGGTACAGTACAGTACAGTACAGTCATCATATTGATACCGGTAATTTCAAAAAGTCATCAATGTCATAAAACAATTGTTCGCTAAGCCATGACATAAGTTTATTTTTAAAAGACACAACGGAAGGTGCTCAACGCACGTCAGTAGGTATCCTATTATAGACAGACACGTGAGTCGGTGTCACTAGTTGGTCCCTTCTAACGTTGCTCCTCAAAGCAAACCTCAAGTATGTATATACCTCTCTTTTGAAAGACGTCTAGGTGGGTATACGTAAACAAGGCTATCTGTAAGATAAGTTCACATGGTAGTGGGAGGATACGAAGCTCTCTGAAAAACTCAACGCATGAGACGTCGTCTTTCACTCCAAAAATTGGGCGAACAGCCCGTTACTGCATAATAAATGCTATTTTGTACTCGGCAGCGCGGCTCCACACCTCCGACCCGTGAGTGATGTTACTGTGAACGGTGGCGTAGTAGCAAGAGCGCGCGACCTCACGAGTGGCGGTACTCGCGAGCCGCCGGAGCGCAAAGCACGAGAGGCTCAGCTCAGTCTAATACGGGTATCACAGGTGATGCCTGCAACGCTATAACTTGGTAGTAGCGATATACATTTCACAAGTTTGGCGGGGTCTCAGTATACGAGCTAGCTCAGTTGGAAGGGCGTCGGACTAGAGATCCAAAGGGGCAGGTTCAAGTCCTGCGTTCGCGACAATTTTTGGAATATTTATCACAATAATATCTCTTTTAGATAAACATAGTATGAGAAACACTATAAAAATCTATACATACTGTATTGTTTAATTTTATAAAAATATCTCAAGCTACATAGTTAAAAAAGTGGAAATGTACCCGTAAGGCTGGTGCTGACGCGATGAAATCTGGAAACTTAGAATACAGCAAATATGAGATTCAGATAGTAAATATTTCAACCGTTTTGGGTTGGAACTTTAGGGATGTGGAGAACCGAAAGTTTAATCTTTTTTTTTTATTAGTACCTACCTAACTAAATTTTGGTATTTTTAGTAAATGTTTGAAACTGGAACTGGAACTTTTTCTCTGTTTTAATTATTTATTGGACGTTCATTTTTTGGACATAACAAAATAAATATCATTAATATGACCGGATAGAAGCAGTTCAAAATTAATTGCGTTATAAATAACACGCATTTGTGGATTAAATTATGATTACAATTGGATAGTTCTGACTGTGAGGTAATCATTGCTTAAATTATTATAATAATCAGTTTATATTCATGAAAAATTATTGTGTACTTTCATATTACTTTTATATATTTTTCTCCTAAATAAATTACTATCAAACGATTTTTATGACGTGTAAGAAAAATGTGAGAATATTTGATTTCATTGCCATCATAAATAACCAGGAAAGCATAAATTGGTAGAGAGAAAATCACGGCTAGCTGTAGAATCCACATAACTGTGGGAGCCTGTATTATCTGTAACGTATGTGGTGTTACGTCGAATTTATGACCCTCCCACGTTTCCCTGCAAATAATATTTACGAATTTTCACACGTAGCAATAAATAATCCCAAATCTTGATTTTGGCCTTCACGAAAGGTAAAGTAATAAAAAACTTCGAAGAACCTTTATGAAATTATGAAAACATTCGCTCACAACCCTACGTGGACGTTGATTGATGACCCTGACTTGTAAACATCGCACTTTGATCGCGATAGGGTTGTTACATGTGAGTTTTATTACTTTTTAGGAAATAGGGGCTGCGTTGATGCGTTTTTTGTTGATGAAATCCCTATTTAGGTTGGCCTTGGTTTTTATTTGCAGGAAAATACGAAACGGATTGTTTTGTAGAAAAACTATGGTTTGATTTGTGTTTGTACATATAAGTTAATCTATTTTTTTATTCTAAGTTTATTATTAAGAGTGTTTAATATTTACATAATACTTAAGAAGTATGCTAGCGAGGCATCCTACCAAAGGTCTCGAATAGGAACGATATCCATACACCATTAAAAAAAATCATATTAAAGACAAAATTTCAATGTTGTAAGCAATTGAAGCTATAATCCGTTATAAGCCGTGGTGGTCTAGAGGTAGTGACACCCGCCTTACAATCGTGAGGTCGTGGGTTCAAATCCCCGGTCCCGTACCAATGAGTTTTTTGGAATTTATGTACGGAATTTCACACCACTGGCTTTTCGGTGAAGGAAAACATCGTGAGGCAACCTGCATGCGTCCGTAGAAGAAATTCGATGGCGTATGTGAATCCACCAACCCGCACTGGGCCAGCGTGGTGGGTATGGCCCAAACACCCTTTGTGGGTAGGCCTACGTCCTGCAGTGGACTATTAAAAGGTTGGTACAGTACAGTAAGCAATTGAAGAAATGCCTGGAATAATAGCTTCAAGCAATAAGTGCGCTACTGGTGCACTACATTTTACACTCGTTTTTAACAAATTTCCAAAAAAAGGGTACTACGTTCGTCTCTATGATTTTTGTGTTCACCGAAGTTTTTGCCTTTTGATTCCTTTTTTGTTTGGTAGATCAGAGGCTCAATTTTTTATTCGAAATCTGCTGCTATCGGCTAAACAGTTTTTGAAAAATCAACTATAATGACAAAATTACTACATTGACGACACATTAATTCGAGCAAACTATTCGAATTCTGTTCGCGGTAGAAGTTGGTTGTGCTATTTTTGGCAAAAACAATAATAAAAATAAAAATGTGTTTCAGTGAAAACAATAAAGATTTTATCGAGCTATCTATTCACCTATTTTGCATACAAATCATTGCCTCTCTGTGTTTCACACAACAAATTACGCATTTTCACAAAATAATTTTCCTTCAAACCGTTTTTATCAATACTCTAACCAGACAATGGCAGCTGAGCCTTTTATATTTTCACACACGGTTTAAAGTGCTTTTCAAATTAATCGAATTCTTTGAGAAAACTCTTCGTGGAAAATCTTTTGCATATTTCATTTTGAAGCGGGAACGATTTAAAACCTTTTATCAGGTGACGGCGGAGATTAAATTGAGCATGGAATATTTTACTAAAATTGCTTTAAACTATTGATATTTTTATACAACTAAAGGCATGATTCAAAATAGTTACGTGTGAAATTTTTTGACATTTATCCATCAGCCGTAGACATAAGCCTCCCTATAGTCTATAAAATTTAACTTGATCTCTGCGACAGCTGTCAGAAAAATCACGCCTATTAAATCCTGATTTTCTTAATAGTACAGACAGTACCTGTCAATGTCATACTTTATGGGCATACCGATTAGTGATGGGCGACGAATGATTGTGACCACAGAGTTTTAGATAGAGTTTTAATTAAAATATCGATAGTTTATACTGACGATATTTTAAATAAAACTTAATTTATCATTAATTTTATTGTACCTATATTTTAATATCATAACATTTTATACATGTGTAATTAAATTAAACCCAATATATGTTACATTAGCATCGATAATAGTGAAAAACGTCGATAAATACTATCGTTACATTATTATGAGTATTTAATTAATATCATAACATTATTTACATGTGTACATACTTGATCTTAAATAATAATAATAAGTAAATAAAATCCAATTTCTCACCTTCAACTACTCATTCGATTTCATTACAACATTGTTTGAAAATCGATTTTTACCACCACTATCTCAACTCTAAATATGTCAATATGTAACTGTCACAGAGATCAAGTAAAATTTTATAGAGTATAGATATAGATATCCAAAAAGCTTGGTCGCATCAATATATAAAACTGAAAAAATGCCAAGTCGATGGTTGGTCGGAATCGGCCTGCATCTAGTGCGTTCCAGCGCTCGTAATTATATCGTCTACTTACTTGGTGGACTCCCTATGCTGCGCTTGCTGGTACGTGGTCTCCATTAAAGAACTTTACTGCCGCATCGACCATCCGTTCTTCGAACTATGTGCTGTCCCACTACTAAGTAGTATTATTATATCTTCTTTGCCACTACCATCTGAAATTGCTATCCCGCTGGGCTATATCGGTAACTTTGGTTCGTCTGCGGATCTCCATATTTCTTACTTGGATTTTGCAGAGCGACAAATCAGGCTGGGCTTCTGACATAACTCAGAAAATTAACAGAGTACTTAGATTATTGACAAGTAAATAATCAAAGACAGAGTATTGTGAATGGACCACTCTTTTCGCATTTTCTGTAGAACATCGAGATAATTTTAGGTAGATAGGTACATTATTTATAAAATTTGGGTACCTACATTCTGAGAGAAAATTCTTTTCACCCACTTAAATGTTAACTAAATGTTAATTTTTTCAGAAAAGTTTTTAGTTTATGTATACATTTTAGCGAAGTTTTACCGTAAATATAATATGACTCTTTACAGGCTTATATTTAAAAACTGTTTAAACTAAGACGTTCACTAGCGATTGAAGCATTGATTACATGAAAAAAAACCGACAAGTGCGAGTCAGGCTCGCACAGCGAGGGTTCCGTACAATTCCAGAAAATTTCACAAAATTGGGAAGTAAGTTGTTAACATCTCTGTACTATTATTATATACCTTCGACAAAAAAAGTTTAGTTTTTTTCACTTTTCTCGTCATACATCGAAAATTACACATTGTTAATATAATTCATATTTTTTTTTGCATGTGCTAATGAAGTTTTTTTATATGATACCCTACATGATACGATTGACTCACTTTGAATTTTGAACCTATATTTTGTGAATTTTGAGGCCCTATTTTTTGGGATTTTAAAAAAAAATTATAGTTTTCAGATTTATTCCTATATTTGTACTCTAAGGCAATCCTTCTCGCCAAATTTAATAGTTCTATGTCAACGGAGAGTACCCTGTAGGTTTTGATTTTCGTGTGTCGGAATATGCGGTTTTTTACGACATAAACGGCTCTAACTTTTTTAAACGATAACTAAGAAGTTTTTCTTTTACACGACTGCAAGAGACCATATATACGTAAACAGTTTAAATTTCAACTCGATATCTTTACGCGTTCCCGAGATAAAGAGTCTTGACATACACACAGATGGACAGACGGACAACAAAGTGATCCTATAAGGGTTCCGTTTTTTCCGTTTGAGATACGGAACCCTAAAAATGGATTTCCCCTAGTTGATGTATGAATAAATAGAAAACTATGATTACTAGTTGAGAAAATCGTTGTAACAGAGTATTTTGATTATTTCTAACGAAGCGAAAGTATGACTTTATTCAAAGGCCTAAACTTTGTTCATATTCTTGATACAGTTCAAGAAACTTTTTAGTTTTCGTGGAGAAAATTGTTGTGCTCTTTTATTTCTACCACAACTTCAAGAAATACCTAACTGTTTAGTAGAGAAACAAATTCTGTACCTATTAGGTCCATATGTCTTATTTTGGTTTACATTGGCTATAGTTTGTAATGTCCGACAAAAATATGAAAGTGTAATCATTTTGATAGATTTTTTCTTATCAGGTTTAGAAAAAAAGCTTAAGTCAAAAGAAAAGTGATTATCACTTTAAATAAAAAGATAATTTGACCAGAAACAAAAAGATTAGAGGATATTTTAATGCTATACAATGTATATAGTTATGTTACCCATCTGACTAAAGTTTAAAAGTGTAATATTCCTACCTACATTATGTTATAGTAGATTACAATGGATGGCAAACAGTTTCAACCGGAAGATTTTTCAAAAACTGTCATAAATACTCATGTCTAACTCTACAAAAGGTCAAAACTAATTTTAGGTCCCCATTTCACTAATCTTCTCTGGGTTCAGACTTTAGACAGACGCTAATTTGATAACCCAGTCAAAAAACTTCCCAACCAAACTCCAGCGCTTACAACAAAGCAAAAACTCCAAATTAAATTTTCAACAGCAAAGTTCCCAAACTCGTGGTTAGTAAAATAGCGTGAACGGAGTAATTTCTCCACAAAATAAATTTCACTATCTCGAGTTAGAGATAACGTCTCCAAACGAAATAAGATCTTTGAGTTTCTGGCGCCAATTTACTTCCTTTTGCTTTGATGTTGGTTTGAGATCATGTTTAATGTGTTTGGAATTGAGAAATGTAGTTTATGTATCAGTTTCGTTGTGTTTGTATTATATATTATACAGAAGTCAACGACTAAAGAGACTAAAGCCAGGTCAAAAAAACCGGACAAGTGCGAGTCAGGCTCGCATACCGAGAGTTCCGTACAAATCCAGAAAATTTCACAAATTGGGAAGTAAATTGCTAAAATCTCTATACTATTATCATCGATATTTTTTTTACTGTTCTCGTCATACATCGCAAATTACACATTGTAAGAATAATTAAAAACCTGTTTTAACATGTACGAGTACTTAATGAAGCTCTTTTATATGATACCTTACATGATACGATTTACTCACTTTGAATTTTTGACTCATATTATGTGAATCTAGGCCCTATTTTTTTGTGATACAAATAAAAATGTTAGGTTTTCAGATTTATTCCTATATGTGTACTTTAAGACAATGCTTCTGGCCAAATTTCACAGTTATATGTCAACGGGAAGAACCCTGTAGGTTTTGGTTTTTGTGAATGTCGAAATATGCGGTTTTTTACGACATAAACGGCTCTAACCTTTTTATACGGTAACTGAGAAGCTTTTCTTTTACACAACTGCAAGAATTCATAGGTTTACGTACCTATATTGTTTAAATTTCAACTCGATATCTTTACGCGTTCCCGAGATAAAGAGTCTTGACATACACACAGACGGACAGACGGACAACAATGATCCTATAAGGGTTCCTTTTTTCCGTTTGAGGTACAGAACCCTAAAAAGAGCAAACACCTATGTTCATCACATAAATGCTTGCCCTGGGTGGGGATCAAACCCACGCTCTTTGGCCCAGGAGACAGGGTCGCTAACCACTGGGTCACCTTCTACCTATACAGAATTATTCAGATAAGACGTATCAAGCCAACAGCAGATTCAGAACATCATTATGAGCAACTTTTACTGTGGGACCAACCAGAAAACAGAGTTTGGAACGCACTGTTGTCAAGATTTTAAATTTTTGTCACTGGTTGATCAAATGCAGACAAAAAACATTAATGGTTTCTGTTAACTGCATTATTTTTTGTGATCCACTAAGTTTTAGAAAATTAGATTAACATTTCAGAAATCACAGGCAAACTATGATAAAAATTTTGACGACTCTCCATACCTCGACGGTTCTTATAAATTACTGCTAAATAGATTTTTTTTTAAAACATGCTTAAAGCTAAAGTGATTCATTTTTTGGTAAAAAATATGATAATCAAGGTAGGTAAACAAATATATGAAACACATCAAAGGTGACGTCCACAAGTGGTATATTATTCAGACAAAAATCGAACCAAAATGATATATACATGATTTGAAAGCTTGTTTTATGGGCTTCCCAAAAATATTTAATTTAAATTTTTTCACCCCTCATTTTTTTTTAAGCTGAAAAATTAATTGTATGAATAATAACAATACAGCTTATTACTTTTACTAGTTTGGCGATGAAAAAGTGCTTCTATCGTTATTTTACTTGCACTCGTAGCTGATTCTTACACATTCATCACTTAATTTGCTAGAATTAAAAATTATAACCTAGCAGTGTGAACAGTTAGTAGGTACAATGTGACAGAAAAACACTTTAAAAGTGTGTATAATTGGTAAAAATGCTTTTATTTAACAATTTGGAGGTTAATTAATCAGGGTTGCTAGAGATAAACTAACTATTGAGCCAAATATATTTATTTATCCTAATAAATTCAAAATTAATTTAAAAAAAATCGGAGGGCTCTTTTTTATTTTTAACTGTTGTAATAGACTCAAAAATATGAACTCTCTCGAAATGTAACGAGTGTTGTGGTTAGAATTTTTGATTATTATTATACCAGCCTCCATACGTTTTGTGGACATGTCCTTTAGATGCATCTCATTTCATTTCAAAAATATTTGGGATCTGTATGCGCAATTGCAAATGCACTTATAATAATTTTGCTACTCTACGTCTATTTGTATACTAAGTAGTAATCAGCTTTACGCTCTTAAAAGCTCCTTAATCGCTCTAAATACCCTAATATTAAATTTATGAGTACAAAATATAATAATGTACTTCAAGATCTTGAATACCCCTTGAGACGTCTTTAGAATTACTGTCAAAATTAATAAATATTTCCAGTGGAATTAGGGAGGTGGAAAAATGTTGGGAAAGTTTTAATTTCTGAGAGTAAATGGACTTTTTTTCTCTTTTTTCTTCGGAGAATTATTATGGACCTCAGGTTTGGGATGATAAATATGGGAGTTAGTTATCTTGATTATTACATTTTGTGCGCACTTTTTTAAAAACATAATTTAAAAGTAGAGCTTTTTAAATTGAGTAATTTATTTCATGTACCCGTATCTATTAATAACTATTAAACTTGATGTTACTTTTTAGGTAGAAAGTTTCAAATTTATCTTTTTAATGAGTTTTGCTGAAATCTTTTTTAAATAATTTTTCAATTAGGTAACTTACAATCTATTGTATGATAAACTCAGAAGAAAAATATTGGATGAAATCGGATTATCTAATAAATATAAAAAAAATATTAGATATTTACCTTCATATTTAACATACTAAGCTGAAATTACAGAATAACAAAGACGGAAATGACAGCGTTCGTACAAAACTGTTCATTTCTTCATCATCATCATTTGCTTGTATCAACCTGCTGCTTGGTATAGGCCTTATCCCTCCCTTGTACCGATTTTCCCTGTCTTGAAATGATCTCATCCACGCATGTCTCTCGTCTCTGAATCTGACGTCTTCATCCCAATAGGCTCGTGGTGTAATTTTTTTTGCGAGTATCTATGGGTATTCAACAATTCGAATTTCCATATACCTTCCAAAATGTTTTAACTACTTCAATGTACCCATGGTTATCAATTGCTAATAATTTTTTACATAGATGCAAACATCTTGAAAAAGATCTTTATTTTGGGTCTAACTTGCTTAAACTTGGACGGTTTTACGAAAAAAGTCATAACACCAACAAAAAACTTATCACAATCGTCCTTAATTTGCAAGCTTTACCCGAACCAAGTCAAAAAGTAAGCCTAAAAAATCTAAAATCCCTCTGTGGGAGTAAAAAATACCCTTACACACGGAGCGACCTTTTTACCTGACACTGGAAATAAATACGCAACAAGACACATAATGAGAGTCCTGATAACACCGTGTGCAATCTCAGACGAAAATTTCGCTAAGGGGAGACTTTGGTTGGAAGAGGTGGCGTGGAATGTAAAGATATATTTTATTTTTACGGTTTGTATTCGTATTGCTCATTATTATTAGAGTTTGAAAAAGCCGTGGTGGTCTAGGGGTAGAGACATTCACCTTACAACCGTGAGGCCGTGGGTTCAAATACCGGTTCCGTACCAATGAGTTTTTTTGGAATTTATGTACGGAATTTCACACTACTGGATTTCCGGTGAAGGAAAACATCGTGTGGCAACTTGCATTTGTCCGTAGAAGAAATTTGTTGACATGTGTGACGCACTGGACCAGCGCAGCGTGGTAAATATGGCGCAATCATTCTTCGTGGATATGCTTACGTCCTGCAGTGGACTATAGATAAGGCTATATAAGAAAAATGTAAACGTGGCAGAGAAAAAGAGGCCTAAAGCAGGGAGACCTAATGTCTTGAAATCGTTTAGTGTGACATCAGAAAACATGTTCTAGTTTTCAAAATAATAACGATTTGATTACTAATTTATTGCTTTTTTTGCTTACTCTTGGTTAGGATCTCTGTTTTTCTAACGAAAACCATACAAAGCAAAAATTAAATAATATGACCAGTATTTACTAATATTGTTTAATAGAAAGTTGCAGTGAATGAATACAGTAGTTGACTGGTATTGAATTTATTAAAATTATTAGTATTAGTGAATTCTGCAATTAATTTTCATAGGTAACCTGAAAAAATAATTTAAATTGGCTAATAAAGTTGAGAGGTAAGCTTATAAAAAATTTAGTAGGGATAAAGAGGGGATGCCTTGTCCCTTTACCACAAAGCATAACATTGTATGGCGAATATACAAGTTAGTGTATAACACTTACCGGCCGTGACGTCATGGTCTGCTATAGTGCGCTCTTTGTCTAGCTAGAAAAGAAATATGATTGGAACTTCTTTATTTCTAAGTTGATTTTATTATTGTTTTCGTTAATTGGCTCTGTTTATGGTTAGCTGTTACAAGATGACATCAAAAAAATATTGTTAACTAGCCTATTGTCACAAAACGCATTGATTTTGTCAAAGTTAAAAAATTAAAGATGCAAATAGAACAATTCCATGCAACATATTTTTTAACTAATAACATAATTATGACACTGAATCACTGTCAATGTGAATCCAATTTTTTTCTAGTACTCGTACAAGCTCACGCTCAGTAGACGGAGAGGGCTATGCTCGGAGTCTCTGGAGGAATGAAGAGATCCGTAGAAGTACCAAAGTTACCAACATAGCCCAACGGATTAGCAAGTTGAAATGGCAATAGGCAGGGCATATAGTGCGGAGGACTGATGACCGGTGGAGTTGAAAGTTCTCAAGTGGAGACCACGTACCGACAAGCGCAGCGTAGGACGTCCACCCACAAGATGGACAGATGACCTCATTAAGACCGCAGGATCGCGCTGGATGCAAGCCGCTTCCAACCGGTCTTATTGGATATCCATATGGGAGGCCTATGTCCAGCAGTGGACATTCTTTCGCTGAAGGATAGATGGCCAAGCTCACAGCCAAAATCACACATGTTTATCAATTAGTGGTCACTTTATCTGACACCACATACTTCATTTGAGATGTTATTATTACCACCCCAAACACGGTGTCAACTAAACTCCACAGCTTTCCGTCACGACACCGCCCCATACAAATGATTAATAACACTGAGTGACACAAAGAAAACCCCCAAAAATGTAATTACTCGCTCCGCCCATGCGCTATAATCCCAGCCTCACCAGTAAAACTCTCGCTTGCTCCCTTTCTGCGTCCATAATCGAATCCCTTTGTTGTCGAAAAAAAATCTCTACCCAATTTCCGAGAAAAACCTTTGAAGTTGAAACTTTGCTTTCTGCGAAAGAAATCGCTTCAAGTTTTCTAATAATCAGCTTTAATGATGAATGCTTTATTGAGTAAATTAACTTTATTGCTTTCTTTTAGGAAGAGCCAGATTTTATTTGGCAGAGTTAATAGAGATAAGCACTTGGGTAGTAAATTTTTTAGCAGCGAACATGAAGGATTTTACTGGGTGCTTAATTCTTCTGAGATTTTGTAGAAAAAACTTTGACTAAACTCACTAAAGCACGAAAATTGCCAGAGTTGAATTCTTGTACTGATGGATACAACAGTGAAAAATTAAGTTAATAAAATAAAATTGTGAATAAAATCAAATCAGCTCTAAAATGTAGGTGATAAGTATCTCTTGCAGAGCAGACTGTGAAAGAAAATATCATAAAGTTCGCTATAGGAAGTTAAAATGAAGCGTATATGTTAAATAAAATATGATGTACATAGCTATCGAGTGTTTGCGGAGTGACGACTATGTACTATTTAGCACCTCTTTGCGTGCCCGCAATATCCAAACTCCAATGCGCAATATGCAAAATTATTATGAAGCCACCTTGGCCGATTTATGCAGCCATACTTTAAGAAATCTATTTAAATATGACAAAGATCATCACCCAACAATTAGTCGATATGTAAGTTTTTGACTCTCAATAATAATTGTAAACAATCTACCTACTCACAATTACAGCTTTTCACACTCATTATCATTTTTAATAACAAGATGATGCTTTGTGGATTTTAAATAGATACAATATGATCTTTTTTTCTTTTTATTTATCCTTGTAGGTTTGCGTTTGACTACATACTGCCTGATGTTGAGCAGATATGCGGTCTAGGATGTAGCACGCTTACCTAGAAGATACCTATTTACTCGGGATTTGAAGTCGCCCACGTTGTACTTAAGCGGGAAGACAGACCCAGGCAAAGCGTTCCACATTCCGGCTGTTCGTATGAGGAATGAGGATTCGAAACGCTTTGTTCTAACCCGCGGAATGTCCACCATAAAAGGGTGGCGCTTTGGTCGCGTCTGTCTAGCCGTATGATAGAAGAAAAGGGCAGGTGGGACCAGATTGTGCAACTCCTGAGCGCACTTTCCGAAGTGAATCCGATAAAAGGCCATGATCTTGTCATACTAGGCGACACACAAATCGACGGATGAGATGTTAGCCGCAGATGACACTTTGCCGTGTTTGGCTAATTATTGCGCATGTGTGCTCAATTCCGACGTCGTGTGTCGTAGTACGTATGGAGCGCGCGGGAGGTATGAGGTTGGCGGGCGGGGGTGCCCCGGTGTTTCGTCTCTCTGGCTCCCGCGTATACCTATATTTTTAGAAACGTTTCTTAACTTCCCATCCGCCGATTTGTATGGCGCTTAGTATAATTAAGATGAAAATAAGTGTTAAAAAAAGTAAGTCAGTATGTATGTGTAGGCCGGATGGCTAACCCTGGTATCAAAATTATTAAGCCGCCTGAAGGCCTCCGACGTGGCTAAACGGTGAAAACAACCGGAGCCTACATTTTAACGTGTCACCCAAATTACGATAGCGCTCAGACGCTACCCGCATTCACCCATCCGAAGACTACTGTACTGAGATGTTGTTTCACTTCGATTATCGCTAACTAACACCTAGTCAAACTACGTTATGAGCGCTACATATTAGGTAGGTGTAAAAATTGTAATTATACTACATAAAATTTTACTTGATCTCTGCGACAGCTGTCAGAAAAATCACGCCTATGAAGTCCTGAATTTCTTAATAGAGCAGACAGTACCTGTCAATGTCATACTTTATGGGCATACCATTTAGTGATGGGCGACGAATGATCGTGACCACAGAGTTTTAGATAGAGTTTCATTTAAAATATCGATTGTTAATACTAACGATATTTTAAATAAAACTTTTTTTATCATTAATTTTAATGTATATTTTAATATCATAACATTTTTTACATGTGTAATATTAAACCCAATTATATGTTACATTAGCATCGATAATAGTGAAAAACGTCGATAAATACTACCGTTACATTATTATGAATATTTAATTAATATCATAACATAATTTACATGTGTACATACTTGATCTTAAATAATAGTAAGTAAATAAAATCAAATTTCTCACCTTCAACTACTCATTCATTTTCATTACAACATTGTTTGAGAATCGATTTTTTCCACCACTATCTCATCTCTAAAAATGTAAATATTCTATGACAATGTGACTGTCGCAGAGATTAAGTTAAAGGACATGTTCACAAAATGTATGGAGGCTGGTATAATAATAATCAAAAAATCTAACCACAAGACTCGTTACATTTCGAGAAAGTTCATATTTTTCTGAGTCTATTACATCAATTGAAAACAAAAAAGAGCCCTGCATTTTTTTTTAAATTAATTTTGATTTTATTAGGATAAATAAATATATTTGGCTCAATTGGTAGTTTATCTCTAGGAACTCTGCTTAAGTAACCTCCAAATTGTTAAATAGAAGCATTTTTACCAATTAGACACACTCTTTAAGTGATTTTTTGTCACATTGTACCTACTAACTGGTCACACTGGTAGGTTATAATTTTCAATTTTAGCAAATTAAGAGGTAAATGTGGAAGAATCAGCTTTGAATGCAAGTAAAATAACGCTAGAAGCACTTTATTATTGTTAAACTAGAAAAAATAAAAAGCTGCATTATTTTTTTTCAGATAATTTATTTTTCACTTTAAAAAAAAATGCAGGGATAAAAAAATCTAAATTAAATATTTTTCAGAAGCCCATAAAACAAGCTTTCAAATTATGTATATATATATCATCTTGGTTAGATTTTTCTCTGAA
Source organism: Hypomecis punctinalis (assembly GCA_949316475.1). Taxonomy (NCBI): domain Eukaryota; kingdom Metazoa; phylum Arthropoda; class Insecta; order Lepidoptera; family Geometridae; genus Hypomecis; species Hypomecis punctinalis. The sequence goes on from OX438797.1 coordinate 24,725,521, forward strand.
TAATATACCACTTGTGGACATCACCTTTTATAGAGTATAGAGTGTTGACAATCAATTGACATGATCTTGTATTTTTATAACAACTCCTTGTTTTAAATCAGTCTGCTAACATTGCCAGTAAAACAAGCTACATATTATTTATCTGCTCCAGTTCCAACCAGCGACTATTCAATATCCACAATGACAGCCACATAATATCTGAATTTATTCAACTCCATCTCGAGATGGGTTATGCGGCACGAAATTTAAAATTCTCGTTTCAGCGAAGCATTGAAGTTAGTTCCTTTCACTTGGCTAATGGAAAGAAAATACGTATGCGGCGTGCGTCTGCATTTTCAGGTGACATTTTGATGAGTTTTATAATCTGTTTGCTCATTTATAAAATGTTGTTGCATTATGAGGAATGTTTTTTTTTCATTTTATATTTTGGCGTCGCATGGTCAATCCGCGTTGTTTATGCGAAAAAATCGTACAAATGCATAAATATTATTATTTATTTTTCTTAAAAATGTTCAAAGCTTGTTCGTGGGAGATAGAGACCGATTACAAAAATATAACAAAGATTTTGTATTATTCAGAGTACATGATTACAAATTTCATAAACAAGGATTGTAAAATACACAATCATCTCTCAGCATTGTCTTAGGTATCTTGTAAAACTTGTAGTATACTAGTGATAATTAGTGAAATAAAAATTGTGATTAAAAGCTGAATTATTACCAGCAAGAGTGACGCTCGTACTGTTGTTACACCGTGTTATTACCTAAACTCCATAATAAGTCTTCTAGTACAGTCTCCACTGCCTTACTGAGGTGTGACTTGGATATGCTTTGACTTAACCGCATCTTTGTTAGGACTGTGACTTGACTTGTACTGTGAATATTTTGATAAAATATAAAAAACCGGACAAGTGCGAGTCAGGCTCGCACATCGAGGGTTCCGAAGAAACACATAGTTAAAATAATTAAAAACCTGTTTTAGCATGTGCTAATGAAGTTATTTTATATGATACCTTACGTGATACGATTTACTCGCTTTGAATTATTAACCCATATTTTGTTAATTTCGAGGCCCTATTTTTTGTGATTTAAATAAAATGTACAATTTTCAGATTTATTCCTGTGTGTTATATTTATTTATGTGTACTCTGAGACAACGCTTCACGACAAATTTCATGGTTCTATGTCAATGGGAGTACCCTGTAGGTTTTTATTTTTGTGAGTGTCGAAATATTCGGTTTTTTACGACATAAGCGGCTCTAACTTTTATAAACGATAACTGAGAAATTTTTCTTATACACAACTGCAATAGATCATAGATATACGTATACAGTTTAAATTTCATCTAGATAAATATCATAAAGAGTCTTGACATACACACAGACGGGCAGACGGACAACAAAGTGATCCTATAAGGGTTCCGTTTTTGCCGTTTGAGGTACGTAACCCTAAAAATGTTAAAAATTTATGCTTGACACTGCAAAAACAACGTTAAAATATAAAATTTAATCTGAAGAAGAATAAAATTACTATTGCCATTTGCCCGTGGGTGTACTTACCGCTAAAATCAGTATGCGTTCCATATGACCATTGTGATAGCTAAGAAAAAAGAATTTGATTCTGTTCATCGTGTCTGTGCTTGTACTTACAATTTGGCTAAGATACTTACTGAAGGTTTTAGGACTTTTCAAATAAACAGCATTGTCATTTCGGAAGAAAAGGTTTCGGTAGCACCACTTACACTGGCGTTGCCATCCCCTTAAAATGTGACGGTGACATATCAGAAAACTCAACATCTAGTTTTACACATTACTACATCAAACAAGGTTATTTTTTGCAAAAAATAGCATTACCGACTTCACCCGTGTACAGAATTCGCGAATATTTCGCACGGATCGATGTAGCATTTTTCACATTATTGTTGATTTATCAAAAATGGCTCAGCCGAGTTCCATAAAATTTAAATGGTACCAATTTCGAAGTATATTCTTTCCAATAAAATAAGAGTTATTGAAATTGGACTACTACGAAAATAGTTATTCGTGGTTATACATAAAAAAAAAAATACGCGTCGAATTGTATACCTCCTCCGAGTCAAAAATATTCAAATATTTATCACTAACTTATTCAGAACAAAATACGAGACACTTCTCAAATAAAACAACACTGAAAAACTTTGCTACAATTTTTCCAATCTATCAAACTTGTAAAACATTTTATTTACCAACCTCCATAACTCAAGATAAAAATAAAATGAACAAATCCCTAAAAGAAAAACTACAAATCTGTACTTTGATTCAGACAAATAGCCGAGAACGTTCCACAAATCACCTTGAGTGAAGTTCAGCCAAGTGCGAATTTTAATAATTTACTGAAAGTATTTTTAGAATAGATCTACAGATTCTACGGACACTAAAAGGAAGTTTCCACGAACGTTTCTATCCTAATAAATGAGTTTATAGTAAGAGGCACCATTGCTTAATTTTTAAATTTTTTAGCGGTGTTGTGCACTCTTTGGGATGGGTAAAAATGTTAAGCTCACGTCAGGACACGTGACCTGATCGGAAATTCGTAAGACGGCGCAGGGCGCTAGGTCAAATGTGCGTGTCTGATATTGTATTTTACTACATAAATGATAGTTCTTTATATGGTCAAGTTTTTACTTCTTCCTGGAGTGCAACGTGTTACTTTTTAGGGTTCCGTACCTCAAAAGGAAAAAACAGAACCCTTATAGGATCATTTTGTTGTCCGTCTGTCCGTATGTCCGTCTGTGTGTATGTCAAGATTTTTTATCTCGGGAACGCGTAAAGATATCGAGTTGAAATTTAAACTGTATACGTAAACCTATGAACTCTTGCAGTTGTGTAAAATAAAAGCTTCTCAGTTATATAAGTTAGAGCCGTTTATGTCGTAAAAAAACGCATATTTCAACGCTCACAAAAATCAAAACCTACAGGGTACTTCCCGTTGACATAGAACTATGAAATTTGGCGAAGAGCATTGTCTTAGAGTACACATAAAGGAATAAATCTGAAAACTGTACATTTTTATTTAAATCACATACAAATAGGGCCTCAAAATTCACAAAATATAGGTTCAAAATTCAAAGAGAGTAAATCGTATCATGTAAGGTATCATATAAAATGACTTCATTAGCACATGCTAAAACAGATTTTTAATTATTTTAACAATATGTTTGTACGGAACCCTCGATGAGCGAGCCTGACTCGCACTTGTCCGGTTTTTTTGGACTTATTTTCTACCTTTTTCAATTGACCAGTATACTAAACATATTAAGAAACTAAAACACATTATTAGTAAAATCTTAAGCAAGGATTTAACAACCCATAAGGGATGTCAATGTAGGTTAACACTTCCGTCTAGAATTAAACTGGAAACATACTATCGACCGCGGCTGACGGACGCGACTGACAGCCTTTGGATAGATCATTTATTTCGGACAGATCAGTCATTGGATGGGTGACCGCGGTTGGCATTTCCATCTGAGCGCTACCGTGGCTCGCATGACACGTTAAATTGTAGGTTTAGGTTGTTTTACTGTTATGCCATGTCGGAGGCCTTCAGGCGGCTTCAAAACTCTGACACCAGGGCTAGCCACCCGGCCTATACGAACTTACTTAACCCTTATTAAATCGTCCATGACACGTAAAGTTCTCGAATAAGACCACCGCAAGCATCCGCAAGCGTAGCGTATTATTTTATTTTGACATCTTTCAATTTAAGCATATCCTTATCCCGTGTAATTTTTTTCAAAAACTATGTTTCTTTTTCTAGATTAGTAATTATACCAATTATTTTTCGCATAACATCGCAACACCGACTGTGTACCGAAATCGAATAGTGACATCCATGTAAATTATTGTTGATTGATCAAAAACGGCTCTGCCGATTTCGACAAAATAGTGCTATCTCGGGAGCATACCCTTTCGAACTAACAAGATTTTTTAAATCGGTTTACGATTGGAGAAAATATCGATGAACATACACAAAAAAAAACAAAATAAAAACACACAGACTAAGTACTCAGTACCTCCTCTGTTTAGGAAGTAAATAAAAATACCTACATATTTCTTATTTTGACGAACAACGTCAAACTCTATAACTATTATTCACCCTGGGTATAACATAGTGGATTCACTTATTTCTATAAACCGTTCGTTCAGTAAGTTCTAAAATAGCATAACTATCAAAATAATTTATAGTTGTTTTCCGCAACCTTATTGTTGTTATCTACCCGCATGGAGACGGCGCACCATGCTCGATGAAAAACGAGTATTTCGCCGCCGATATGCGAGTCGCCTTAAGCGTAGTAAGATATTGGGTCAAGCGACAGTTGGCTCGCACCCAACTCGCAATCTTGTACATTCATTTTTAGGGTTCAGCCCGCAACAAAAAATCTAACTCAATTTTTACCTTTTTACGTCTTTCATAATTTTGAATTCATACAATTTTGGCTAAATGACGACAATGAGTTTGTTGATAAATGACGCGCCAATTTTTTTGGTTTATACGAAAAAAAGTTCAAATCGAACCAAATATCTCCAATACATGTAGTTGTTAATGACAAACTTATAGGTACTACGACAATAACAGAAAAAAGACAGAAGAAAAGCTCAATCAGTTGTCTTAGAGTAATTGTTAGAAAAATGCAAGGCTAGAAAATGTAATCCTGATAAATAATAAATAGATTTCAAATAAAAAATCGATCATTAATGGTACTGCAATTAGGCTTAAACGTTTTTAGCATTGTAAAGTGATAGGGCGTAACTAATTTAAACCATAATAAATGTAAACACTCAAAGTTACTGTTGGAAGAAATGAAAGAGATTGAAACAACAAAATTCAATGTGAATTTTGTATGAACTTTTGTAAAATATCAGACGTTAAATTAATCGAATTGGCCTTATGAGATGTGCACAAAAATTGCTCGTAGGCATTTCTTGAAAAATCGCAACGTTTAAAAAAATCACAATAAATCCTTACATTCACACGAATTATTAAATTTATTTATTATATATTAAATTAAATTTAAATTCAATTAGATACGAATGTTGGAATCAGTTTAGATTTTTTTGAAAAATTTATTTCTGATGTGCAAAGTTTACAAATACGAAACACTTTTTCTACGGAACCGAGTATGAATTATGCTGCATTTAGCCAATTTTTTATTTCAACATTGTAAAGTAACAGTTTATAACCGATGTAGCCATAAACGAAACACAAAGACCCGAAGTTATTGTTGGAAATAATGCAACCGAAAAATGCATTATTCTAGGCTAAGTTTATGTTTAAGAAATTAATATACTTAATACAGTTTTTGTACAGAACTCAACATGGACGATATTGCATTTAGCCAACTTGTTTCAACATTGTAAAGTAACAGAGCATATCCGATTTAGTCATAGACAGGATGCACAAGAAGACTCAAAGTTATTGTTGAAAAAAATGCGATCTAATGAATAATTCAATTGAACTAAAGTATGTAGTTTTTGTACGGAATCCACTATGAACGATGCATACCAACGTTGCATTTAGCCAAGTTTTTGTTTCGACATTGTAAAGTAACAGAACATAACCGATTTAGCCATAAACGAAACACAAAGACCCGCAGTTATTGTTGGAAATGCATTCTTTATGAGATTCCCGTCACAAAGGATGGGAGATTTGGGTCTTTATTAACTGTGTCATCACGAGGCTTAATTACTTTCTTCGGCGGGCTTTAACTGGAAAAAAATGTTATTAAAGAACGAAATTGGGATGACAATCAGAATCTTTTAGGTAGGTATTTCGCGTTTATTTTAACGGATTGTTAATTACGGGATACAACATAAATACACATGCTATGCAAATTATTAAACTAAAGAAACTCTATTGCGACTCAGTTTTTAACTGAGACTAAATGGACATTATTTTGACAAGGAATTTGATATAATTTTGTCATGAAATGAAATGATTTTCATTTCACCAAAAATAGATTACAATTAAGGTGTTAATTTTGTAGGATTTATCGAATCTATTTTTCCATTCTTTGGCATGTGAAATTTACGACAATGTCATAATAATGAAGTATACAAATCAAGTGTTTGATAATGTCGAAATTTAAAGAAAAAATATGTTTTCCTTACAGCATATGTTTTTTTCTTTAAATTTTAGTAAGTATCTCTTATTTTTGTTGCAAATTTCTGTATTTCATAACCCGCCCCTGATGAACCCCGGTGCAAAGGTGCCCAAAATGCTAGTATCTGATTCAACCGTTAGTTTTTAATAAAATCTTTAAAAAAATAGATTTCTTTTTGCGAACAGCGCGATATCACCAGTGATACCCGGGGTCTCTAATTCAATACCAACTATTTCAAAATAGCAAACCACGACAACAAAATACCTGAAATGTCCTACAAAATATCATAACTCCCTACCGTGTTCTAAATAAAACATTACAAGCCGACTCCCAACAGAAGTTAACCGATATTTTACCGACAACAACAATTAGCAACATCAGAACTAAAACAATTACGCGAAATGATAGTAGCGCATTCCGACTCCATAACAAATGAGTTAAGACGCAACAACTTTGATTACACTCCAACTTACCTGTAAACTCTACAACGGTAGAGCTACTATCGCAATTCTAAACACAACTGACCAAAATCATCGGGAAGGTTTAGTTTGGTATTTTTGCCACGGTGCGAGATAAGGTGGTTGTTGTATAAGCCTTACTTTTGCTATTAGAGCCTTCGAAGTCGGGAAATGTTATAATTATGGTTAACAGTAAATTGTTATGTTGAAGTTTGTTGAATTAAAACCGAGATCGCGACCGAGTTAGCGATTAGTTATGTAGTTATAGAAACTAAAAGGTGAAGGTGAAATGTACGTAACATAGTTGAAAACAAATACTAGGCCCAATTTTAGAAACGCCATCGTAATTATAATAGCAATTTAGAGAAGTTCCCTTTCTTTTTGGCTATATGGATTTAATAGAGAGAGCACTATTTTACGTTGCTACGAGTATTAAAGGACATGTCCACAAAATGTATGGAGGCTGGTATAATAATAATCAAAAATTCTAACCACAACACTCGTTACATTTCGAGAAAGTTCATATTTTTCTGAGTTTATTACAACACTTAAAAACAAAAAAGAGCCCTCCGATTTTTTTAAAATTAATTTTGAATTTATTAGAAAAAATAAATATATTTGGCTCAATAGGAAGTGTATCACTAGCAGCCTTGATTAAGTATCCTCTAAATTGTGAAATAAAAGCATTTTCACCAATTAGACACACTTTTTAAGTGATTTTTTGTCACATTGTGCCTACTAACTGGTCACACTGGTAGGTTATAATTTTTCAATTTTAGCAAATTAAGAGATAAATGTGGGAAAATCAGCTACGAATGCAAGTAAAATAACGATAGAAGCACTTTATTATTGCTAAACTAGAACAAATAATAAGCTATTATTGTTATTTTTCATACAATTTGCTTTTCGCATTTTAAAAAAATTGGAGGGGTGAAAAAATCTGAATTCAATATTTCTGAGAAGCCCATATAACAAGCTTTCAAATGATGTATATATCATCTTGGTTCGATTTTTCTCTGAATAATATACCACTTGTGGACGTCACCTTTGCGATGGCGCCTCTAAAATTGAGTCTACTGCTTAGGTATAATTATGTTCGTTAATGCGCATCAATAAACAAATTCGAAATATTATAATCTTTGCTAACATTAGTTTTTTAGTTTGGAAAATAAAATTTCACGTCATTAATACTACAGACATTTTGATTTATACCTACTATCAGTATAACATAATTCATTGTAGAGCTCATAGAGCAATCGGACTAGCTGATTTTACTGACGTGAAATAGTACTGCGCGAAATACATAAGTCAGTCAACTGGATGACTGTAAATGATATATAATTACAATAAAAATGCTAACATCCCTTAAATAAAATGTAAAAAGTTAATTCTTTAGTAAAATATAATAATTGATGAAATGTCATTATTATATTGTATTAAAACTACGAAACAGAAAGTGTAGATATTCTGTGCACATTTGACGTACTATGTACTTACATCTACTAAGAATTATTGTATACGTAAGTATGTCCTAATTTAACTTTACTCTGTGTTGTGTTTTAAAGTAATATTGTAAGTACTATACTATTCTGTACCTATGAACTGTCCTAAAAACCTATAGTGATTGCAGTCAAATACTAGCCTGAAAAAGTTACTGCAATCTTCACTTTAGTTAAACTACAATAATTTTGCCAAACGAAGCTTTGTATGCAGCCAATGCAGTCTTAAGAAGGCAGTATATCTAGAATTCAACTAGTAGAACTACCTTACAATGCTACTAAATTCTTTTATTGTTCAAATCTTTTGCGCAACAACTATCGAGACAACTATCTCAAACACAATAGTTGTTCACAGCTGAGTAACTAGAGAAGCTATCCGGAAACTTTTCAAATCAAACGTGCATTCGGCGGCCATCTTTGATATATCGAATGAAAGTAATACTATTTTTTGAAAGATCTAAGTTTGACGGTGCAATCTTGGTTAGATCACGGTAATGAGATACCATTATTGTAGTTAGGTTATATAAAACATATTAATTACTATTTATTTAGAAAAAAAACTGCAACTTTATCCCAAGAATTCTACTAATATTATAAACGCGAAAGTTTGTGAGGATGGATCGATGGATGGATGTATGGATGTTTGTTACTCTTTCACATAAAAACTACTGAACGGATTGAGATGAAACTTTGCAATAATATAGTTTATATATCAGAATTACACATAGGCCATAAATTATAATGATATATTGCGTATGCGGGCGAAGCCGTGGGTAAAAACTAGTATGTTATAAAGTAGTATTGTATCTTATTGTCGGTAGTTATTATAGACACTTTTGCTCACTGTTTTTACTAGAATAGGTTATTTAATTATTTTTAATTAATTATATCATACGTAATTACGGGTCAAACTGTCTCTATTAACTGTTATTTAAACTGTTATTTTAGCTATTTTCTTATTATAATCATCCTAGAGATAATTTCGGACTTCCGTTGTTAGACTTAGACCAAGGGTTAGCAAGTATTTCTAGTTGGAGTTCGGATATAGTCGAAAAATTTTAAGGGGGGTCCAGAAAAAAACTAATAATTGAATTGTAGTTACCTATTTATTATTTTGTTCTCAAATCAAATTCTGAAAACACACTGGGCCTCAAAACGGTCTCGAAAGGAACAAAAAATTCAAAGTATCTTCTAAATAAACATCTCTTAATGTCTAACATTAGGTACTGTTTGTTTTAGAAAAAAAATCTTAATACGTATGTCGAACTTAACATTGCCCAATTGAAATAAGGTGACAAGATATTTCACTCCGGGACAGCTTCTTAACTTATACCAAGCTCAAGTCCGATCGTGTTTGGAGTACTGCAGCCACCTTTTTGATGGATCAGCTAAATACCAGCTTGAAGCTTTAGGTTCGATTGAACGTCGTACCTTGCGGATAGTTGGGATAGTAAGCTTGTCGCTTCTAAACTGAAAAGCCTGGAACACAGGCGTAAAGTAGCGAATTTTCTATAGGCTCTATTTCGGCGAGTGTGCGCTCGAACTCCACGACCTGATTACTTCATCTCCTTTTCACAACAGAACAAGTCGGAAGTCGCATAGATACCATCTCTACATAGTCGACGTTGCACCGGCTCGTACGAAGTGATTCGCTTCTTCCTTCATAATGCGGACCGCCAGGGATTAGAATGCCCTGCCTGGATGCATTGTTTGCTGACAATTACAATTTGGATATCTTCAAGTCAAGAGTGAAAAGGTTACTTCTAGGTCTACATACTCCATCTTCGGCCACAACTTTGCTTTCCATCAGAGTTGTTGATGCCTAAATGTAGACCTATTTTACATAAAAATATTGATTATATTTGAGTTTCTTGAAATGTGCATATTTTTCTACGTATTAATTTATAAATGCCGCCTGTTGCCTTCCGTTGACATAGGCCTATTTACCCCATTAGGGGGTTAATTTTAAAATAAATTTAGGGGCTTAGTAGCCAGGTAGGGCCAACCTGGTGAACCAAGAGGAACCCGTGGTGGGGCCGCTTCTCCGGCTTTTGCCTTCAAGCCTGAGTAGAAGCTGGCCAAAGTAGGTGGCGTGCCTTATGGGGGTACCGCAACTGAGGGGGGCTGCAGTGTCGTATGGGAGGCACTGCGGCTGAGGATTGGAGGCCGCGGCGGGAGATGACTGCTGGTGTGTCGTTGCCACATTCCCTGCCTTCCGTGGCCTCCACGGGGTCGCCACCGTTTTGATGGCGGACGCGGTGGGGCTGCAAGGGAAGAGGAGTGTCGGTATGTCGTCGGCCGCTCTCCCTATCCTCTGCAGCCGTAGTGGCCTGTGGCAGGCGTGGCGTCTCTTAAATTGACCCGTCGCATCGGGACCAGGGCTGTCGGACACGGGTACTGTCTGACGCCCAGTGCTGGTTGGTCCCAGGTGGTGGATGGCGTTGTGTCTGGTGTTCGGCACATCGTCATTCTGGCGGGAGCTCAAGCTCCGAGGTGGGGCCCGGTTTGGGCCAGCGCTGACGGGTGCCGCGGAGGAGTGCGCAAGTGTGCCCGTAGCCCCGACTCCAAGCGCAGTGGCGGAACACCCAGGAGTTTTTTATATTGTATACCGTCCAGAAATGGGCGGGAACTCCCACATAACCACCCGCCTGTCCCGAGGTGTGGTGGTATCTTTAAAAGATTTCCCCTGGACAAAATAAAAAAAGGCTTATTTACCCCATAGAGATTTGCCTTTGCCGCCCTTTAAAATAAAATCGTTTGGAAGCGTCTTATTAAATCTATGGTACTTTTGCACTCTTATTATCTATCAAAAAGTGCTTTATAAAAATAAATATGTCTACTTAAAATAATTGTCCCAGATACAAGCATTATGTAGTGCCAACAAACAAAAAGAAAGTGATAGTACTACTAAACCTTAACCAAGCAAATTAATGAAAATACACCGCTATAAAGGACCATAGCACATAACCACAAAATCCAAAACAATGATATATAAGCGCCTAGGGACAAACGCCAGGAGCAGGTGGGCCTGCGTAATTCAATAAAGATGAGAAACAACATCGCAATGTCAACATTATGTGCCTTAACATCTCCACGAAAATGAATGTAAAAAAGGCAGAAGATCAGGCATTAGACTTACGAGTCCAGATTAATTTGAAAATGGCGTCCGCGTGTCATGTTCGTTCCATTCACCGAAAATAGTAAACAAAAGACTGAATGTCACTAGAAATCAAACTGTTAAAATATGATTGGATATTATCGTTAACTAATATTTATCATTCTAATATGTAATGTTAGTGTATTTTTTCTATCATTCGCGATTTTAAAACATAGTAAAATACATGGAGTGTTATACTATAAAATTAGAAATCGCGATGTTCTGCAGCTTTAATAAGAATAAGAATAATTTATTTCCTGACCAGAATGTTGTTCCTTAAGCTAATTTTACTTGAATAAACTAGATTATTATTTATTACTTAAGAAATTTAAATACATGCATTAATTAAAATTTATTGTTGATTAAATAAATTAAAATTAAATCGAATTGGGTACATGTTTTAGGGTTAATTATGAAAGATTTTATATTTAAATCTGTAACAGTGTGAGTAAAGCACGCGGCGGGCAAATTCCTAGAAATTCGCTAAGGGGATGGCGAGTATCCCTTTGCCGCCCGCGTCCCGCGTCCGCACCCCCGCATAGCTCCTTCCGCGCACCCTGTCCGCTCGCAGGTAGTCAGACAGTGGGTCCCTGCCTCTCGACACCGGCGCGCGCGCATTTATTGTTATCTGTTCTATACTAGATTTGTATCGTTGGAGGCATTAAACCCAATGCAACATACTGGTATCTACGTGTTTTCTTAAGCACCCCCGGATAGATAATACCTCACCGCCGCCGAGCTACTATAAGAGCATACGACTAGAGCTGTGTAGGAGTCTCTCTTACAATGGCGCCCATCTAGTGGCAACTGAGAACGTTGATTCCAGTGCAGAACCACCCAGTTCCCGTCGCGTGTGAGAATCTACCAACGCGACGCTACCTAGTCAAAATGCCGCCAATCACGAGGCAGACGAAGAAAGACCACGAGCATACCGAGAGCAGCGGCGACGAAAGACGCGACGAGGACTACGACCCCGCGACCGCCAGCTCAACTCTCGCGCCAACGACGCAGTCCCCGACATCGATCGAAGAGACGCGCCGCGACGCGATCAGCATCAGCGAAGACCAGCTCGCGCGTCTCCTAACAAACGTGCTGAGAAACGTGATGGATGCGTCACCTCCGCTGCATCGCACGACGACGCCGACACCGTCATCGAGCAGCGTGCTTCCGCCGGCTGCGCCAACGGGAAACTTCTCCCGCTGCACCGCGCGATTTGATGGCGTATCCCGTTCTGCTGATGAGTTCGAGGCCTTCATCGACGCTATCACCGTCTACAAGAAGTGCACCTCGGTAAGTGACGAACACGCCCTCCGGGGCCTGGCAATGCTCTTCACCGACCAGGCCGCCGTGTTCTGGCGCAGTATAAAATCGTCCGTGAAATCGTGGGAAGACGCCCTCCGCCGACTACGTGCGATGTACGGCGCCCCACGCCCGGCCCACAAAGTGTTGAGAGACATTTTTGCAAACGAACAGAGTGCTGACGACCGCGCTGAAGCGTTTATATGTGCAGTGCGTGCCAAGATAACGGACCTTCCGTATAAGTTACCGTCAGTGCTCCAGACGGACATTATCTATGGACTGCTGAATCAGAAGACCCGGAAAAGGCTGCCACGTGATTCAGTGACGGACCCGGACCAGCTGTTAGAGCGAGCAAGGTATGTGGAAGAAGCTATGTGCGATGTAAATTCCGATAATTTATCGAATGCACCCGCGGCGGCGACGCGAAACAATCTTAGCCCTCCCGCTAGCGAAGGGAATTGTTACACCGCCAGTTTGAACGCTACGTGCATCGATACCCGTACTTTTGCGCACTCGCCCTCTTGTTCGAACACGTGTAGTACCGACCCGCGTTCTAGTAACGATCCCCCGCCGACCACTATGGCGAAACGTATCCGCCCGCGTTGCACGGCGTGCCTTCGTTTCGGCCATGTCGCGGCAGAGTGTAGGTCCGCAGATAAAAGCGAAACAAGTAAAAACACCGCCCGTACTAAGTCACCTAGCGCGACAATGTCTTGCTATGGATGTGGTAAGCTCGGTACGGTACGATCGAGATTCGAGACGTGTCGTCCCAGCCTCACTGGAAAAGCCGAGTTTAGAACCGTCCAATTTAATAACGTCAAAATCGATCATTCACTCCAGTCGCGCCCGACTGTGCGTTTAAAAGTGGCTGACCGTGTGGGAGTCGCCGAGCTGGATACCGGCGCCACCCACAGCGTAGCTAGCCCCAGCCTCTACGTGATACTTACGGCCAGCGGCGCGAAGTTCGTAGAGGAACGCCGTACGGTGACACTCGCCGACGGTAAACAGCAGGTAAGAAAAATACTTACTTGCAAGACTACGGTCCTGTTGGAGGGACGCAGCATACAGTCCACGTTCGTGGTGTTTCCAGGAGCTGACAATAAGACCCTCCTTGGAAGCGACTTCATCGTGCGCGCAGGTATTGTACTTGATCTTCCACAAGGTACCTGGTGTTTTGCTAACGCACGCCACGCGAAGTTCCCATTCGTGAAGTCGTATGACTCCCTTCCATCAGCGTCACCACCCAGCGCCGATGCAGAATTAATGCGCATCGACATTGAGAGCCCACGAGATACAGCCGACGTTGATTCTAGGGGGAGAGGCCAATCAAATTGCGGCTACGTCCTCCCCAGTGACGATGTTGACTCCAGGGGGAGAGGCCAGTCAAACGGCAGCAACGTCCTCCCCGATGACTTGCTGAATCGCAGACCTAGACCTAACAAAACAGCTCGCCAAGTCGCCCTTAAGCGTCGACTGACGAGAGCTGCCGAGACGGTAGAGCACGCGAAGAGCTGCGCGAGGTATCAGGGAGTTAAGCAGACTGCTGCATCGCCCCCGTCCCCAGTTCTGGTTCCGGCCTCCGTTCGCCAATTCAAGGTAAGTAGTAGGTCTCTCGACGCAAGTAATATTCACCAGATAGCGCAGTCACGCTCTGAGCACTTAATAGTAAGTAACCAATGTTTGGTCCGAAATTATAACGCAGGTGACCACGTTCCTCCTAGGACACGAGAACAGACCGCGAACATGCTACGAAAGGACGGTCTAGACAAGAAGGCAAAGTTTGCAAGCCCTACGTCGTACGAGCTAGCATATCCGACGACAGGTGAGTTTGGTAGCAAACGTCACGTCTCGCAATTCGTCTCGTACACCGGTTCAGATATTTCGCCTATGAGAGAGAAAAGACGTCGTGGTCGGCCGCGCAAACTTACGGCTAGCTGTCCTAGCCCGAACGCGAGGGCGCTATGTTCGAACTAGAGGGGGAGGATGTAACAGTGTGAGTAAAGCACGCGGCGGGCAAATTCCTAGAAATTCGCTAAGGGGATGGCGAGTATCCCTTTGCCGCCCGCGTCCCGCGTCCGCACCCCCGCATAGCTCCTTCCGCGCACCCTGTCCGCTCGCAGGTAGTCAGACAGTGGGTCCCTGCCTCTCGACACCGGCGCGCGCGCATTTATTGTTATCTGTTCTATACTAGATTTGTATCGTTGGAGGCATTAAACCCAATGCAACATACTGGTATCTACGTGTTTTCTTAAGCACCCCCGGATAGATAATACCTCACCGCCGCCGAGCTACTATAAGAGCATACGACTAGAGCTGTGTAGGAGTCTCTCTTACAAATCGTATTTAGCTAGTTGTGAAGCACTAGCTTCCACGGTAGGATTCCCTGTGTTTGTGGAAGCTAGTTCTCTTCAGGGATGATTTGAAACAGAGAGTTAGTAGGAGTGAATGTTTAATAGTGTAATTGCTGGTGAGTTGTATGATCACAAGAATAATTATTATATAATAGTTCGTGTCAACGTTTTCAGTAATGACATTTGTTAAATTAATTTAAAGGAATAGGTACTAGTTTGTAGGGCGAAGCATTTCTTCGGTGCTTTTATAACTGAGTGTAAGAAGGTATTTCTTAATTTTGTTTTTACATTTGTATGCAGTGTCATCTATCTATTATATAAAAGGCTTCCCTGAGTGACTGACTGACAGACAGCCTACAGCCCAAACCGCTTAAGATATGAGCTTGAAATTTGGAATATAGGTACATTGAACGACGTAATGGAGCACTAAGGACGAAAATTTTGAACTTTCGACCTCTAAAGGGGTAAAACGGGCCCTTTTCGTTTGTATGTAACTTTTTATTCCCTGTACCGATTGACTTAAAACTTTGTATACATGCTTTTCAAACAAAATAAAAGTTACGTTTTTTCCTGTTTTTCCGAATTTTCCTCATCTAAGGGGTCAAATAAGGTCCCAAAGTTGGTGAAAAAAGCGTCAATTACATCGAACCAGCTGAACGGTTATGGTTGAAAATTGGTATGAAGGAAGCACTCAGCATGTTTTAATACAGGAACTAATAAAATCCAGGAAAATCTATAAGGTTCCTTAGGGATACGCAAAATTAATAAGTTTAGGCTACAGCCCAAACCGCTGAAGATATGAGCTTGAAATTTGGAATATAGGTACATTGAACGACGTAATGGAACACTAAGGTCGAAAATTTTCAACTTTCGACCTCTAAGGGGGTAAAACGGGCCCTTTTCGTTTGTATGTAACTTTTTATTCCCTGTACCGATTGACTTGAAACTTTGTATACATGCTTTCCAAACAAAATAAAAGTCACGTTTTTTCCTGTTTTTCCGAATTTTCTTCATCTAAGAGGTCAAATAAGGTCCCAAAGTTGGTGAAAAAAGCGTCAATTACATCGAACCAGCTGAACGGTTATGGTTGAAAATTGGTATGAAGGAAGCACACAGTATGTTTTAATACAGAAACTAATAAAATTTAGGAAAATCTATAAGGTTCCTTAGGGATACGCAAAATTAATAAGTTTAGGCTACAGCACAAACCGCTGTAGATACGAGCTTGAAATTTGGAATATACGTACATCGTACGACATAATGAAGCACTAAGGATGAAAAACGTACCCAACTCTAACTTACGGGGTAAAACGGGCCCTTTTTGTTTGCATGTAACTTCTTATTCCCTGTACCGATTGACATGAAACTTTGTATAGATGCTTTTGAGACTAAATAAAAAATATGGCTGTACCTGTTTTCTAAATTTTCCTTAAAAAAATCCTTAGGGGTCAGATACGTCCCAAAACTTCAATGCGCTTTTTTAAATAATGTAGTATCTAGGATTATGATAATGATAGTTTATCTTTAAATGGGGCAAAATGGGTCCCCAAAAGTTTACGATTTTTTTTTATTTTGTGAGCCAATAGTCTTAAGCTTAGCGCACATATGGATCAATATAGGTATTTTACTATGGGATCAACCCTGACAAGCGAAAATTACCTACATTTTCCATACATTTTGTCGCGGGTCGATGATTTTTTTGTGTTGAACAGCTGATTTTATTCACGTGCTTTTGGGGTTGGTACCATTGTAAAAGTTAATCAAATTATGAGTATAATAGCATCCTAGAATATGCCTGACTAGAATTACGACTTGTGTGCCATTTTTTCATTTGCCTGGAAAATTAAATTTCTAATGACTTAATGAAACATGTTGAATACCTGTATTAATAGTGCACTACTGAAAATAGGTACTACGGATAGCACTACGGATAATAGAAACAGGTGGGTCTTAAGATGAACATGGACAAGACGAAAGTCATGTGTAATTCCCATGCTTTACCTACCTACCCCGATTTCTGTTGGAAACTCGGTTCTTGAAGTCGTTGACTCGTACGTCTACCTAGGACAAGTAGTCCAGTTAGGTAGGTCCGACTTCAACAAAGAGGCCAATCGACGAATTCAACTCGGCTGGGCAGCGTTCGGAAAAGTGCGTAGTGTCTTCTCGTCCGACATACCTCAGTGCCTCAAGTCGAAAGTTTCCGACCAGTGTGTGTTGCCAGTGATGACTTATGGCACATAAACGTGGTCTCTCACTATGGGCCTTATTAGTAAGCTCCAAGTAGCCCAACGAGCTATGGAGAGGGCTATGCTTGGAGTCTCTCTGCGAGATCGAATCATTAATGAGGAGATCCGTAGAAGAACCAAAGTTACCGACATAGCTCAACGGATTGGCAAGTTGAAATGGCAATGGGCAGGGCACATAGCGCGGAGGGCTGATGACCGTTGGGGTCGAAAAGTTCTCGAGTGGAGACCATGTACCGGCAAGCGCAGCGTAGGACGTCCACCCACAAGGTGGACGGATGACCTCATTAAGACCGCAGGATCGCGCTGGATACAAGCCGCTTCCAACCGGTCTTATTGGAGATCCATAGGGAAGGCCTATGTCCAGCAGTGGACGTCCTGCGGCTGATGGAAATAAAAATAGGCCTATCCGCGAAGGGTAATTGGGCCATATCCATCACGCCGGCCAAGCATGGGTTGCTGAATTCACATACGACATTGATTTTTTCTACGTACGTACAGGTTGCCTCAATGTTTTCCAGCAAAGAAAAGTGAAATTTGTTACATAGTTACTCATACAATTATTATTATTGGCTCCCTCGGTGGCTCAGTGGTTGACTCTGACTCCTGGGTCAAAGAGGCGTGGGTTTGATTCCCAGGGCAAATATTTATGTGATGTTCATATGTGTTTGCACTGTGTCTGAGTGTTATTAATGTATTTTTATTTATTTATTTAACACTTTATTGCACACTATTTGTACAAAAGGAGGACTTAACGCTAAACAGCATTATCTGCCAGTCAACCTACATGTATAAATAAATATATCTTTATTGTACACAGAGACACAGTACAGAAACTATACAATATGCTGTACAATGGCGGCCTTATCGCCTTTGGCGATTTCTACCAGGCAACCTTTGGATGGACTGGAATTATTCTAAAAATAGGAGTATGGTCGGTGGTGTATACAATACAGTACATACATTGAAATACATGTATATGTAGTATATCAGTCTCTGCCAGCCAAATCACAAACTTTGCTTAGTTTGGGATCAGAGACCGTGTGTGAGATGTCCTCCGATATTTATTTTATATATTTGTTTATTATTGAGTTAATTTCAGAAATTCGGCAATTTGTCATCCAAAAATTCACGTATGTACTCTGTAATAAGCTTTAGATACAAGTAAATTAAATAACCAAATACTGAGACAATTCAGGCTAAACCGTAGGCATTATTTTGCAAGTAATACATTAATAGGCTCAGTTATGAAGACGCCATAGTAAATATAATAACAACATAAAAAGTGTTCTCTCTATCGAATGCTTAAAGTGAAAATGAAACAGATATAATTATAATAATTAGCTATTATAATTACGATGGCGCCTTCATAATCGAGCCTAATGCGGGCTTAACCACGAGCTACTATTATTTTAAGTAAGTGCCAAGAAAACGCGGGCCTAACTGTGGGTTTTTATCATTTTAAGCAGTTACGAAAATAACGCGGGTCAGACCGTGGGCTATTATCATTACAAGCAATACAAAAACGCAGGCTAACGGCTTGTTATTATAATTTTAAGGATTTATTAAGACAACACGGGCCAGACCGCGAACTATTAGATATTATTATAAGCAAATGCCAAGATAACGCGGGTTGAACCGCGGGCTGTTATTTTAATCAAGTAAGTATTAAAACAACGTGGGCCAAACTGTGGGTTATTATCTATGTAAGTACCTAATTATTAACACAACGCGAGCTAAACCGCGGGCTTTTATCATTTTGAGCAAGTACTAAGACAATACGGGCCAGACCATGGGCTATTATCATTGTAAGTAATACGACAATGCAGGCCAAACGGCGAGCTTTTATAATTTTAAGCAAGTATTAAGACATCGCAGTCCATGCTGCGTGCTATAAATAACCATCTTAAGCAAGTACTAACAATACGCGGGCCAAACCGTGATCTATTCTCATTATAGGCAAATACTGTAACAATTTTGACCAAACCGTGGGCATTATCCTTGCAAGTAATTTTAAGCAAGTATTAAGACAACGCGGGCCAAATTGCGGACTATTAGATATTATTATAAGCATGTACAAAGACAACGTAGATCAAACCGCGGGCTCTTTTCATTTTAAGTAAGTACCTATGTACTAAGACAACGCGGGCGAAGCCGCGGGTTTTAAGCTAGTTAACTATATTCAGCTTTTTGTTTAGTTGGGCATAGATGAAGCTTCCAAGAAAGTTATAACATTTTTGTCCTAATTTAGTTTTAGTGTTAGCCACTTCCCATCTGAAGGTGCGTTTAGATTTGCAGATATGTAATGCTATCTTATGAAATTCACTAGCGCATGCCAAAATAAAAAGCTGTCGAACTCGTAACTGTTTTGTGTCCCGGTATAGCTCATCAGTAGGGTATCTAAAAGGTTTTTTGTGGGCTACCTTGAGTAGAAGCTTTAATGTAAGGTAGTAATTTAAATATATGCTTTAAAAATGATGTAATCGAGATTTAATGATTGCGCATATTATGTCGGACTGCATCGCAGTGCAAAATTTCGCTCAAATCGCTTATATGTATTTTATATGAACTAAATCATACTATGCCAGGGCGCAGCGGGAAGCATTTTCCTCATTTCCATACTAATATTGCGCTGCGGCCCGCTCCGCTCCGCTGCAGCCTGACATAATGAGCACGAACCTTTAATAGACAGTAGGTACCCGCACCTATCCTACCAAATATCAAAAAATAAATGAGATAACCTTTGATTTATACCAATAAACATAGTATTTCATTTTGGCATCCAAAACCTTCACAAATTACTCTTCTAATTTATTTTCAGTGGCTGAAAACATGGAGTTTACCAAGCGACTTTATCCTAGTCCTCTATTTTTTTCCATCCATGTCCATTACAATAGAGATCCATTACCCGCTCACAAAACCGGAAATAACCAAGTATCTAATATTATAGATATAGTAAGTATTATTGTGTATGACTTGTTCGTTTGAATCGTCACAGTGGAAAAAATGTAGAAGTAGAGAGTATTGCTACCATATTTATTATTTGCCAAAAACAGTACAATCAACTTCAATTTTTGCAGTCTACGTAAAAAAATGAATTGCTCGGATTTATCATTACGCTCGAATTCTTTTATTAATATTAAAAATTATTTTTATAATATTGAATTAAATGTTACTTAATGACGGTCTTAATTTTATCAGTCTTTTAACAAAATGATACCAAAATTAGTCAGTTCTTTTAGGCACTTTAATGCCATATAATTATTTTTTGTAAAAAATAGCATGACCGACTTCACCCGTGTACAGAATCATTACATAGTATAAAACAAAGTCGCTTTCCGCTGTCTGTCCCCATGTATGCTTATATCTTTAAAACTACGCAACGGATTTTAATAAATAGAGTAATTCAAGAGCAATATTTTCATGTAACACACCTGTGGTGCGAAGCCGGGGCGCATCACTAGAACGCAAATATTATGCACGGATCGATGTAACATTTTTCACATTATTGTTGATTTATCAAAAATGGCTTAGCCGATTTCGATAAAATTTTAACTAAACCAATTGCAAAGTATATTCTTTCCAATAAAAAAAGAATTATTGAAATCGAACTATTATGAAAAAATTTATGCGTGGTTATACATAAAAATATATATACGCGTCGAATTGTTTACTTCCTCCGGTGGTTCGTCGGTCACAAATAAGATAAAACTCATGCGCACATACTTATTATATATACAGACACACAGATAACATTCAGGAAAAAATTATAGCACCTCTCATTTACGTCAAAGATTGTAATGACGAAGATTTTCATCAAGATGTAATGCGCGGTCTCAGCTTGCTAGTAATGCATCTTAATAAAATTGTCAAATAAGGTCGAAACTTTAGAAGACTTGTTGTATGTCATAACAACCACGCATGTGTTATACCTATTCCAACTATAAAGTTGTGTACATACCAAATAAAGATAAAAAAAATAGTGCGTGAATGGAATCCCTCCGCGCGGAAGAAGTGAAACTTCGTAATGTGGAAATGAAAATAGGAAGGGGTAGAAATTGATTTACGTTTAACGCAACAGTGCTTTCATACCCCTTTCATGGTAGCGTTAAATGTTTGACGCAACTTAATCGCAAAAATTGTCAATCGCTTCATTTGTTTACGTGACCGATGCCAAATCACACAATCCAGTACTTACCGGATCCGTAATGAAAACAAAAACAACCTCAGCACGGATTAGTCCTGTCCAAAAGGCGCTAGTTTCCCGGACAAAGAGAGCTGTTTATCCGGAATGCTCAGAGCAAAAATATTACTTTTGCCACATGAATGACGCCCACTAATTAAGCTGAGATGACACCAAGACGTTCATTGTCACTAACCAAATATTATGCGCCAAGTAACAAATATTTTTAATTGATATAAAAATATATTATATTTCACCAAAAATGGTACAACCGACTGCAAAAAATGTGACGTCCACAAGTGGTATATTATTCAGAGAAAAATGGAACCAAGATGATATATACGTCATTTGAAAGCTTGTTATATGGGCTTCCCAAAAAGATTTAATTTAGATTTTTTCACCCCTCCAATTTTTTTAAAATTCGAAATATAAATTGTATGAAAAATAACAATACAGCTTATTATTTTTTCTAGTTTAGCAATAATCAAGTGCTTCTACCGTTATTTTACTTGCTTTCATAGCTGATTCATCCACATTTATCTCTTAATTTGTATAATTAAAAATTATAACCTACCTTTGTGACCAGTTAGTAGGTACAATGTGACAAAAAATCACTTGAAAAGTGTGTCTAATTGGTAAAAATGCTTTTATTTAACAATTTGGAGGGTTTTCAATCAGGGCTGTTAGAGATAAACTACCTATTGAGCGAAATATATTTATTTATTCTAATAAAATCAAAATGAATTTTAAAAAAATCGGAGGGGTCTTTTTTGTTTTTAATTTTTGTAATAGACTCAGAAAAATAATATGAACTTTATCGAAATGTAACGAGTGTTGTGGTTAGAATTTTTGATTATTGTTATACCAGCCTCCATACATTGTGTGGACATGTCCTTTGTATAGTTCGCTTCGAATCAATTGATTCCATTTTTAGATTATTTTTTTATATATTTTTAAAAAATAAGCAAGTTGAAATGCCACTGGTTAGGGCACACGCTGCAATAAACAAGAATGTCGAAGACTTTTCTTTTCCCTTGCTGTTTCTGCTTTTCATGATTGCTTTTCCGGTTCTCAGCAGCATACAAGTTTTATTTATCGATGGGTAGTACTCTTTGATCACTGAGTTTATGATTTTGTTATTACCCAATTTTTCTATTAACCTACAATCAAACTCAAACGTATTAATAAAAATGTTATTTTTAAACTTTCGCGATTTGAACACATTATTATTATATAAGTTCAAATTGAATTGGCGGTACCAGCTGTTTCACATTCCAATCTACCCGTGAGCACGGGCGATGCAAATCAATCAAAACGTCGGGATGAGGAGGTATTTATTTATCTCGTAATTTTAGTGCGCGATTAGTCCCATTAAAGTTTGAGGCGATGATGTAATAAAAGTTTCACCTTAAAAACCTAACCGTAAACATTTGACTAAAGAAAGTAGCGTGGTTTTTGCACAGTTTAATTAAAGTATAGCACAGGTAATACTCATGTTTTTTTTTAACCATTTTTAGTAGCCGTAATCTACTAAAATAAAGCGCGAGTACCACTTGTGATATACTTTAATTAAAATAACCGCAAAAAAATTTCAAACAATCTTGTTCTGGTGTAACATCACCTTTTCTGTGATAATGTTTGTTGTCACATAATCGGTTTAGTTGGAATTGCTTTCCTCATAGATTATGTGGGTAGTCATGAAAAATGAGCAGGAAAAGCACAAATAACTTATTTTTGGTTACAAACATACACACACACAAGTTTTTGTTTTGCTTCTTTGACATACTTGGTAGGTAGCTGTACAGTTCTGGATATTAATACATTATTATTATATGATAAGGAACTAATTGCGCACTAAAATTACGAGATAAATAAGTACCTCATCATCCCGAAGTTTCGGCCGAGTTGCATCAATCATCAAATTTTAGTGCGCGATTAGTCCCATAGCATATAATAATCATACAGCTCTGGATCCTCAGCTAAATAGATAGCTAGGGCGGTTGCAAGATCTTTTTCTGGGAGAGGCACAAGGGGCGGGCGGGCAAAAAAATCAACAATAACTGTTAGAAATAGACAAGATTTATTTTATTAGATATTAGATTATTTATGTTCTTACTGTTTATTTATTAATTATTCTAAAGCTGTACTGTACTCACATTTGGATAGTTCACTGTTACATGAGCAGGCCTAAGCAGGGCGCTTGGGCTACATCCTACATGTTCATGTGATGCATGTGTTCAAAGGTGTGAAAATGCTACATCGATCCGTGCAAAATCTGTAAATGGTTGAAGTCGGTCATGCCATTTTTTGCGAAAAGTAATTATGTCATGGATATAGTTCAAAGGTTGGTAGGCGACATAGGGCTACTTTTAATCCAAAAAAATCACTTTTAGTCTTTGCATGGGTGACCGCGGGTAGCAATTACAGCTGAGCGCTACCGTGGCTCAGATGGCACGTTAAATTGTAGGTCCCGATTGTTTTAACCGTTCGGCCATGTCAAAGGCCTTCAGGTGGCTTAAAAATTCTGACACCAGGCCCCCTACCGCCTAAGCAATAGCAATCGTAATAGCAATCGTTTATGACTTCATTTTAGTCATCTAGCACCGCCTATGTGACGTTAGCCATCAATTGCTTTGCGCGGATTGCGAAAGCAATCGTTGAATGAACAACTTTGATGGCTAACGTCACATAGGCGGTGCCAAATGACTAAAATGAAGTCATAAACGATTACTATTACGATTGCTATTGCTTTAGGCGGTAGGGAGGCAGGGCTAGCCACTCGGACTATACGAACTTACTTACTTATAAAAAAAACGCGTTCCTTTTCTAGCTAATAACATATAACATACATAAAAATTCTTCAGGTCATAAAAACATACAGTAGCTAATTACCTAAACAGACGTTAAAATTACTGAACTGATAAAAGATCACATTAGAACTTTTCCAACGAAGCCTTCCCGGATACGTTATTAAAAAAGCTCTGTCAGTGAACTAACTGAAATCGGTCTAATTAAACGTGCCATCCCATCACGGCATTCCAAAGAAGAAATAAACGAGTGTTTATGTTACGGTTTGAATCGATTGTGGAACTGGCCTTTCCAGAATGTTTGGAAAGAAGGATGCACGGAATTAACCTGTCAATATTTTTTTTTGTTAGTAAAAAACCAAACATCTTTTCTAAAAATAATAATTGTGCTTCAAAAATATTGTGATTTTTTGCTGTTTTCATATCACTAGTTGAAACTAATATTAACCCACCAGAAATATTACAATGATTTTTTTATTCTTTTTACATTACGGATTACATACATAGAAGTGGCGGTATGGTCTTAAAGGCCTGCCCAAAAATGGGCGAATTATTTTAAAATATCAATCTTTTATTACTGTTGCTGTCAAAAAAAAGGAAATGTCAAATTTAGTCAATCAGATGATGTATTCAGAGTTGCCAGACTTCGTTCTCGGTATTCTGATTTACGGGACGGGCCGCTAGTGTTACATATTTTAGAATCGTTTTGTAATTTATACTTTAAATCAGGTTCACATAATGTGGTCACAAGCTGTCAAATGTTAAAATTAACGAATAATTGATTATTAACGACGTGCTAGCGAAGCGTTTATGATTCAGCACGGATAGCACGGCAACGGGAGAAAAGAATTTTATCCACTTTCTGTTGTCATTGTCAATCCATACTTTATTTCCTCTTCTAGGAGATAATAATGGTGGAAAGAAGATTTGTCCCCTTGCCATGCTACCCGTGCAGGACCTAAAATTTTCTTTCATCTGTCCAAATCTTAGTTTTGATGATGTTCCTTCTCAATAGGTTGCATTTTTTCATCTGTTATGAAGTTCGTTTGGATGTTGCTGTCCTGAGGTCTACTGTTCGGACAAATAAAGTAACCAGTAACATGTTAAGAATATTTAGTATTTAATAAACAATGCGAAAACAGTTCCTCTGTCCTCCTCGTAGTCAAGTATTAATTTCCCACCGTACGCGGTAGCTGTACAAAAATCAGAGACCTTTGACCCCGGAGTCATTGATTACTCCCTATTAGTATTCTTCTTACAAGAGCAACAAAAATCTCCCATACACGCGGACATATGTAGCGTACAGGGCAACGCCCCACGGACGTGACGTGGCTGGTAAAATCATATCACGGGGATATCGAGGACGTATTGAGGACGCATCGGACGTATAGAATACTTGTATTTGCTTGTATTGATACTATTGAACCATTGTACTTGAAAGCAGCTTTCAAGTACACTGGTTCGATAGAATCAATACAAGTATCTCTGAGAGAGTTTGAATCTTTAATAAGTAAATGATAGAGCAATAAAAATCACCCATATACATATATACGTCTTCAGAAGAAATTCAATGGTGGGATTCTACTGTTCTGCTCTGGTCCAGCGTGGTAGGTCACCCTATGTGAGTAGGTGGGCTAGGTGATCTTGTGACAGAAGCATCAAAAATCTACAAAAATGTACAGAGGTAGACATATGTAAAGTACGAGGCAACGTCGGACGGACGTGACGAGGCTGGTAAAATCATATCACGGAGATATCAAGGACGTATTAAGGACGTATCGGACGTATAGAATATTAATACTAGTTCTTTGTACTTGAAAACTCTGAATGAGCTTGAAACTTTGATGCGTAAATGATAGAACACCAAAAACACTCATATACGTCCTTAGAAGAGTTAGAAGAAATTCATCGGCGTAAGAATTCTACTGTTCTGCTCTGGCCCAGCGTGGTAGATCACCCTTTGTGAGTAGGTGGGCTAGTGACCTTGGGATAAAAGCAACAAAATTCTCCTAAAATATGTACACAGGCGCACACTTGTAACGTACAGGGCAACGCCCGACGGACGTTGGCTGGTAAAATCATATCACAGAGAAATCGAGGGCGTATTGAGGACGTATCAGACGTATAGAATACTTGTTTTAACCCGCCGTTTGTGACGTCAATTTGGCTTACATCGTTTGTGACCCCGGTGTCACGCACCGGGTTTTTCAAGTACAATTTTTTTATTAATAACATTTATCCTATTTTAAATAATTACATCATAAAAATACGTGTTTTCACTATCATTTAACATAGGTATTATATAAATAAATTGTCATTTATTAGGTCTTATAGAAACAAAACTGAAATGCCTAAAATTTGCCATTATTTGAACCAAGTCATTCGATCATTCTAAATGATTAAAAAACTATGTAATTTTTAAGTTTTTTTACTTAATCAGAGATATTATGAAGTATACTCAAAATAATTAACAAATAAAGTATCCTTCTCATATAATTATTTTTTTAATATTTCCACAATTTTACAGTATTTTTCAACGGTAAACTTATTTTCGAAGATGTATCTATACGCCCAAAATACAAACAGATGTTGCAAATTTGCATTTTAAGTAGTAAAACTTTTCAAAGAATATTTTAATCTTGATTAGAGACTGCCGACCGGTTAGCATAGCATAGAAAAGCCACCCAAAGACCAGCAGAGAGGATGAGATAGTGCCTAAAAATACGATATTTGCAAACTGCTCCAAACTAATGGTTCTTTTGGAAATCAATAGGTTATAAGTCTTAAATAGAGACCACAAGCTCCAAAAAAAATCGTAGGATGTTCATTCCCAGTGTGGAAAAAAAAGTGCAAGAACACGTAGACTAATGTTCGCATCTGGTCCTAATGCGCGTTGTTCTGTTTATTGGACTTTATTCACCAAAGGATCTTTCAAAACAAAGATGATGATAATAATTAGTTTTAAGTGTCCTCTGTACATTTAACCAGGTTTAAATGAACCTGCAATCCCAAGAGATCATCAATAGTTAATTTTGCATAGTGAATGTATTTCAATAGAAATTAAAAAAAAAAATATGTTGATAAAAACAACTAAAATTTAAAAAAAAATTAAAACTATAAATAATTCTATGTTCATTTGACTTACGTAGTTTGTGACCCCGGTTTCAGGCACCGGATGGACGCCAAAAGTCCTACTTCCATTTTTCCATCATTATTGCAAGTTTGCCCAGCAGATGAGATGAATCGTAAAATTAGACAGCTACTTGAAATTCCAGCTCAAATTGATCAAGGATTAAAAAGTTGTTCGACTTCATCTGTCCACCCGGTCTCTGAGACATATAGGTCACAAACGGCGGGTTAAACTAGTAGTTCTCCGAATGAGTAGACCTAGCGGTACATTTCTGTATTTAGTTTGTATATTTCTTTTTTTTATATATTCATACTTAGATGTGGTAGAATCGACTTGTTTTTAGGGTTCCGTACCTCAAAAGGCAAAAACAGAACCCTTATAGGATCACTTTGTTGTCCGTCTGTCCGTCTGTGTGTATGTCAAGACTCTTTATCTCGGGAACGCGTTAAGATATCGAGTTGAAATTTAAACTGTATACGTATATTTATGGACTCTTGCAGTTGTATAAAAGAAAAACTTTTCAGTTATCGTTTAAAAAAAGTTAGAGCCGTTGATGTCGTAAAAAATCGCATATTTCAACGCGCACAAAAATCAAAACCTACAGGGAACTTCCCGTTGACATAGAACTATGAAATTTGGCAAAGAGCATTGTCTCAAAGTACACATATAGGAATTAAACTGAAAACTGTACATTTTTATTTACATCACAAAAAAATAGGGCCTCAAAATTCACAAAATATGGGCTCTAAATTCAAAATGAGTAAATCGTATCATGAAAGGTGTCATATAAAAGAACATCATTAGCACATGCTAAAACAGGTTTTTAATTATTTTAACAATGTGTACGGTTTGTGCGGAACCCTCGATGTGCGACCTTGACTCGCACTTGTCCGGTTTTTTCTTTTTTGTTTATAAATAATTTATAGGATTAGGCCTGTTATTGGATATTTATATGTATCTGTACAATTAAGTTTAAATATATTTTTGTGCTGTTGGCCTATAAATAAATAAATAAATTTCTATTATTCTTCTTTATTGCTGTTCTAAATTAAATATCTTTATATATCTTGACTTGCTCTTGATATGGTTCATAATCGCTAATTTTGTTAGGATTTAGATACAAAACAATCTTGCCCAATATTATTGAAATCAGCTGATTAATAGCGTGACGGCAGTTTTCCTACCCTTTTAAGGAAATACCTGTAAAAAAAAGACATTTATATAAAACAACCGCCAAAAAATCCATTCAATTATAGAACCAGTGTATCAAATTTTGTTGAGATTCGTTGTAAAAAGCGACCTGAAAAGAAAAGTCATCTACATAAAAAAGCAAACCTATTATTTTGTAAATAATAATAGGTTTGATTTTTTCTCCTAGCTTAGCTTAGCTTTTTTAGCTAGCACCTCTAGGTATTTTTTTATTCATTTACCTTTTTTCATTAAAAAGTATTTCAAAAATGAAAAATATTTACCTGTTAAATAAGTTGTCATTAATCTTTTGTGTGAATTCACATATACTCTATAAAATTTAACTCGATCTCTCCGACAGTGACATTGACACAGAAGATTGACATTTTTAGAGTTAGGGATAGTGGTTAGTGGTAAATCGATTATCAAAAAATGTTGTGATGAAATCGAAAGAGTCGTTAAAGGTGAGAAATTGGATTTTATTTACTTACTATTATTTAAGATCAACATTTGTAAATAATGTTATGATATTAATTAAATACTCATAATAATGTAAGGATAGTATTTATCGACGTTTTTCAATATTATCGATGCTAATGTAACATTATTGTTTAATTTAATTACACATGTAAAAAATATTATGATATTAAAATATACAATAAAATTAATGATAAATTAAGTTTTATTTAAAATGTCGTTAGTATAAACTATCGATATTTTAAATAAAACTCTATCTAAAACTCTGTGGTCACGATCATTCGTCGCCCATCACTATTAAAAAATTCAGGACTTCATAGGCGTGATTTTTTTGACAGCTGTCGCAGAGATCAAGTTAATTTTTATAGAGTATAAAAGACGATGATATCGTTACTCGCATTTAATTTATTTATATTAATTAATTAATATAAAACGCATTCATGTTTATGCATAACAAATGAATATGTTAATTTGATTACCTAAAGAAATAAAACATTTGCAGATAATTCATTATTTTGTGTACGGGCGTGATAAAGCTATTACTGATGACTTGTTTGCATGTTA
The DNA here is from genome assembly GCA_949316475.1 of Hypomecis punctinalis. Lineage (NCBI taxonomy): Eukaryota > Metazoa > Arthropoda > Insecta > Lepidoptera > Geometridae > Hypomecis > Hypomecis punctinalis. The sequence continues at coordinate 24,755,015 of OX438797.1, forward strand.
TAGAAAGCGGTATAATCTGCAATCAATACCGGTTAATGACGTCGTACCGGAAATGAGAGAAATCGGGTTAATGAACGGGAAGCAACGGTTAATGATTTTGGGGTCTAGGCTAAATTTAAACGTGACTTATATCAATGTCCGTATAAAATCAAGAGAGATGTGGATAAACGTAAAGTTATCCAGAGAAAAAAAATGTTTGTCTGTAAATTCGGTTAACGAAAGATCATTTTTTTCATCATCATTTTTTTCGCGACCATAGCGCCGCTCGTTTATGGTGGACATCCTGCGCGTTAGAACCAAGCGTTTCAATCCACATTCCTCATACGAACTGCCAGAATGTGAAATGCTTTGCCTGAGTCTATCTTCCCGCTAAAGTACAATGTAGGTATCTTCTAGGTAAGCGTGTGACATCCTAGACCGCAAATCTGCTTAACATCAGGCAGTTTGCAGTCAAACGCAAACCTATATGAAATAAAACATTAAAAAATTACTTGATAACGTTATAAGAAAACATTGTTGAATCAACAACTGAAACAAGCCGAACTGATCTTGCCTCTCTATCACTTGTTCCGCGCTCTAGCTTGCACGCTTGGCTCAGGCGGAATGTGACACTTTTTCGTACGTGCACGCGGCGTTTATAGATTCATACGATATTGTTGTTTTTAAACTTTAGCGATTTGAACACATTATTATTATATACCTACTACGGGACTAATCGCGCACTAAAATTACGAGATAAATAAATACCTCCTCATCCCGACGTTTCCGAATTGCATCGACGTCGCGTCGATGCAACTCGGCCGAAACGTCGGGATGAGGAGGTATTTATTTATCTCGTAATTTCATACGACATTATCACATTAAAAAATGACGTCATATGGAAGAAAAATACGAAATAATTTTGTGAAATAAATAGAGCTCGTAATATTTAAATACGAAACAAGGTCGAGGTCTAAATTCATTTCTTTTTTACCGACTTACAAAAATGAGGAGGTACTACGTTCGTTTTTATGTATTTTTTTGTGTATGTTTCATCCATATTTTCGCTAATTGGGAACCGATTAAAAAAAAAACTTTTTTAGTTGGAAAGAGTATACTTCCGAGATGGTCAAATTTAATTTTTTGACCGACGAACCACCTGAGGATGTATACAATTCGAGGTGTCTATTTTTTTTTATGTATAACCTCGCATAACTTTTTTCATATTCGCCCGATTTCAATAATTCTTTTTTTGTTGGAAAGAATGTACTTTGAAATTGGTTTTATTTAAATTTTATCGAAATCGATATTTTTTATCGATTGGCTGAGCCATTTTTGGTACATCAACAATAATGTGAAAAATGTTACATAGATCCGTGCGAAATATTCGCGAATTCTGTACACGGGTGAAGTCGGTCATGCTAATTTTTGCAAAAAATAATCTTGTATCGATATCGGCTCTTCCGTTTTTGATAAATCAACAAAAATGTACATGATGTCACATCGATTCGTGCAAATTATTCCAATTCTGTACACGTTGGAAGTCGGTGTTGCGGTTTATTGCGAAAAGTAATTATTTAATGTCTCTTAATATGTCTGATTGGATTTAAAATGAAATACCTGAAAGTAAAGTATTGATTTTTTTTTTTTAATTCTTATTGAGAATGTTAGAACTCTTAACTTATTTATTTATTCGAAATGTTAACGTTTCTTCTCAGTATTTTTGATGAGTCTAAAGTAATTTTTACCTTCGAAAAGGTTGGCTCTCGTAGGTAATATTTATCTTATTAACTTTGATGACCTTTTCAGTTTGATGAGAAAATTAATTATAAATAAAAACAACAGCGTATTAGGCATTTTATGCAAGCACTAGTTTCTGCACGCGAATACGTTTGCTTTAGGTACTTATCTAAAATGTTTATAGGTATGAGTAGCTGATGATGTTTTTGGTATCCACAAAATAATACGTAAAGATATTTTATTTTTATACCGTAGAAATAAGGCTTCAAAATTAGTACATCTACTGGGAGTTTTATCACTCGACAACATTGGTGGTACAAAAAATAAGATGCATACTGATAATGAAAACCATAATAAAAGAGAAATCAAAAGGAAAAATAGGAGAGAAATATGGGCATGTCGTATCAAAAAGTTAAATCACTAGTAGAGAACCGTCAGATGCGAAAACTGCTCCATCAATATGAGCCTTGATATACAGATCTATACCAATATTATAAAGAAAAAAATTTGATTGTTTGTTTGCATCGAATAGGCTCCGAAACTATTAAACTGATTTGAAAAATTCTTTAGCTGTTGGGAAGCTACACTATCCCCGGGTGACAGACTTTAATATATTTTCATAAAAATTGGGGATCCTTACTCAAACTTTAGTAAGTAAAGTGTACAAAAATTCTAAAATATTCTTTAGATCGCGTGCCCTGCGAAAACTATTGATGATAGAATAAAATAATCTTTCCATGCGTTCCATTACAGCTCTTTGGGTTAACGAATTGGAGAAACCTTAGGTAGAGCACACAATTCGTAGAAGTAGATAGAACTGATGGCGAATGTTTTTCAAAATTCTCGAGTGAAGACACAAGTGCACAGTAGAAAATCAACGTTATTCACGATCTAATAAGTGAACCCTATGTTCAACAATGGCTCAAATGCTTGAAGGTATGCTACTGTAATATGAAAGCGCGCTATAATAACTGTGTTCATGTGTGTGACGTATACTTATATTACGTGGTAGGTATATAGGCACAATAATTATAAAATCTGTCTTCTTTAGCCAATTGTACCCGGGCGAAGCCGGGACGGGCTGCTAGTAAGCAATACTATAATAACTTTTTTGAGTCCGACTTGATCATGTGTTAGGATTTACTTTCTGTTGGTGAGCATGTGTTTCGTTGCTTGTTCGATAAAATAAAACTAAATTGCATAACTGTACAGTTTTTACACCCTATTTTATGTGTTGATTTAATTAGTTAATTTTGTAATTTGGTGTTATTTGAGCAGCTATTTAATGAACGAGATTTATATCTTGGAGCAAAACTAAATAAAAACAATGCTAATTTTGTAAAGACAACAACCTCAGTAACCTATAGAATTTTAGACTAATTATAATTTGTGATATAAAAGAACATGCTGCAGGCTTTGTTTATTAAGTCGTCCACAAGTTTTTCAGTATATTAGTTCTAATAATTTAACTAATTTACAAAATCAAAATGTTGAAATATTCTGCATTAATACTGTTGCCAGTTTTCTGTGTGGCTCATTATGCGGAACATGTAAGTTAAAATATTTTCCTGTTTTTAATATCGTTTTTTCCTATATACCTTTAGTACCTACATTAAATCTAATATTATAGAAAAATCTATAGTTAGTCGAATATCTTTTGAAACTGTTTTACCATTTTCATAATTTTTTTGTGTATTATTATTTTTTTTTAAATACTACGTGATATGGGCGACCTTCCCCAAATTTCTTTTTCACGTCAAAACATGTAAAAAAATACTATTGCATAAAAAGTCACGGACTCAATGGATGGGACATTTTGTAATGATTTTTTTGCAATTTCACAGTTAATATCCGTTGAAAAAAAAAAGGTTTTAGCGACTAGCACTACTAAGGGTAGCCAATAAATTTGAAGTCAGTACAATTATAGTCTGAGAGAGACCTTTATATTGTAGTTAGATGTAACTCTACACTTTATTAGTTATTAATGTAACTGAAAAAGGGTTGGCATTTTATGCATTCTTTTTTTTTCTACAGTCTGTAACCAAATTGACACCATCGGGAGAGTCAGCACTTAAAAATGCCATCGCAATATGTTGTACCAATCCCAAAGATGCTGCTGACTTCACCAACATCTTACTACAACCAAAAAGCGCAATCAGAACCGATGATCCATTCAAAAAATCGATATTTTGCATACAACGTTCATGCGATTTCGTCGACCAACACGGCAAGATCGACGTTGAAAAAGTTGCATCAATATTTCCTGATAAAGATAACATGATGGAAATATTATCAGAATGCGAAAACGCTAGTGGCGCTACGCCTGAAGAAATTTGTTTTGATACTTTTATGTGTTATTTAAGGAATACGCCGCATATGGTGCAGATGTAAGGAGATTTTGCACGCCAAATTTTATCTTGCCCTCGCGATTAACAAAAAAGGAACAAAGAAATTGATGTGATTTTCCAAAACAAAATTATTTAGCATTATTAGTCATAAAATAGATAGTCTGACTAACGAAAGTTGATACTCTACGAGTAATTTTCCGCTAACTTTTTAAATCAGAACACACGGTGCTACTACCATAGCGGATTTACCTTTAAATTAGGGTATTTTACCTTGTACTAAAACATTTATTAAACCTACGTCATGTACTAAACTGAACGAAATGATTCATAATATCGTAATGAAGTAGATACGCGTTGAAATCATTTGGATCATTTGGAGAGCAATGCAAAGACTCAGTTTGGCATAATAATTACGTCAACATACAGAAAATAATTAACGTAATGAATATAAAACAACTACACGACAAGTTAAAGCTTAAAAAAACACTAGTTTACGATTCCCCAAAGATTTGGAAGAATCAGAATAGCAGTATGGTAAAATCGTGTGAGTGAGAGAAAGTATTTCCCTCTCAGTTTAGGGCTGCCATACCTTCGTGCCTCTGTACTCCTTACAAAAACAATGCAAGTGAGACGGTTGTACTTAAAAAGCTGTTAATAACATACCTACTTTGTTTTTAATTCAATGGACTTATAAATATTGTGCTCTAACAAAAATCAGTCGCGTTATTTTGATGGCAAATTATGTTTTTAAGATCTAAATTGGAATATCGAAAATTTTACAACTATCACCCGTTTTTCTACTGCTAAGTATAATGTAGTAACTTAATTTTGTGCTAAGTATTCTAGATTTATTTTGGCTTGGTGTTTTGTTTCTTATTAGTATTCTACTTAAGTACCATAATGCAGCCATCTTTACCTCATACATTTTTTTTTATATTACGTATACATACGGTAAGATCTTAGTTTTTTTATGAAAACACGTTATGTACGAAGTCTATTTACTTTAAAAATTATAGAACTTCTAAATGTTTAGTTTTTCAAATAGTAAGAGTTAAATTTAGATAATTTTTAATATATTAACTAAACATAAAATTATATTAAGAAGGAAACCTGGAAGAAATCGCTTCCAGCGATAAAGCTGCCGTTTGTTTTAAATTAGGTTAAGTGACTACGTATTGTTTTTATATTTTCTGTTATGGTGTGAAACAATAAAAATTATTTATTTATTATAATTTATTAAAAAAAAGCTTTGAATTTAAAAAATATATTGCAACCAACCTACTTACGTCGGTGCTTTATAATGTTTTTTTTTTTCATTTTAGTGGGGCTGTTTTGTACTTATATGCATAGACAAAATCATATATGTTACTATTTTGTACAGTGCAGGGGCATAATTATTCAAAATCGAGCGCCTGGGAACCTATACGGAACTTTGACAGATTGTATGAAAAAGCTTTATAATTTCTATGGAAGTTGTGAACGCTCAATACAAGTTCCGTATACAAACAAAGCGTGCGATATTGAGTCCCCGGTACAAAGCTTGTGATAAAGATAACATAAATAGGTATAATAACATAACTAACTAAAAGATAACATAAATAGGTAAATTAGTAATTTAAAATTAATTGTGCGTTTAATGTTGTCTATTTATCTTGATTTCGTTAGTATTGTTTTTGTCCCAATAAATATGACGGCGCGTTTGAATATTGAGGGCAAACAGCAGTGGCAACTGTCAGCTGTCAACGTCACCGAGGTAAAACTGTCATTGTAGTTTACTCTTACGCAACACCGAGCGCTAGTGGAGCGGCGTGATGCCGGCGGCCGCCATTCGATAACTTGACGGCAATCGGTTTGCATCGGACCGCGTGCTACTTGTTTGGTGGAGTGTCATCTAATTTTGGAGTGATCAATGATTGGACTCTTTGATTCAAGACCTATTTTGTGCCGAGAATTGGAATCTGATTGGAATTTCAACGCAACTTTGCGTTATAAATCTCCTCGCCCGACTACCCACGCCTACCCGCAATCAAACATGGATACCTACTTCTGATTATGTGGACGCCTCGCATGTCCCTACAAATAAATATATAATTATCTACTAAGTTATGTACCCATTTAGTATTAATAATAAAGAAAATATTCAACTACCTACTTTTATTTATTTTACTAACCTGTCTACTGAAATCGTATGGATATGGATACTGTTTGTTGCGGTTTATGGGTACCTACACATAATCACACCATACTTCGGTGTTGCTACGGTAAGGAGTAAATGGAATGAGGGTAGACAGAGAGATGGTTTGGGCGACGGGTTGGAGTACCAGTCTGTGATAGTGATCGGTGGTGTATAGTGTGAAGCAGCCAAGCCTTGTAAGTACTTTGAGTTTTTATAATGACTGCCGAGATAAACGTGATCCGTATAATTTTATTTTCCAATGTTGTATCAACTGAATGTCCTACTAGAATCTTAGTGACGCTGTTGGAGCTCCATAGTCCAATAACTAACAGTACTAAAATGCTAAATTATAAATGCGAATTATAATAAAATAAAAATATCATTTATTGCCTATGTATGTCTGTATAATTTATTGGTATGTATGTTAGGTAGATATTAGTGTTATTTTTATTAAGTGTTTGTTAATAAGTGAATTTCTTTCTTCTGTTAAGGCCACGTTTTTTTGAAATCGCTTAAAGCAATAAGGCCGCCAGTTAGAAACCTATAAATTGTACTGTTTTGTCTCTGTAATTTGTTTTTTAAGTAATGTGGTTGTCTAATAAAGTGTTATTGATTGATTTTATTATTTAATATGTAGTTTGGCAAAAAACAAATGAACTGAAAAGAATTTGACCATATAACCATCGACAAATAAGTTTTTTTTTTCACTTTTAAAATAATTAAGAACCTGTTTTAGCATGTGCTGATAAAGGAAGTGAAAATATGGCATCTTTGTAAGGTTAGTATATTAATTGACTGCCTCGGTGGCTAAGTGGTTAGTGACCCTAACTTCTGGATCAAAGAGGCGTGGGTTCGATCCCCACCCATGGCAAATATTTATGTGAACATAAGTGTTTGCTCCGTGTCTGGGTGTTATTAAGTTACTATCTATATAAGTATGTATTTAAAAATAATAAGTATATTATGTAGTATATCAGTCTCTGGCAGATTATCACAAGTTTTGCTTAGTTTGGGGTCAGTAAGATGTCCCAAAAATTTTTTTTTTTTTTTATTTAATGCCTATAAGTAGTTCATATTTTTGTATAGGTGTATAGACAGGCCATTGTTCTGTATATACTAATTAATTTAAAAGATTTTAATCTGGTGAGAAAATAAGATAGGTAGTCGTGCTTATGATAATTATAGTACTTACCTACGTAGGTAATTCAATTAAGATAAATATCTTAGTTATCAACTCTTAAATATATTTTATTTTCTTCTGCACTATAAAATAAAATGTCACAAAAATATTCAGTCAACTTCAGATTTTAATTGGTCACCGAATAATTGTTACTTTAAAAAACATGTTTATGTATTTTGCCATAACAATTTATGTTATGACATTTTGTGCTCCTGTTTATTCTGATAAAGTAAGTTTAATAATTATTTTTACAGAAAAATGGTAAAATTGCCTTCCATCGTGTACTAAATTTGAATAATTCGCTCGAATTGTTTACATTATTGCTGATTTTTCAAAAACGACTGATTTCTATCATATTTAAATACATTCACCTTTCCACCTTTTTGAACTAAGAAATAATTTGTCGGTTCGGTTTACAATTGGCGAAATGATCGAGAAACATACCTACATAAAAAAAAACAAGAAAAATTACATACAGACAAATATATAGAACCTCCTCTTTTGGGAGTCGGTTAAAAGTGGTAATTGAAATAGACCTCGCAACTATTTAACGGAATCTAAACCTCACTCTCTCGACTCACTCTTGACTAATTTAATTTAGTTTACTCAAATCTTGTTAAAATTTAGGTAATAAATGATTTCGCCAAATATTATTGAAATTGGTAGATAAACAGCGTAACAGAAAAATCCCCTCTTTCAAGGGAAATACCTGCAAATTTTGTTAATTATTGTATTAATAGTCAAACATTGCCGACGACAAAAAATAATCCATTAATATGTATGTCGGGGTCTGAGAGTGATCGTCTCAATCACCCGCCATAGTTATTTGTGGGTCATTCATTGGTACAGCTCGCCGGCGTTCTCCAGTTGTCCATCTCACCAAAATAAACACTCTGCACCACTGAAACGGGTGGTTTTATTGACCTAGTATCACTTGATAATCAATTTAACAAGAGTTATCGAGGATGAAAACAGATTTCAAAGTCAATGGATTTGCACGAGAGCAATCCGCTTTGCGCTCGGAATGGCATGACGTTTCTCGGTCATCTGTTAAAGTAATTTCATTCCGACACAAGCATGCAGTGTCGCCACGTGCGACCCCAATCGGGTGATATCCGCTTTGAAATCATCACTATTGCTTGTAACTAAAACCAGCTGTGCTGTCTCACTCCGTCATGTAGGTATATAAAATCTGCGTACCAACTGTCGTCAAAATTCGTTAAAAAAGCTACACATAGAGGAAAATCAACACCCAAAGTGACAAGAACAAAATCATTACTTAAAACAGAGACCTCTCCTGCTTCAGTCAATTCATTAATTATACAAAGGTCATGCTGACCAAATTACCTTTTTTTACTGTTTTTTTTTTGACATTGTATCCTCTACGGTAAAAAGACAGGTCTATTTGGGGTGCTCACAGGGCTATTACAACTAAAGAAATAGCGTTGTTGTCGCTTGAGGCAATTTTCAAGCACAAAAATGTATGAAAAATCTTGCTCAGAGCTGTCAAGACTATCAACTATGTATTGGAATTTGACACTACTGAGAGAAAAACAAGACAACTAGCCACTGGATCGAGATATTTTTCGTATTTCTTTCTAACTCTCGCAATTTTAAATCGTAGCATCCGTTTCTTTTTTTTCCCGATCGACCACATTATCCTCCTGATATCTCTGTGGGGGTGCTGCAATAGCAGAATTGGATAGTAAATTTAGGTCTATACTTAAACAGTTTTTTACAAAATAACCCAAAAGCGGAGTGTTTTTTCAGTATTTTAATATCAACTAAGTTATTTTTGTGAAAACATTTAAAAAAAATTTGCGTACTCGCGGCAAATTTTTGATATGACAATCACAAAAATAACTCTTTGAGATAAACCTAGTGTGGGAAGCGCTATACAATTAAAATCATTTCTATTGCAAAAGTGTTGTTTAACTTTATTATTATTTTGATTAATTTTCACCCACAGGCCGTGATGCGTATGCTGCCGGCAGACAAAAATTCAATGAACGAGGCAATATCAAAATGTTCCACCAACACTGCAGACGCCGCTGAATTCGTCCACATAGCACATCAAGGAATTACTGAATTTAGAAATGATGTCCAGTTTAAAAATTTAATCTTTTGTGTAATGACTACAGCTGGGTATGTTCGCGGCGACGGCACCATTAACATGGAAAAATCTATGACACTGTTCCAGGGTAAAAACGATATGAAAGATATAATAACAGAATGTTCAAAACTTACAGGTGCTACTCCTCAAGACACGTGCTACAAACAAATGAATTGCTATCAAAAAAACACTAAGTATATTGTTCTGTTTTAGATTATTTTTGCTGACTGCGCGTCGCCAAGGAGCTTGTTTGTTTATAAGATAGTAAATTAGTAAAACATTGTTGTACGACTTATAATCAAAAGTATTTAAAACCGGAGGTTTGAATTCTAAACATGTACAATTTTTTTCCAATATTGCACATCGTCGTCATCGCCATTTCAGCTATTACGTCCATTGTTGGACTAACTCCATTCGCACACGTAGGCGTAGCGTAGTCGTATCGTAAGAGTATCGTTACGACGCAGCGCATACGAGACCAGTAGTGTTCCACTCTAGTATCGTCGCGTAGGCATATCGTTTTGTAAGATCTCAGTTGAAATCATGACTTTATATTGGCGTTTTATAAAATCAGTTTATTTTAGACTATATTTCAGCCTAAGCTTTATCTGTTACATTTTTCCATAAATATTCACTCAATAAATAATTATATAGACAACGGAAAGATTCAACCAGTTTCGTCAATCATCATATTGAAATTAAAAGTCGTAAGAAGTTACAAAAATTAAAATTCAGTGATTTTTTCAAAGAAATGAATCAACAGTTATTTTAATACACCTGCTTTTTTACGCCAGTACGCTACGCCTGTCGTAATGACAGTAAATGCCTCCTGCGATACGCTGCAGCACCGCTCCGTGTGTAACTTGTTTCAACATGTACGTGCTCGTATTGCTCTCGTCCTGCGCGCGTATTACGATACGCCTACGTGTGCGAAGGGCCTTATATCTCCACTTTAGATGTCCAATAAGATTGGTTGAAAGCGACTTGAATCCAGCGTGTAAGTACTTGCGGTCACCTCGGTCTATCTCGGTGGTTAAGTGGTTAGTGACCCCGACTCATGGGTCAAAGAGGCGTGGGTTCAATTCCCACCCATGGCAAATATTTATGTGATGAACATAGGTGTTTGCTCTGTCTCCGGGTGTTAATTAAGTGATATATATATTAATATGTATTTAAAACAATATGTTTAAGTAGTATATCAGTCTCTGGCAACCATAATCACAATATTCGCTTAGTTTGGGGTCAGAGACTGCGTGTAAGATGTCCTCTAATATTTATTTATCACATGATCATTTATCATTTATCAAGTTTGTCTGTGTTATGAAAACAACTTTTAATCATAAATTCAAATCTACTCTGATATAGTTTTTAAATAGGTATATGTAACATAATAGAGAAATAGAAATATATACAATTACTTACTTACACTTTTTACACTAGTTTTAACTATTTTTCCTAACAGGTAATTCCCTAAATATTTCTCTAATTATTATTAAATAAATAAAGATTTCGATATTACAATGTTTTTATTTTGTATTAATTCCGTTTCCGAGCTTTAAACCTTTCATAAAATAAATAACGTTATAATTTATTTATTTATTTATTTAATAACTAAAACGGCACAATAGTTACCACTTACATTGGTTACGAACAATCAATTAATTACACAGGTTATACAAATTAGTTGGAAAATTCTTACAAAAATAATAATTACATTTAATCAAATAATCAAATCAAATAAATGTCAAATAAGAATAAAGATACAATTTGGCGCAGTCATAATTAGAACTAAATCTTACATACCTAAAATACTTCATTCAAATTCATCTTCCACTACTGTCACCTTACACGTCTTCTTCTCGCAGTAATTCAGACACACAGACAAAATATCTTTCCAATCATCCGCAAACAGATCGCATTCGGATGTCACAGTCAAAAGATTGTTGAGGGCATTCAGAACATGTGGAATGGGAGAAGTGGCCCGTGCTTTGGTTCGGCAAGGCGGGACAGAAAACAACCGGGAACACTTGCGACGAGGACAGTTACCGAGATCGGGAACCCTAAAACACGCTAGCTCATTAAATAGATTTGGAGCATCGACTTTGCCATGGAGGATCTTCGTCATCGTCATCATCTGATTTTTTTCCCGCCGAACTTCCAGGGAGTTATAACCCAAACAACCCAGAAGAAAACCGGTGGGATACATGTAAGGATAATAACCATACATTTGTTTGTAAAGAAAGCGGAGAAATGCTTTTTGCACCTTTTCTAGAAGAAGGGCGTAGAAATTTTCGTGTGGGTTCCACACGCACGAGCTAGCCTCAAGCTTACTTCGAACGAGGGCTTCAAAGATCAATCTGACAACATGAGTCCTCTTAAAATCCTTGGCATTTCTTATCACAAACCCTAACCTTCTGTACGAGTCCCTGGCTACCTTAGCGATGTGATCATTAAATGTCAACTTTATATCAAAGGTAACACCCAGATCCCTTACAGAGGTGGATCTAGTAAGTTCATGAGAGTCTAACTTATATTGAAACCCTATAGTTCGGTAACTACGAGTGAAAGACATGACGCAGCACTTCGATGGATTGAACTCCATTTTGTTAGCAACTCTCCATTCGTAAATGGCATCGACGTCCTGCTGAAGTTTCAGACAATCTTCTATGGAGTTAATTTCCATAATGAGCTTTAAATCATCGGCATAAAGAATACATTTAGCAAAGTTGACGATGTCTGGAAGGTCATTAATCATCAGAACAAAAAGGAGAGGTCCAAAAATTGAGCCCTGACTCACGCCTGACCGCGTATGATAAGGGTCTGAGTCATACCTGCCCAGTCTAACAAACTGCCGACGATCCCTTTGAAGATCAGCAATGAAATTAAGCAACCCAGGAGCGAATCCTATTCTACTCAGCTTCTTCAACAGTTCATCATTATCAACTCGGTCGAAAGCCTTTTTAAAATCAAAGTAAAGAACATCAACCTGACTACTAAGATCTAAAGAAGCTGAGATAAAATCCACCGTTTCCAAAAGATTCGTGTCGACTGATCTTTTTTTCCTAAAACCGTGCTGCTCATTGCAAAGGTAATGTTCCACCTGCTTATAGACTTCTCTGTGAATTATTTTTTCAAATACTTTAGCCGGTGAAGACAAAATCGCTATAGGCCTATATTCTTCGACAGAAAAAATCTAGCAAAAGCTTGAGAAGCTTCAACACCGCTGAAAGTTTCGCCATTATACGTGACAAATGGTTCAAAGCCGCCTTTGGACCGCAATCTTGATATGTGCTGCCAGAATCCTCGTGGGTTAGATTTAAAGTTATCCTCGATATTTTTCAAGTAAGCGTCATGAGCAGAAGATATGCGCACTTTCAAAGAAGATCTAAGATCGGCAAAAGCTCTGTAAGACTGTTCAGTATCATCCAATCTCCACTGACGATAGCACCTTGATTTACGTTTGATATCTTGAATGATATCATTCGTAAACCAAACCGGATATCGTCTGTTGAGGGATTTTTTGCGGTTTTTCTTGGGAACACAATTGTCAAAAATTCTATAAACTATGTCATAAAAATTATCAGTGCAGATCTGCACGTCGTCTGATTGGAGCACATCGCTCCATGAGACGTCGGAAAGCTGTTCAAAGAGAAGATTTAAATCACATTTATTGAAATTCCAATCCTTGCTAGGATCAATATTACTTGGTTCGAGATAGTCCGAATAGCGAACGATATCCAAAAATATCCCTATATCTAAAGGGGGGTGGTAGGAGTCAGGTTTCACGATACCTTCGACAGACTTAACACGCACCTCTCGCACACCCTTCTCCTCCCGCACCAACACTACATCCAGCATTCCATCATAAGAATTCTTCACAGTATTTCTGTCAGTCAAATTACAAAATGACTTAAAGTAACAATAATAATTTGAGATATTAGTAGTTGCGCTAGTTATGTTAAGGTCCCCAAGAATAACACAAATGCCTTTGAGGTCATTGATAAAACCTTCAATTTTGCAGAACCAATTCATGTAATCACATTCTGTAGCCCGTGGGTGAATATATACAACTCCCACATAGAACTTCCGACCACGCCATTCAAAGCATGCCCACAGGTCTTCTCCACAACAGGTTTCCAGTGCAGTTTCTCGACGCAGGACTATAGGAGCACGTGCTGCCAATAACACGCCACCTCCTAGTGTTTTCCTGTCACGGCGGAGTATGCTCCACTCATCACTTATGAGCTCTGAATCTTCTACAGACGCGTCTAGAAAAGTTTCTGTTGCTGCCACAAAGAAATTTAATTGTGTAATGAAAGATAATTGTTTGGGGTTTTTAGCAATTCATTGCTGCTAGCTTAGCATGCGACCACGAAAAACAACGAAAATAACTCTTTTCGACGTGCGAAAAAGTGACAGATATATACATACTTCGCGATAACTCTGTCTCGTCCTGACACGTCGAAAGAAATATTTTGTGGTAGTACGCATCCTTTTTTTTTTTACCAGGGGAAATCCTTTATGCATACCACCACACCACGTGGGTAGGCGGGTGGTTATGTGAGAGTCCCGCCACTGGAAGGTATACCCACCAAAACCCCTGGGTGTTCCACCACTGCGCTTGGTGTCGGGACTACAGGCACGCTTCCGCACTCCTCCGCGGCACCCGACAGCGCTGGCCCAACTTGGGCCCCACCACGGAGCTAAGGCTCCCGCCAGAATGACGATGTGTCGAACACCAGACACATCGCCATCCACCACCTGGCACCAACCAGCACTGGGCGTCGGACAGCACCCGTATCCGACAGCCCTGGTCCCGATGCAACGGGTCAATTTAAGTGACCCCGCGCCTGCCACTACGGCTGCAGAGGATAGGGAGAGCGGCCGACGACATACCGACACTCCTCTTCCCCTGCAGCCCCACCGCCTCCGCCAACAGGTTGGCGACACCCGTTAGGGCCGCTGGCAGGATGGATAGGCAACGGCACAATCGTCGCCCGTCCATCCCATCGCCGCCCCCGTCTCTATGGGCTCGGCCGCGGCATCGCATTGAACGAGACACCGCAGTCTACCTCAGTCGGCGAACCAACCTACTGGCAAGCCTCTTGGAGGACTTTTAGGACTTTTAGACATAGATTTGGGGAAAAAATCCGGAGAGGCGGCCCCACCACGGGTTCCTCTTCGTTCACCAGGTTGAGGAAGACCTGGCTACTAAGCCCCCCCGCCACGACAAGGCGGGAACCCACTCGGGTGGTAGTACGCATCCTAACCCAGCTGGACCTTTGAATATGCAATAACTGTTTTTGCGACAGTTGATATAGCTTTTATTTAATTTTTGTAGCCAAAATTACTTAAATTGGCTTATTTTAGCGAAATCTATCAATTGGTCGAATTTCATCATAATTTTGTTTAAATCAATATTTTAGTGTATGAAATATGATAAAACGACTTATTTACTAACGCAAAATCAGTTTTTGTTAATCCAAGGCTTGGATGTATCAACAATAACCAACATTCTTGATCATAAGTGAGTAGTTAAGTAACATATCTATTATATAAAAGGCTTCCCTGAGTGACTGACTGACAGACAGCCTACGGCCCAAACCGCTTAAGATATGAGCTTGAAATTTGGAATATAGGTACATTGAACGACGTAATGGAGCACTAAGGACGAAAATTTTGAACTTTCGACCTCTAAGGGGGTAAAACGGGCCCTTTTCGTTTGTATGTAACTTTTTATTCCCTGTACCGATTGACTTGAAACTTTGTTTACGTGCTTTTCAAACAAAATAAAAGTTACGTTTTTTCCTGTTTTTCCGAATTTTCCTTTTCTAAGGGGTCAAATAAGGTCCCAAAGTTGGTGAAAAAAGCGTCAATTACATTGAACCAGCTGAACGGTTATGGTTGAAAATTGGTATGAAGGAAGCACACAGCATGTTTTAATACAGAATCCAGGAAAATCTATAAGGTTCCTTAGGGATAAGCAAAATTAATATGTTTAGGCTACAGCCCAAAGCGCTGAAGATATGAGCTTGGAATTTGGAATATACGTACATCGTACGACATAATGAAGCACTAAGGATGAAAAACGTACCCAATTCTAACTTACGGGGTAAAACGGGCCCTTTTTGTTTGCATGTAACTTCTTATTCCCTGTACCGATTGACATGAAACTTTGTATAGATGCTTTTGAGACTAAATCAAAAATATGGCTGTACCTGTTTTTCTGAATTTTCCTTAAAAAAATCCTTAGGGGTCAGATACGTCCCAAAACATCAATGCGCTTTTTTAAATAATGTAGTATGTGGAATAGGATTATGGTAATGATAGTTTATCTTTAAATGGGGCAAAATGGGTCCCCAAAAGTTTACGATTATTTTTATTTTTATTTTGTGAGCCAACAGTCTTAAACTTAGCGCACATATGGATCAATATAGTTATTTTACTATGAGATCAACCCTGACAAGCGAAAATTACCTACATTTCCCATACATTTTGTCGCGGGTCGATGAACTTTTTGTGTTGAACAGCTGATTTTATTCACGTGCTTTTGGGGTTGGTACCATTGTAAAAGTTAATCAAATTATGAGTATAATAGCATCCTAGAACATGCCTGACTAGAATTACGACTTGTGTGCCATTTTTTCATTTGCCTGGAAAATTAAATTTCTAATGACTTAATAAAAGTAAGTACTCGTAAGTTCGTATAGGTCGGGTGACTAGCCCTTGTGTCAGAGTTTTTAGGCCGCCTGAAGGCCTCTGACATGGCATGACTTAATGAAAGATGTCGAATACCTGTACCGGCCTTAATTAATAGTGCACTACTGAAAATAGGTACTACGGATAGCACTACGGATAATAGAAACAGGTGGGTCTTAAGATGAACATGAACAAGACGAAAGTCATGTGTAATTCCCATGTTTTACCTACCCCGATTTCTGTTGGAAACTCGGTTCTTGAAGTCGTTGACTCGTACGTCTACCTAGGACAAGTAGTCCAGTTTGGTAGGTCCGACTTCAACAAAGAGGCCAATCGACGAATTCAACTCGGCTGGGCAGCGTTCGGAAAAGTGCGTAGTGTCATCTCGTCCGACATACCTCAGTACCTCAAGTCGAAAGTTTTCGACCAGTGTGTGTTGCCAGTGATGACTTATGGCACAGAAACGTGGTCTCTCACTATGGGCCTTATTAGTAAGCTCCAAGTAGCCCAACGAGCTATGAAGAGGGCTATGCTCGGAGTCTCTCTGCGAGATCGAATCATTGATGAGGAGATCCGTAGAAGAACCAAAGTTACCGACATAGCCCAATGGATTGGCAAGTTGAAATGGCAATGGGCAGGGCACATAGCGCGGAGGGCTGATGACTGTTGGGGTCAAAAAGTTCTCGAGTGGAGACCATGTACCGGCAAGCGCAGCGTAGGACATCCACCCACAAGGTGGACGGATGACCTCATTAAGACCGCAGGATGGCGCTGGATGCAAGCCGCTTCCAACCGGTCTTATTGGAGATCCATAGGGGATGCCTATGTCCAGCAGTGGACGTCCTTCGGCTGATGGATGACTGAAAATAGGCCTATCCGCGAAGGGTAATTGCGCCAAATCCATCACACCCCGCGCCGGCCGAGCACGGGTTGCTGAATTCACATAGGGCATTGATTTTTTCCACGTACGTACAGGTTGTCTCAACGTTTTCCAGCAATGAAAAGAGAAATTTCTTACATAGTTACTCATACAATTATTATTATTGGCTCCCTCGGTGGCTCAGTGGTTTGTGATCCTGACTCGTGGGACAAAGAAGCGTAGGTTCGATTCCCAGGGCAAATATTTATGTGGTGTTCATATGTGTTTGCTCTGTGTCTGGGTGTTATTAATGTATTTTTATTTATTTGTTTAACACTTTCTTGCACATAATTTGTACAAAAGGAGGACTTAACGCTCAACAACATTATCTGCCAGTCAACCTAGAGGTACATGTTGTATAAAAAAAATAAAAAATAAATATTTTGGGACATCTTACACATGGTCTCTGACCCTAAACTAAGCAAAGCTTGTGATATGGCTGCCAGAGACTAATATACTACATACTTATTTTTAAATACATACTTATATAGATAGTAACTAAATAACACCCAGACACAGAGCAAACACTTATGTTCATCACATAAATATTTGCCCTGCGTGGGGATCGAACCCACACCTCTTTGATCCAGAAGTTAGAGTCACTAACCACTGAGCCACCGAGGCAGTCATAATATGTAGTATATCAGTCTCTGCCAGCCAAATCACAAACTTTCCTTAGTTTGGGATCAGAGACCGAGTGTGAGATGTCCCCCAATATTTATTTTACATATTTATTTATTATTGAGTTCATTTCAGAAATTCGACAATTTATCATCCAAAAATTCACGTACTCCGTAATAAGCTTTAGATACAAGTAAATTAAATAACCAAATACTGAGACAATTCAGGCTAAACCGTGGGAATTATTTTGCAAGTAATACGATAATAGGCTCAGTTATGAAGACGCCATGGTAAATATAATAACAACATAAAAAGTGTTTTCGCTATCGAATGCTTAAAGTGAAAAAGAAACAGATATAATTATGATAATTAGCTATTATAATTACGATGGCGCCTTCATAATCGAGCCTAATGCGGGCTTAACCACGAGCTACTATTATTTTAAGTAAGTGCCAAGAAAACGCGGGCCTAACTGTGGGTTTTTATCATTTTAAGCAGTTACAAAAATAACGCGGCCCAGACCGTGGGCTATTATCATTACAAGTAATACAAAAACGCAGGCTAACGGCATGCTATTATAATTTTAAGGATTTATTAAGACAACACGAGCCAGATCGCGAACTATTAGATATTATTATAAGCAAATGCCAAGATAACGCGGGTTGAACCGCGGGCTGTTATTTTAATCAAGTAAGTATTAAAACAACGTGGGCCAAACTGTGGGTTATTATCATTGTAAGTACCTAATTATTAACACAACGCGAGCTAAACCGCGGGATATTATCATTTTGAGCAAGTACTAAGACAATACGGGCCAGACCATGGGCTATTATCATTGTAAGTAATACGACAATGCAGGCCAAACGGCAAGTATTAAGACATCGCAGTCCATGCTGCATGCTATAAATAACCATCTTAAGCAAGTACTAACAATACGCGGGCCAAACCGTGACCTATTATCATTATAGGCAAATTCTGTTACAATTTTGACCAAACCGTGGGCATTATCCTTGCAAGTAATTTTAAGCAAGTATTAAGACAACGCGGGCCAAATCGCGGACTATTAGATATTATAAGCATGTACAAAGACAACGTAGATCAAACCGCGGGCTATTTTCATTTTAAGTAAGTACCTATGTACTAAGACAACGCGGGTGAAGCCGCGGGTTTTAAGCTAATATATATATATATATATATATATATATATATATAATACCTATTAAGTAGCGTGCAATGAAAATATGAACAAAATATGTCACGTAGTTGTATTTTCAAAATAATTTGTAACGAACGAGGAATATTCGTCGCTAGTTCCATTATGGTACTAGCGAAGTAAAAATAAGTGAGGTGTACCATCAGTGGTACTACTGACGTTTAATCGGATATTTGCAACGATAAAATCCTTGAAAGTTGATTTCAAGATTATAAATTCAAATAGGTATAGGTAGAGGAAACTCTATACCTCTCGTCGCGTACCTATTAAAAATAAATCAGAATACAATGGCGCATGGCAAATGTTTACCTACACCTATTAACCTTTTCCAAAGTACTCTATTCTACAAGTAAATAATTTGTACTTGAAATATTATCCTTATTAAATTATAAATCTGAAAGCTTTTTTGGTTTTGTTACTCCTTCACGCAGCAAATGAAAGTATTGTCTTGATTTTTTGCATGGATAATAATTATCCATTTGGGCGATTCGCCCCGTGGGCCAAACAGCTTGCGGGGCGAAGAGCCGCAATACGCTATAAACTACAGTCGTAGTGCCAAACTAATTTGAATTTTGAACAAATAAAAGGTGAGATGAGAATCCTATGAGAAGCACAGAACCATATGGCGCGGGTGAAACTACAGGCAATAACTGTTCTTTACTCATAAAAATGTGTTTGTTGTTTTTTGACCGATGAACCAACCGGAAGAGGTACTCAATTCAACGCGTATATTTTTTTATATATAACCACGCTTAACATTTTACTATGGAAATTAACGTGGTTTTCACACATTTTATACAATATATAACGGGAATGAACATGCATTGCATTGCGAGACGGCTCCGCGTGCTAGCACTCGCCAACTTGAGAAAGGTCGCCGAATGCGACCGAAACTATAGTCGTTACGACTATCCCCACACGTGAGTTCATTCCCGTTATATATTGTATAAAACACGCTTAACATTTTTCGTAATAGTTTGATCTCAATAATTCTTTTTTTATTTGAAAGGATATACTTTGGAATTGGTCCCATTTAAGTTTTATTAAAATTGGATGAGCCATTTTTGATAAATCAACAATAATGTGAAAAATGCTACTTCGATCTGTGCGAAATATTCGCGAATTTTGTACACGGGTGATGTCGGTCATGCTATTTATTGCAAAAAAATAATTATTTTTGGTACTCATTCTTTTTGCAAACTATAATATAATATAGCACATGTGTGAAAACGGAAGTGAACGGAGTACCTCAAAAGGAAAAAACGGAACCCTTGTAGGATCACTTTGTTTGTCAGTCCGTATGTCAAGACTCTTTATCTCGGGAACGCGTAAATATATCGAGTTGAAAGGACATGTCCACAAAATGTATGGAGGCTGGTATAATAATAATCAAAAATTCTAACCACAACACTCGTTACATTTCGAGAAAGCTCATATTTTTCTGAGTCTATTACAATAGTTAAAAACAAAAATGACCCCTCCGATTTTTTTAAAATGAATTTTGAATTTATTAGAAAAAATAAATATATTTCGCTCAATAGGTAGTTTATCTCTAGCAGCCCTGATTAAGTAACCTCCAAATTGTTAAATAAAAGCAGTTTTACCAATTATACACACATTTTAAGTGATTTTTTGTCACAGTGTACCTACTAACTGGTCACACTGGTAGGCTATAATTTTTAATTATAGCAAATTAAGAGATGAATGTGGAAGAATTAGCTACGAATGCAAGTAAAATATCGGTAAACGCACTTTATTATTTCTAAACTAGAACAAATAATAAGCTGTATTGTTATTTTTCATACTATTTATTTATCGCATTAAAAAAAAATTGGAGGGGTGAAAAAATCTAAATTATATATTTTTGGGAAGCCCATATAACACGCTTTCAAATGATGTATATATCATTTTGGTTCGATTTTTCTCTGAATAATATACCACTTGTGGACGTCTCCTTTAAACTGTATACATGTATCAATGGTCTCTTGCAGTTGTGTAAAAAAAATCTTCTCAGTTATCGTTCAAAAAAGTTGGAGCCGTTTATGTCGTAAAAACCGCATATTTCGACACTCACAAAAATCAAACCTACAGGGTACTTACCGTTGACATAAAACTATGAAATTTGTCGAAAAGCATTATCTCAGAGTACATATTAGGGAATAAATCTGAAAACTGTACATTTTTATTTAAATCACAAATGAAATAGGGCCTAAATTCACAAAATATGGGTTGAAAATTCAAAGTGAGTAAATCGTATCATGTAAGGTATCATTTAAAAGAGGTTCATTGACACATGCTAAAACAGAATTTTAACTATTTGAACAATGTGTAATTTTCGATGTATGACGAGAAAAGTGAAAAAAAAAAAACTTTTTTGTCGATGGCTATAGTATAGAGATTTTAACAACTTACTTCCCAATTTTGTGATTTTTTGGATTTGTACGGAACTCTCGATGTGCGAGCCTGACTCGCACTTGTCCGGTTTTTTTTATAGTGAGAAACTTATTATTTACTGGCCCAATTGATTTGAAAGTTGGATTAAATATTCTTCAAACAAAATAAAAATTGCTATTTTTTCATTATTTGTGATTTCTTCATCCCGGGGGCTGAAAATTCCAAAGTTAGTCAAACAAAACATCAATTACCTCCAATTGGCGGAATCGATAGGAGTAACATTTGGTATTGGAGAAGTTTGTAATATTTACCAATATTACAAACTTCTGTAATATTGGTAAATATTGTGTCCTGGTTATCCCAAAAATTCTGTCTTATCATTTCGAGATAAGCATAATCACCAAAAAATGTGTGTTAAGACAGATCCATATGCGATTTGGTACATCCAAATTGCATGACATAAATCAACACATGGGCTACTGTTATCCCGAAAATGTAAGGGATTCTTGAGAGAATTGAAAAATGAAATAAATGAAAGTAACTCATATGAAATGCAATCAGATGGTGTTTGGATTAAAAATAGCCTACATATTAATTATGAGATTAATTAGGGCCTACTGACCTATTGGAAAACCTCAGTGATTCCCGCGGGAAAAAATGTTTATGGCTTTTCAAAATTTGTTATGAAAGAAGCATAAAATATGCGTCAATATATCAACTATTTTTATCGCGAAATTGCCTGAGGAACCCAATAGATTTTATTGGGTTCCCTAGGGATAACCAAAATTCATCAAAGTAATAATGTTCAGACAATACGGGTAAATATATTCCGATGAAAGATATGGAGGTAGACAATAACATAAATTAGCACATAGGGTATCTACTACTAACCTAAAAAATGTGAGTGAGTCCCTGGGATACCAACTTTTACAAAATCGTAAAGAAACAAATATCTTTTAACAAAATGTTGTGTAATAAACATTTTAAGCAAGAATAAAGCAACGCGTGCGAAGCCGCGGCCATTAAGCCAGTTTCAAAATAAAAGATATTAGATCCTTTTTAACTATCGGGGACAGAATTTGTGTAATTTGTACAAAATAGTTAACAATCTTACGTTTCTCAATTAATTAAAAAGATTAACAAGGAAATAAAATGAGATAGTTATGGTAATATTATGACAGTATAATTAAGATGAAATCTTAATTTTTTTCATGCTATTATTTTTTCTGAACTATAAAATAAAATGTCTGAGACAAAACTGTGTAAGGAGATAAGTGCACGTTTGTGGTCTGAGTTTACTTTTATTTTTTTAAAATGGTTAATTACTTCGCTTTAACGATTTATTTTCTAATATTCTGCACTTCTGTTTATTCTGATAAGGTAATACATAATCATTTATGTGAGATTAGAACAAGTTGTAACTATACTCTTTTTAACCTCATTTTAGAAAAAAATATATTGGCTGATAACAGAAAATAATGCTAATGCAATTGTGTGGAATGTGCGGCGCCAACTTGTCTATACAAAAACAACAAGTTGTTATCCTTCTAAATTATATCCAATTCGAGTTTTTTTTAACACGCTTTTATTAGTTTCACCCGTATGTTTGCTTGTTTGCTTGCTTGTAACCAACCCCTCTGAGCTCGATTTTGACCTACTTTGAGCGATCAGATTTACTTTAAACTTTGCACACCTATCAAAGACCGATGACAATGCAATTATAAAAAAAAATGATGACTCTTACATGAAACAATATTCATATTATTTCATGTAATCAACACTTCTATAGCTAGAGTTATGCGTCTTAGTAGTTATAACTATAAGGTAAGGTAAAAAAACTTTTGATTGATACCTACAGCGTCCTGCCTTTCGGCGTCCATTACGAGTATGTTAATAAAACTATGGGATAATTCTTTCGGGGCCCAAAATACAGACTTAGCCTAGTTTGGGGCGCACCGACAACTATATCAATTTGTAAATAATAATGCATGCACACATTCCTACCTATAGTGATTATTATTATAATTAATACATAATTTTTTTTTGTTCATAATGCATGCAATGTACATTATAAGATAAATTGATTGTTGTTTTGTAAATCTATCTTGAAAATAAATTTATTTATTTATTTATTTTTTATGATAAACATTACAAAAAATTGACGCGTTCGCAGGATTTGAACCTGCATCCTTCTGGGATTCCGGCCCAGATGCTTTGTCCAAATTAAGCTAGAAACGCTTGTGTGCGAAGACGTCGAATTAGAGAATGTCTATCATGTTTGCCAACTAGTTACTACGTTGTTGGAAGCGCCATCTGTGAGAACTGCTAACCCACGAAAGGTGAAGGGTGATCCACCAACACGTACTGGGCCAGCGTGGTGGATATGGCTCAATCACCCTTCGTGGGTAGGCCTAATTTTTTTTTGCCAAGCCAAGCCCACTGCCCATTATAATTAAGTACATATTTTTATTTTATTTCAATTCTCAGATTGTGTTTCGTATGCCGCTGGAGAATGAAAGAGCAATTCAAGAGGCAATTTCAGAATGTAGTACCAGCACTTCAGACGCTTTAGAGTATAAAGAGATAATACATGAAGGGAAAACCGTATTTCGAAACGATGAGCATTTCAAAAATTTAATCTTCTGCATACAAACAACTGCTGGCTTAGTTCGCAGCGATGGGACGTTTATCGTTGAAAAAACTGCAACGTTGTTCCCGGACCAAGATGCCATGACTGAAGTGTTTTCAAATTGTGCTAAAAAAGTCGGCGCCACGCCTGTAGATACCTGTTATAATGGATTTGTTTGCTATTTGACTAATACAAAATATAGAGTTGTTAATAACTAATCGCGGTTAGTCCCAGCTTCGCTCGGATAAATGTAATTATTGTAAAATTATGAAATAAAATAACCCCTCAAACCAATGTTTCCAGATATGTTCCGAGTTGCATCGATCGTGGTCATTACGAGTATACACTACCCGTGACCACGATCGATGCAATTCAGTGCAATTATTTATCTGGTGATTTTAGTGGGCGATTAATCGCGTAGTATATAATAATAATGTGTTCAAATCACGAAAATTTAAAAACAACACTAACATAAATGTATTATGAACTTATCTTATCCCATACCTTTGAACGAGCTATTCTGTATCCGTTGAAACGAGCGATTCTTGTGAACCTTTTATACTGTAAATCCTACACCCTGTTATAAATATATAGAACTGGAAATCATAGAAAAAAACCGGACAAGTGCGAGTCAGGCTTGCACACCGAGGGTTCCGTACAAATCCAGAAAATTTCACAAAATTGGAAAGTGAGTGGTTGAAATCTTTAAGTACCTATACTATAACCATAGACAAAAAAGTTTTTTTTTCACTTTTCTCGTCATGCATTGAAAATTACACATTTCTAAAATAATTAAAAACCTGTTTTAGCCTTTGTTAATGATGTTCTTTTATATGATACCTTACATGATACAATTGACAAGTTTTCATATTTCACAAGGCTATGAAATTCCAAAACCATTTCGAGATATTGGGATGCTGATCATTATGTTTATTTTTCCAAATTTTTTTGTGCAAGAACTGCCAAGATATTAGATAAAAACTCTCACTCAAGCCGTTTCGGGATTTATACCAAAAGTTCAGTTGCCAATGATAAAAAAAATACTAGCAATATAAAATGACAGTGTTGACACATAAAATGTAGTTTAAAAATAAAATGTCACTGTCATTTTCAAATTACTTATTTTGCTTTAGCCCGAGAGGTAAACGCAAAAACTGCAAATACTTTCCAAAAGCTGAATTATTGTACTAAGTTGTCAAAATGGTGTAAATTAATACCCTGGAGTCAGTCAGCTGGGTTCCCTAGCATATGGAGGAAGAATTCGTTTGAATTTTAAAAGTATCTTGGAACTAGTACTACTTATTATTTTTCTTTTAAGTGGTGCTAATTTAAAGCCTGTATGGCAGACCCTGTTACATATTTAAGATGATTGGCAGTTGTTGAACATTTTTTTATTATTTTCGTCCCATAGTATACCGCGGTACATAGTGTACTTTTTGCGCTGACCTCCCGGCCTATTTGTTGTGAATTGTGACGGATTGACATTGACGGTTGGCATTGATAGTGACAGCAACGCTAGCACCTATTTTTTTCTAATGTGGCTTCAGTAAAATTGTTTATGAGTCCTAAATTTTGCAGTTACGTCCTTTTAGAATAAGCTACTTTTCAAAACTTAATTTTACGAAAAATATAAGTCGTATTGGAAAAATAAAAAATACGTATAAGTTATTTTGCAATATTCTTTCAGATAATAAATAAATATAACTATGTTAAAAATTTGAAATGTTGTCAATTGACTCACTTTGAATTTTGAACCCATATTTTGTAAATTTTGAGGCCCTATTTTTGTGATCTAAATAAAAATGTACAGTTTTCAGATTTATTCCTATATGTGTACTCTAAGACAATGCTTCTCGCCAAATTTCATAGTTCTATGTCAATGGGAAGTACCCTGTAGGTTTTTATTTTTGTGTGTCGAAATATGCGTTTTTTTTACGGAATAAACGGCTCTAACTTTTTTAAACAATAACTTAGAAGTTTATTTTTTACAACTGCAAGAGACCTAGAGATATACGTATACGGTTTAAATTTCAACTCGATATTTTTACGCGTTCCCGAGATTAAGAGTCTTGACATACACACAAACGGACAGACGGACAGACGAACAACAAAGTGATCCTATGAGGGTTCCATTTTTTCAATTTGTGGTACGGAACCCTAGCGTTTGTGTGTACCTACATATTTAACCACGCATTTAAATTATTTGTACATAATATATTTTGCCGGTCGCATTTCTATGTTACTAAAATATGTAATCATTGAAAAGACGGATACAAGACTTGGAAATAGAATTTAGGGTCTCCGAAGTACAACCCAATAGGTCTTACAATTAAGTTGAAGTAACTTACTAAACAAATGAATTTAAATACTTCTGCAAAGTATAATAATGCTCTGACCCAAGAATCTTCCGCATTTTCAATTAAACGCTATCAGGTTCTCCTAATTTGAATTATTTCATGTTGTAGGTTAAAGGTTGAAGGGCCCACGCAGCCCTCTGGTCGCCATGGAGATGTGAGGATCTTATTTAGGGCAGCAACACATTATATGGCTTGATTTATGTACATAAAAGTGTATTTAATTTTAATAGGTACTGTAAAAGATCACCCAGACGGTCAAGCAGCTTGAAGGCAACTGCGTAGTTTTTGCTTGAGGCAAGCAAGTTAAAAGTTTCCAATATTGGTTTGATGTTTGTGTAAAGTTGTTTTTTTTTTTCAATTTAGCATTTATAAAATAACACATAGCAGTGACTTTATGATTGCCTCGTTTTTTCACCAAAATTCCAATGACTGCACAAATACATCTTACAAATATTATTTTTTCTCTATAACGTAATTGCAGAAATAAAATACATACTCGTACCTTACCTATTGCAAAATCATTTGAGGATTAATATATTCGCAAATACGGAAAGTACAGTACGCAAAAAACTGAGAATGAGATGTAAATATTATTTTGCTGACTGTCCATAATCACCTTTTTAATGGAGTACGTGACCGCGCGGTGGTGAATCGTTAATTAATATTTTTTCGCTTTTCTGTTTGTTTTTCCTTTTTTATATCTGAGTGGCGTTTGAATGTAGGCATTGTTGAGAAACTAGGTCGTTAGGTAAATTTAGTAAAAATAGCTTAATAAACCAATGTAAACAGCATTAATTTGGTTTATTAAATTATTTACGGGTCTAAAGTTAGTCCACTTTAAAATAAAAACTTTTTAGTCATCTTTTAATAGTGGACGGAAATAAAAAAATATAAGGATAACTATGGCGTATGGTGCGATTTTTAGGTTTTGTATGATTAACTAAATAACTAACTAAAATTTTAGTTTCAATTACTATTATAATAATTATGATTATTTTACTACTCACGGGTTGCACCGGATATTTAGAAGGCTTTGATGGGGCCGAAAACAACACCAGGAGGCCCTTAACAAACAAAAAAATCATGGATAAAAAAAAAAACAGTTTTTTGGGTAGTAAAAGGAAAACCATTGTAAAGACGGGGAATTAGTACAGTTCTGGACTATTTTAATGAATTATTACGGAAATATAAGCTGATCTATGGAATAAGGTACGGCCAAGGAAGTTTCATACGAGAACTGGAACGCTTACGAAGCAAAATTTAAAAAAGAAAAATGTACTTTCATTCTTTAGACAGAAGGTTCAAATTTGTTTCTTACTTATCAAATGGGATAAACATTCCGAGCAGGACAGCAACAACTGTTGGGCGTTGTCCCTTTCTCGAAACTTACCAGTATTAATAAAACTATTGGATGGTAGATTACATCATATATCTGGTAATCATTAAATTGCATTTAATCGTACAAGTTGATAAATAGATTAGCATTAAATGTATTCTTATTAACGTAATAAGTTCGATAATGTTCTGATTTTAATATTGATACGTAATTTTTTTTGCAATACAAAAACTGTTTTTTCATATTAGTAGAATTAGTAATAATTTACCAACTACGCACGGCCGCACCTATAGCGCTTCCAAAAACAATATGGTTGATAATTTATGCAAAAGTCGTCATTCTACTTGCTGCTTAATATTTTTATAAGTTGAAAAATGGTGAAAAATCGTTGCGTTAAGGGCTGTAATAGTGAAGCTTATGCTGGTTGTGGGATTTCCTTTTTTAGGTAAGTTTCTTGGTTTATTTACAAATTTCTTGTGTAGGGTGACAATAACAACAAAACATTTCGGGAATGTGATGTTAGGTTGTAGAGAGAAGTAATTACATACTACTTATATACAATCTAATACTACGTACGTTAGTAAGTCATTATAATCAATTAAGAACCTAATACTATGAACTATGCACTTTTCTTGTATAGTAGCAAAATAATGAACTGTGTTGTACTTAGTAACTAGTACAGCTCGATAACTACGGGTAAATATAATTTGCTGTCGCACTATTTATCAGCTAATTTTTATAATATTTAGCAAGATGGTTTAGTATATTCTAACAAGATTTGTAAATATGAGCAAAACTGGTCAAAAGCGAGTCGAAATTTTCAATTTGTTTATTTATAGAAAATGTAACTTACAGCACTTAATACTAGGCTTTATTTATATTTTTTATCCTTAAAGACTACGAATTAAAAACTACATAAAAAAGAACAGAATAAATACAAACATGAATTAAACGTTCTATACCTACCGTAAAATTTTAGGAATATTTTGAGATCACAATTTGACTTCTTCGCAATATGAAAAAATATTATTAGCAATTATTGTTGTCCATTCGTCGGCAAAGATGTCTACTAGCGGGTGGGAGGCGCTGAGGGCATTAAGATGATGGTGTAGAGATAATATTATAATGAACTGATGTACTCAGCCGAAAGGAGGTTTACTATAAGACTATAGTTTGAGACTAGACTAAAATTTGAAGAAAAAAATCTGGTGTTACATATGTATACATTTTGTCGATTCCGAGTTTCAGTTTTGCTGCTTTTTTCTCGAATTTCTGGTTGGTCTCATAGTAAACGTTCGTAATAATGGTCTTAATCAACCAATCATTTTTACTTAATACAGGGTAAGCAGATAACCCTGTTTATAATAATATTTGAATTTCAGATTTATCCCACCTGAAATACAAATGATTTCCCTCATTCTTTTATTGGTATATACTTAGTGTTTTGTAGATTGTCCTATTAAATGAAATTACTGTATGGATACACTAGTAGAAAGAGATATATTCCAATAATGGTGCTTTACTCTTCGGAACGTTTTTGGGATGCTCGTAATCATTCCAGTTCTCGTATGAAACTACCTTGGGTACGGCACCCTCTTAATAATGCCTCATCCTGCTTACTTTTAATATTATAAACGCGAAAGTTTGTATGATTGTTTCTCTTTCACGCAAAAACTATTGAATAGATTGAGATGAAACTTTGCAATAGTAATGCATGTTTATCAGAATACCACATAGGCTATAATTTATAAAGATATTGATAACGAAGTTTGCCGGGTCAGCTGGTATGGTAGGAAATTTATTGAAATTAATAATAATATAATATAATCGCAGGGGCGGCTTTGTAGCGAGCCGTCGGTGAGTGGCGACACCGGGAACCCTGATTCTCTGGGGTTAAATGAGACCTCTGACTCCTCTCTTGCCTTAACTGGCCGGTTTGGAGTGGAAGCCGCAAGAGCTAAGACCCTAAGCTCCAGGGTGGAAGTGTTAAAGGGCATAACGCCGCTAGTAGCTCTTAGTGAACGCGCAGCACACCTCTCGACCACCTAAGCCGTCCACACCAATGTTGCCCCTCCGGCGCCAATATACGGTAGCTATTATGAGGGGCCCATTTAGTAGATGGCAAGTCACCACCCGCCTAAATATTTGAAATGAAGCATTATTTGGTGGGTGCCGTACCTCATTCCATAATCCAGTTTTGTATAACACCCAGAAGTTCACCACAATAACCCATTATTTTTTCAATTCATTACTCACAATAGGTTCCTTGTACCTTCACCCCTACAACATAGCTAAATGATGTTTAAAAAGAGCCTCTCAGTGTTGGCTTCGGCTCTACTGATGCCCATCAAATAACCGGGCTTGGCCCGAGAGATGTATATCAAATAAAGTGTAATAATAATATTATTATTAATTTCAATAAATTTCCTAAGACTACAAACTTGGCGAGTTATCATTTTAGCGAAATTAATAATCTGATGAGTATGATTATCGTTGGGCTTTTAATAATTCACTGCTGAAACCTTGAACATTGATAGGGCTATCTATCACGCAAGTCTAATTAGATGTATTATTTCTCACAGTGATATAAACCAAAACATAGCTTAATTTGGAGTGGCTTTAAACTAATGCTAAAGTCGGTCTCATAGCTTCAAGCAACCTCTTCAAGATATCCTTGAAATGGATTAGATTCAAGAAGAAGATCTAGTTACGAGTTGATATCAAAAGATGGCGTTTTTGACTCTGTACCAGCCTTTTTAATAGTCCACTGCAGGACGTAGGCCTACCCACGAAGGGTGATTAGGCCATATCCACCACGCTGGCCCAGTGCTGGTTGGTGGATTCACATACGCCATCGAATTTCTTCTGCGGACGTATGCAGGTTGCCTCACGATGTTTTCCCTCACCGAAAAGCCAGTGGTGTTAAATTCCGTACATAAATTCCAAAGAACTCATTGGTACGGGACCGGGGATTTGAATCCACGACCTCACTATTGTAAGGCGGGTGTCACTACCTCTTGACCACTACGGCTGTTTTTGACTCTACCAAATCGTAACTATGTATAAGGTAATGCTATAAATAATTATGCAAAGCTCTATACAATGTTTCTCTTTATCAAATAGCCAGTGGTATAAAAACTGTTAGTGGTATAATAACTAATGAAGTAAATATTATCGAAAGCGATAAATTGACTACACGACGTAATGAAAAGAAAACCAAACAGGAAATCGGGCAGAATTTTATTGGTCTTTTTTACTTTCCTAATACTTACGTCATTTATTGCGTCGTAAAAATAGTTTGTGACGTAATGAGAAGTTAGAGCTCGTAATTTACGCGACTTACAGGTATTGATTGTTATATTCTATTTATATTCATTGCTATTTATCTCATAATTATGATGCTTATTTAAAAAAAAATAAAGGTAATAACTTGAGCAATAAGCCCGTGACTTCATCTGCGTGATGTTTTGATTTTTGTGTCACCACATAAGAACCTTTTTTTCGGACTAAAAATTACCCAATGTCACTTTCCGTTTTGCAAACGTCGGGTACATGCCAAAAATCAATCAATCAGTTACTCCGTTGCTGCATGAAAGAGGAACAAACAAATACACTTGCGGATTATTCATATTGGTAAGGAAGTATGGATAAGGATTTTTACCGTGAAACTCTGAAATTGCGAAGAAAATTTTAGTTTTAGGTGGTAAATTTCTTTGCATTTCGCTAAACAAAAGGCTTTTACTCATACATAATTTTGGAGCAGTAGGCCTCTACATGCCACCACTTTTACACGCGATGGGTCCTGCAGTGACGTCCCATATAAAGTATTTTAAAATGCATTTGCTCATCCAATGCCTATTTTTTTAACTAAAAAAACGTGGCTTTGGTTTGCTGGCACAACAGCTTCAGTGGTTTTAATGATATCTAAGATGCTAATGTAGACGACGGTGCTGATAACAGTGCAGAAACGTCATGCTCTTAGCGACTCTAGATTTTAATATGGCTTTCTTATTGGCCTTCTTTTTCATTTTCTTGCATCTTGCATTGTTAGTAGGTGGTACGTACCACCATAATATTTTTTTATTGTAAATAAGTGAAGGCTGAGAGATTCATGTTTAGTATTGCGAATTGCGGATATATAGGCAAATGCAGACGATTGTACATGGATTAACCTCCGTTAACCTAAACTATAAGCTAATGCAGATAATCGCCGGTGGATTAACTTCAGTTTATCTATCTTCGGATAAGAATCATGTGGCTTCGGCCGCCTAGGAAACCAGGGTTAGGAAACTGGTTTCCTAATCAACACACAGTGGTTGGAGTTGATGCGGGGCTCCGGTACAAAATATGCAGCATATTCTATCATGTCCTTACTCCAATACTGCCGTCTATTACCTAAAAAGCCGTTAAACCACAAAACCAAAATGTTGGGTATCAGCGAAAAACGCGGGACTAGACAGATAAAGTACTTTAACTATGATTTAGTCAATTATTTGCAAAAACGGCTTTAAAGGTAAGCTATTATTTGTAGAATAATGATGTTTTCAAATAATTATGGGACCATAGCGGTATTTAAGTTATGTTTTGTTGGATGACGATTTTATTGACTTGTAAAGTAGAAATAAGAATGTCAATAGCGGTGTTTTCACAATTTCTATCTTCTAAACTATAAACGATATAAAAATAATTCTTACAGTGACCGATAGATAATTTTAAGCTCTATAAGAATGTATTTAAAAGTGAAAAATGACCCCAAGTGGCTTAACGGTGTTATAGCTTGTGGACGGCAGAATAGGTATTTGCACACTTCAGGACCTATAAGATGTTTCCCTTTGCTGATTGGCAGTGGCAAGGCGAGGCACTGGAAAAATACCTTATTAATACTAAAACTAATACAAAAATAAAACTAATCTAAAAGACCCGTAGCAGAGGGTATTGAGGCCAGAATGCTGGCGGCATTGCCTCGCTAAATGGCAATGCTAATTTTTGGCCAAAGTAGATGTCAGCATTTTGGTCACGTGTCACCTCTACCAGACGCCTAGCCAGAGAGCTAAGTGGGAGATTTTCGCTCGAGCTCGATCGCGTTAACGTTTGATGTGATTTCTATGGAAATGGCAGAGCGCCATCTTGTGTCACGTACAGAAAACAGAATAGCTAAGTGTGAGTATGTTTTACGGTAATGTAATGAGCGCCAAAACGATCGAACACGAGCGCGGCAACGTCTGTGATTGGCTAATTCAAGCGTGTGTGTCAATGTGCTCGCGTGTGTGCACGGCGCGCTCGGTCAACGCGACGTAAAAGTAATTCGATTTGATTTGCAAAACTCCCACTTGACACTCAGGTCTTTATACAAAAAGAAGCGTCCAGTCCCCACAGACCTAAAGTCTCAACCCCAATTGGTACAAATTTTACGTTCTGTCCAACGACTCATATTTGAGCCGTTTGTGTTATTCGGCTTTAGCTGCAGCCCTCTCTGTTATGCCAGGAAGGTGAGACAACGCCAATGTGTCAACACATGTCGCGTCCCACACTACAAAATTAATACTTATTTATAAATATATATAGGTATTTGGATCATCGACACAAAGAAGAAAAAAATACATTTTCAAATCAGCACAACGCATATTCGGGTAGTAACTCATTTTTTCCCATGATGATCGCGATCTACCACTTTAATAACGATTTATCGATACAATACAGCAAGACATTAGGTTGTTTTACGACCAATTCGTCTCGAAAGTTCGGTGTAGCGCTCGGCTAGGATTTATGTGGGGATAATAAAACCGCATCGGATCATAGTAAAATGGATTTTAATGGTGTGTGCAGGAGTGGAGGTAATGGCTCGGATGGCTTCATATTGCGGGTGTATGTGTGTTTGGGTTTTTGTTTATAGCTCTGTTTAGGGAAATGATATAAAAGTGAAGGGATTTTTTTGACTTTTCGTGACGGATGTGGAACTTTTTTTGAGTTGATAGTGTTTGAAGCTATATTATAGTACTGCCTACACTAGGGTTAGGGATTTCTACTGAATGTATTAACTAAGCTAGGCCTAGTATAATCGGTATAATTAGTTTTCGCAAAAATCGCAACACCGACTTCCACCGTGTACAGAATTTGAATATTTTTTACGAATTGTTGTGACATCCATATACATTATTGTTGATTTATCAAAAACGACTCAGCTAATTTAGAATAAAATTAATTAGAACCACTTTAGAAGTAACTAGGTATATTTTTTCAAACAAAAATAAAATTAATTTGTTCACAATTTACGAATATTTATGTACCGATGAACAAATTATTATGCAAAAAATACATAGAGACAAAACATAATACCTCCTCCTTTTTTGAAGTCGGTAAAATGTACCGGGACCGAAATCCGAGTATCAGTTATGCAGGTTCATCTGCAATCACGAGAAATTTTTGAATTGCTTATCATAAATTATATTTTTGACCAACGAACCACCGGAGGAGGTATACAATAATGTATATATATATTTTTTATGTATAACCACGCATAACTTTTTTCATAGTAGTCCGATTTCAATAATTCTTTTTTTTATTGGAAAAAAATTGAAACTTCGAAATTGGTCCTATTTAAATTTTATCGAAATCGGCTGAGCCATTTTTGATAAATCAACAATAATGCTAAAAATGCTACATCGATCCGTGCGTAATGTTTGCGTTCTAGTGATGCGCCCCGGTTTCGCACAGGTTAGGTGTATTATACATCTAAACATTTTTCTTGAATCACTCTATCTATTATAAAAAACTGCATCAAAATCCGTTGCGTAGTTTTAAAGATATAAGCATACTCGTACATAGGGACAGACAGCGGAAAGCGACTTTGTTTTATACTACTCGTACATATTATTATGTATAATACAATGACAGGTGAAGTCGGTCATGCTATTTTTTGAAAAAAATAATTATTGATAGTATTTTTACTAGTTTCTATAGTAGTTTATAGGTGCCCGAGTGCTTATTGTAAAGAAACCAAAAATTTGCGAAAATTAAAATATTTTTTTCAATGTCAACTTTTTGTGTGAAACATTTTTATTTCGTATAAGTTTGCGTTTGACTACATACTGCCTGATGTTGAGCAGATAATTATGCGGTCTTGGCTGTAGCACGCTTAACTAGAAGATATCTATTTACTCGGAATTTGAAGACACTCACGTTGTACATAAGCGGGAAGACAGACTCAGGCAAAGCGTTCCACATTCTGGCTGTTCGTATTAGGAATGAGGATTCGAAACGCCTGGTTCTAACTGATGTCTCTTTCGCAATTTCCAGGTTCTATCGAATTAAAATCATCATATTTTAGACATTCATATTGTTATGCGAATAAAATCACCAAATTACAGTTTATAATAGATATAAAATAAGGTACCATTGTAAAAGTAGGTCATAATGTTAAGTACAATGACATACTAGAATATTTATTAGTTGTCTAGATAAAACTCAGTAGGTACAGAAAAGAGATATTAAAACAGACACACACGTAACGCCTATAACATCCCTTATTTCGGATCCTGGGTTAAAAATACCTCAACCAAAAATAACTCTAATCCATTTCCAGCCGATCACAGATTCAAATAACCATTTATGCAAATACACACTCTGTTCGTATAATTCAGGGATATGAGTGCTTTGAGTAGTCGTATGGCGTGATGTGGCGTGATACGACGTCACGTGGCGCGACGTGACATCGTGTGTCGAGTGATTAATATCGCAACAGACTTAGGTGCTTCATTTGCATGGGATCCGATTGGAATGGAATTGGAGAGGATTTTCATAATGCACTGCTGTTACTGAACCCCGAATGTTAGGATAATGGGTTTTAAGAGCTGAGCACGGGAAATTCGGGTTTGTAATTTACATTTTTATAAATACCTACTAGGTAGAAGAACTCATAAATTACTGTCCTGGCCTTATTAATAGTCTACAAACATAATGGCCTACCCATGACCAATAATTGGGCTATAATTATATCATTGCTATATTTATTTTGAATCCAATATTTAAACTTAGGTACGTTGAGCCTACGACCTATCTAACCCACGATGAGCAATTCGATCAAATCCACCGCGTTGACCAAGTGGAGTTTAGGGGATACCCATAATTATGCCACTTTTTTAAAGACTTATGCAGGGTTCTTTGTGATGATTTCCTTCATCGAAAAATCAGTATTGTGAAAATCCCTACATAATATTTTGTTACCACGGCTTTTCCTTTTGTAGCCTTTTTAAAGTAGTTTTTAAATAAGATGCTTTAGGTAGATAATTTTTGAAGAAAAGTTTGCCCCCAGGCTGGCGTAGAGTATACATCCGTCAGAGCAGTGCGAGTCGGACTCGAGCACGAAGGGT
This sequence comes from Hypomecis punctinalis, assembly GCA_949316475.1. Lineage (NCBI taxonomy): Eukaryota > Metazoa > Arthropoda > Insecta > Lepidoptera > Geometridae > Hypomecis > Hypomecis punctinalis. The sequence goes on from OX438797.1 coordinate 24,791,088, forward strand.
TCCGTACCGTTTGGAAGCCCCTCTTAATATATTTTAATTTATTTATTTATTTTTGAATAAACAACTTTATTCTGTAAATATTTCAAGCATCTTCCTGTTACCGTTATTAATATTGAGCAAATAAATCACGTTACATGTATGGGAGCCCCCATATCCTACTTCTTACTAATATTATAAACGCGAAAGTTTGTAAGGATGGATGGATGGAAGGATAGATGGATGTTTGTTACTCTTTCACGCAAAAACTACTAAACGGATTGAGATGAAACTTTCCAATAATATAGCTTATATATCAGAATAACACATAGGCTATAAATTATAATGATATATTGCGTATGCGGGCGAAGCCGCGGGTAAAAACTAGTTATATTTTAATTTAACTATTTATATTAGAGTGCATATGTTACTTTATATTCTGTAAATATTGCAAGCATTTACGTCCTGTCACCGTTATTAATATCGAACAAAAACAGCCTAAAATCAGGTTTGTTGTGTGGGAGCTTTTTATTCTGTTTTTAGTAGGTATTTGTTGTTATAGTGGCAACAGAAATACGTCATTTGTGAAAATTTCAACGTTCTAGAGTTTGTACAAAAGAGGAGTGTCGTAGATTAGTAGTCGATAGTACTTTGACAACACTGCTCTGTCATTGCTAGTACAACTAATAGTGTTTGATACTTGGTAGACACCAATTCGGTTTTCATCAGTACTCGCGTCTACCAAGTATAGTCGGTACCTTGGCTGCTGATTAAAGTCTTATTGTTAGTTCACCGTAACGCCACTACGGTTCTCTTTTTGCACATACTAGCTATTACGGTTCATGAGATACAGCCTGGCAACACACAGATAGAAGGACAGATAACGAGGTCTTAGTAATAGGTACTCGTTCTTACACTTAGGTTACGGAACCCCAAAAAGGCGAGCTTGATACTTACAAAAGTAATTAGTTTATAACTTGGAACAAAAATGCTGTTAGTATTTTTACAGATTCGCAAAGAAATAAATGATACGAAAAAAAATTTAGCTGCCAAAAAGGTATTTTGGCACGCATATAGTGGAAAACGGTCCAGATAGTACATTTTGAGTGCTTCAGTGCAGAATGCCAAAAACGTTCCAGCGAAAACAAGAAACATTGTTAGCACTGAGTGATAACGTCATCGATTGTTTTTTTGTGCTGGCGACCAATGTACAACAAAATAAGATAGATTTGTAGGTACTATATTTCTTTTTATGATAGGTATCTATTTGCATATTTTGTAGGCTGTGTTGTCCGCGGACCATGGCTGTTATGGCTTTAAAAGCAATTAGATAAGCATGTTTTGTTATCAGTTATTATAATCCGAAAGTGTATTTTAATTATGTTAGTATTTCACATAGCTACCGAGCAACGGATTGACTTGATATTTTAAATGAATCTAGGGTTGTTGAGGAAGTGATTATGAGGAAGTGGAGGAGGAAGAGGAATTGTGACGCGCAAATTTAGAGGATGTGGATGAGGAAGAGGATATTTTTTTGAGGAAAAGGATGCGAATGAGGAAGAGGATGATAAGAAATTATAAATACTAGCGGACCCAACCCAAAAGCCGCTGTCCTGTCTGTACATAACTAGGTACTTACATACACAAAAATTAATTAAAAGAGCATTTTTCAGTGGACCAAACCCACACACATTAAAGAATCAACAAAATCGGTCCAGCAGTTAAGGAGGAGTTCAGTAACGCTTGCTATGTCAATAAACAAACAAGAAAAAACAAACAAGCAAGGAACAGCGCGGATGGTGGGAGGGGAGGTCTCGCTCTCCCGTTTGGCCCGGCATCGCGCTGCGGCGTGTGCGTAGCCATGGATACGCGACGCGCATGCGCAGTGAAATTCCTCATAAATTCCTCTTAAATTTTGAGGAAGCGATAGCGGAAGAGGATTTTTTATTTTTTAATGAGGATGCGGTAACGGTTGAGGAACCCAAAATATTGCGGAACTTACGCATTACGAGGAAGCGGAAGAGGAATCCTCAGCAACCCTAGAATGTACCTAGTTACTGAGTGTCAGAGTTACTATTTAGCTAAATTTTAACACAGGTAATTACTCGGACTTAACTAAGCAGCTGCTATAGCTATGTTACAGTTGAGGCGCTGCGCCCAGCGCTCGCGATGATAGCGGTTGCGGTGCGAAGGCAGGAACCAAAGTCAAAAATCAAAGTCAAATAATTTATTGCAACATATGAAATTTACATGCGGTTCTTAGTTAACATGTTTTGTATAGTGATACATATGACCCTATAAGGGTATGGCATTTTATTATTTGTATTGGAACGATTTATTATTATGTTCTCTAGAATATCGGGGCGGCAGCGGATAGAGTATGTTGTTGCGCCAGCGCGCACTGAAGATCTTCTAGTTACTTTTTGTTACACAAACATTATTGACAAAAGCGAAAGCGTAGGTCTTCGTTTTAGGCGCGATTTTTGTTTTACAAAACTTGGTACATAGGTTTGATTTGTAATGGATTTTTTGTCGTCGGCGATTTTGATAGGGTTTATTTCCCTCATAAAGGGAGACATTTGCTGTCGCGCTAAACATATATTTATTAGTTCATTTCGATAGTACTTAGCAACGTTGTTTGTATCTAAATCCTAACAAAATTTGCGAAGACTAGTAAGTTACGAAGATGAAGCTTTGAGGAAAATTTAGTAGATAATAAGTGCCACCTTTTTATGGTGGACATTCCGCGCGTTAGAACCAAGCGTTTCGAATCCTCATTCCTCATACAAACAGCCAGAATGTGGAACGCTTTGCCTGTCTTCCCGTTAAAGTACAACGTGGGTGAAATAGGTATCTTCTAGGTAAGCGTGCTACACCCTAGACCGCACATCTGCTTAACATCAGGCAGTGTGTAGTCAAACGCGAAACTATTCGAAATAAAAAAAAACCGGACAAGTGCAAGTCAGGCTCGCACACCGAGGGTTCCGTACAAATCCAGAAAATTTCACAAAATTGGGGAGTACGTTGTTAAAATCTCTATACTCATCATCATCATCGACAAAAGTTTTTTTTTTACTTTTCTCGTTATTTATCGAAAATTGTTAAAATAATTAAAAACCTGTTTAAGCATGTGCTAATGAAGCGCTTTTATATGATACCTTACGTAATACGATTTACGAACTTTGAATTTTAAACCTATATTTTGTGAATTTTGAAGTCCTATGTATTTTTTTGTGATTTAAATAAAAATGTTCAGTTTTCAGATTTATTTCTATATGTGTACTCTGAGACAATGCTTTTCGCCAAATTTCATAGTTCTATGTCAACGGAAAGTACCCTGTAGGTTTTGATTTTCGTGAGTGTCAAAATATGCGGTTTTTTACGACATAAACGGCTCTTACTTCTTTATATGATAACTGAGAAGATTTTTCCTTACACAAGTATAAGAGATCATAAATATACGTATACAGTTTAAATTTCAACTCGATATCTTTACGCGTTCCTGAGATAAAGAGTTTTGACATACACACAGACGGACAGACGGACAGACGGACAACAAAGTGATTCTAAAAGAGTTCCGTTTTTTCCTTTTGAGGTACGGAACCCTAAAAAAACGGGAATTTTTGTATAGGTACGTGTGGTCCAAATAGACATCATGGCTAATGCTGGCATGGAAAACCCAACTACTCCTCTCTTCTTGTTTAATCTTATGAGAAGCTCTCTAAGTTCATTTCTCTCTCATAGAGTCGGTCCAAGTTCCCATAATCCGTGAACATGGTCGCTGTATCTGCGAAACTTGGTGCGAGCACAATGAGGGCCAGCCATAAATCATAGTCTGGAACTCTGGCACTAGTGCCATGGCTTAGTGTGGATGGACATTACACCGATGTGTAAGATATGCGCCACAAACAGTTTATTTCTTTAGTGATTGGATCAGGGTAGCTCATGTTAGTATTAGGTATAGATATTAATACAGTTTACTATTTAAATGGTTATTTTTGACGATGCTATTGCGGATATTTTAGAGTACTGGTGCGTACAGCACCAGGTATATTTTCCCGAGTACAAATTCGCGCTTTTTGCGCTTTGTAATGTCACGACCACACTTAGACAAACTTATTTTCTGAGTATGGTGTTGGTAGTATGGCCACAAGTCTAGTGGAGTTCGTTTTGTTGTGTTGGCAACACTTCAACGTCCGACACCGCGAAGGACAGACCCTAATGTGAGCCTGAGCATTGAGGAAGGAATCAAACTTTCCCGCATCCGCGTACGCGCTGGTTGAGTGCTTGTATAGTTGCTGAATAAAAGGCAACTACCCACGACCTATGGAAACTACCAGGCGAGCGAGACATACACAATACACCACCACACAGATCCAAGAACCAGGAACAGCTACCTCAGCACGAAGAACCTCAAAGGTGAGTGGCTGTCTGCACACCATTACGTTTACACTTGACGACTTACCTTATTTTTGACATGGAACTGCTATTGTGTTTTTTTTTAGTTGTTTTAACTGTTATTTTTGACGATTTGACAAAAAAAAATTAAAATGTCAGAAATACTGTGATAGAAATATCTACATATTTCTATCACAGTATTTCTGACATTTTAATTTTTTTTTGTAATTTTGCATTTGTAATTTTTTGTAATGTACCGAATTTTAATTAATTTATTGTAAAAGCATGCCTAATAATTCAATTCAATTGAGTACATAATTAATAATTGTTATTTTGACGAATCGTAGGGTTTTGTAAACCAATTTATGTAAATAACCTTACTGAAAATAAATGATTATCTACGAGTATCTATCTATCTATAGTCCATCCCATAACCGCTGAGAACTAGAGTCGCGACGACATTTGACGAATGTAATAACCTAATAGTTTTGCTTTGAAAAATATTACTCTATTCCGGTAGTTTTTAAAGATAATAATATATTATTTTTACGACTTGTGTCAAATTCTTCAATAGATTTTAACTGGTCCAATCTCAGCGGTTGTGGAACGGACTATGCAATACAATTTCCTTACTTCTTTTTCTTCACTAATGTTATAAATTCTAAAGTGTGCTTTGTTAGTTTATTGGTTTGTTCCTTTTGCAACTTCCGTTGCAACGCAGAAACAGATTAACTTGATTTTTCATATGGATATAGTTCAAAAGTTGGAAAGTGTAATAGGTTACTTTTATCCCGAAAAAATAAAAGGTTCCTAGAGTTGCACATAAGTCAATATTTCACGCGGGTGAAGGCGTTGGCATAAACTAGTAGTAAAATAAGGTTATAGTATATAATCACCATCAGGTTCAGCTACCGTCATAAAATAAATACCAAGGTGGCGCTGTCTGCGCATCGCATCGCACTTTGCGGCACACCACTACGCTTGTCATACTGATCCTTAATTTTAAGTTGTTCTAGAATTTTACTGAAATTATACTAGATGTTAAGCTTAACAAATACCCATTAAAGGTCAGCAAAATTCAGAATTTTGGACTATACTAACTCAAAACAAAACCCTGCACGGCATAGCACTGCGCTTCTAAAGTCATGTATTCACTGGGCACCAGAGTTTCGCAGTTTCTGAAACATCACGTAGATGCCTGCCGAAACATACCGATAAACACGTAGTGTTTACAGAAACTAAATAATTGTGTCTGAAACAATATTTTTTGTTTTAGAAACATAAGCTATTTTATTTCTGATACAGAGTTTATAAACAATTGTTGTTCAGTGAATTCATGGCTTTAGCATTCGCTAAAAACACTATTTTTCAATCCGAAACATAAGTGTTATTAACAATTTTACCCATGTCGTAATATAAATTGAGCACATTGATATTGCAACGTGATTAAGTAAAACGCTGAAAACATCGGCCTTCAATTTGAAATTCAGTAACAGGTTTACCGATGAGGTAGTCACGCAAAACGTAGTTATAAAGTAGTGTAAACTTGACTTTATGATACACTTCGGTGTGCCTAACGCCCCATTCCAGACTATGATCCTACACGATCCTTTTATCTGGGAGCAGTGATCCCATCCGCGGATACATCCCAGATTTTTCCTTCGTTATACCGCCTTTTGTGCTAACTGCTTTTATCAATCCGGCTAAACCGGCTATTGGAAGACTAGAGCAAATTGGAACAAGTTTGTTTCTATTAACTACACTTTGTATTCTGCATCCAGCATCAACTCTTGATTTCTTGGTTTCGAGTAAAAATCACGTACTAACAAACGCAGCGTATAAGGCAGACTATATCTCAGAATAAGTACTAAAATAATAGAAACCGTACTAAAACAGCTAGAGACAGCACTATGTCCCATTTTAAATGTGAAATTTAAAAGGTGCACTTACAGCCGAACGTAAGTAATTTCGAAGGGTTTCTCAAACTAGTATTGATCTATTTCGGCTGTCAAAATTCAAAAAGGTAGAAAGTAGGGAAGTAAATTGATCAGAGATTTGAACCTTCTTGTTCTGATGGAACTAGAGGGTTCAAATTTCCGATCATATCGCAAAAGACAGAGTAGACTAAATTTCAATCATAATGACATTTCCAACTTTTTGACGTTTAACTACAGAGAATGCGTTTTTTATTGTTCCACTCACTCTCGCACATGCTGTATAACCAGATATGAATAAGAAAACTGTAACGTAGTTTTTATTTGAGTAAAATTAAGCAAGGTTTCTATTACCTGTCATTATTCTATTTATAATTTACTGTGGATATACAGAGAGCGGGAACGCCCTGGATGTAAGATCAAAAAATAAACGAGGAGATTCAGAGGCAAAATAAAATTACCGACGTAGTCAGGACCAACGGATCAGTAACTAAGTGTGAATAGTCAGGGCATATGGTGCCGAGAACTGATGTCCAATAGAGTCACAAATTTTTCGAACACGTACAACCAACGACCAGCTTAGCTTACTCGTAGGTCGTCCTCAGACTAGGTGGACAGACGACCTAATTAAGATACAAGACATTTGCCTATGTTAAGGAGTCGATGTTCTATAGCTGATATTATGGTGATATTTAATGTCTAGTAGTGAGTGTCCTTAGCTTGATTATGATGACAGTGATTTTCAACTGCAAAATGTGATTAATTTTTAATCTTATAAGCTTCGACAAAAAGTTTGATTAGAAATAAAAGTAAAATAATAAGGACCGTATTTTGTAAGATATTTGGGTACTTAATAATCTAAAATTATGCTTAAGTATTGTAGTGATTATAGATACTTGTACATTGATGAAAGTAGGTAGTTTTAAGTTATATAAAATTGGTGCTTATGTGAATAAAATTATTTTCCCGCTGTCAAGCCATAATACTTAAGGCGCACCATCTCGATCAGCGCGCGAAATTATTTTTTGGGTTTTTGCTTTTTACGGATAAACTACTTATTATAAGTTTACGAAAATTCATTTAGCGGCCACGAATAATAATGTTGATTACGAATCACATAAAACTACACCTAAAAACCAAACTAGTGGGCAGTTCTTGCACGAAAGTGCATCAACTGATTTTCACCTTAGTTTTCAATTAGTGGACTCTTATGCATAAACTGTCCACTATTTTATATTCTAGGTGTTTATACCTCGTTAGCACTAACTATTCATGGACGCTAAATGACTCTTTTGACTAACAACTAGCAGTTTATCTGTAAGTACCAAAATTCCCAAAAAAATTGAATCTCTCGCTGACCTAGTGAATCCATCTTAAAAACATTCCAAAACTCTCCGTATTCATTGTTACAAAACCGCAAATCTAAATTAACTCGTTTCCATGAAAAACCCCATACAAAATTCAGTGACACCATTTCGCTCTCACATTTCCGACGGCCAACATTTACGTATTCAGTTACAAGACGAATTTGAAAATGCGTCATCAGATTTTATCTCCCGTTCGTGTGATGACGTCACCGGCTCGTACTTTTTCATGTCCCGAGTGGGCCATATTTCATGGAAAATGGATCATCCACACAGCACTCGTGTAACCTCAGAGTGTACTTTTAGAGACGTGGTCCCTTTTCCGTGTTAGGCAAAATGGTTTGAGCATCAAACAAAATACCTTTTTACTTAGCTTAGATTGTAGATTTATTTTAAGTTCTATTAATGATTGATGAAAGAAGTTTTAATAAATATACCAATTTCAAAACTACAAGTTTTTACAGGCATTCAGTATGGCCAGTCCAAGCTGCCGTCTATAACCTAAAAAGCCGTTAAACCACAAAACCAAATTTTTGGGTATCAGCGAAAAACGCGGGTCTAGACAGATAAAGTACTTTAACTATGATTTAGACAATTTTAAAAATGGCTTTAAAGGTAAGCTGTTATTTGTAGAATAATGATGTTTTCAAATATAATTATTATGGGATCATAGCGGTATTTAAGTTATGTTTTGTTGGATGGCGAGTTTATTGACTTGTAAAGTAGAAATAAGAATGTCATTAGCGGTGTTTTCACAATTTCTATCTTCTAAACTATAAACGATATAAAAATAATTCTTACAGTGACCGATAGAGAATTTTAAACTCCATAAGAATGTGTTTAAAAGTAAAAAATGACCCCCTGTGGCTTAACGGTATTATAGCTTGTGGACGGCCGAAGGATGGCAAAGATAATCATGAGATTTTTCATGTCATACGCGAGCCATATTTTATGGAAAATGGAACATCCATGCAACACTGGCGTAACCTCAAAGTACTTTTAGAGATGTGGTCCCATTTTCGCGTGTTAGGCAAATACCTTTTTACTTAGCTTAGATTATAGATTTACTAGCTGACCCGGATGACTTCGTTTCACGAAAAAAGTATCTTTATAAATTATAGCCTATGTGCTATTCTGGTGTATAAGCGATACTATTGCAAAGTTTCGTCTCAAATCGTTCCGTAGTTTTTGCGTGAAAGAGAATAAGATAAGATGAGATGAGATGAGATGAGATAATTTATTCATAAATACCTAACCTAAGAACATCAAACAATAGAGTTTCAATTTAAATACTTATTAACTAAACGAAACATTTTTACAATTCAGATAGGTACATGGACAAGAAGTAAAAACACTAACTAAAATTTACAAATTTACCGGAGTTGGAAGGTAGGTACTCGTACTTAATAGCTATTAACATCGTCTTGTATAACTAGTGGGCCCCAAACTAGGCTAAGCCTGTGTCTTGGTGAGGAACAAACATCCATACATACAAACTTTCGCGTTTATAATATAACTAGTTTTTACCCGCGACTTCGCCCGCATACATCATTATAATTTATAGCCTATGTGTTAATCTGATATATAAGCTATATTATTGCAAAGTTTCATCTCAATCCGTTCAGTAATTTTTGCGTGAAAGAGTAACAAACATCCATACATCCATCCATCCATCCTCACAAACTTTCACGTTTATAATATTAGTAGGATAATATTATAATGTCGGACTACCTTGGTGGCTCAGTGGTTAGTGAACCTGACTTTTGGATCAAAGAGACGTGGGTTCGACCCCAACCAGGGCAAGCATTTTATGTGTATTAAAGTAGCGTGCAGATGTAAATTAATGTAATGAAAAGACAAACTATAGTAAAATTACTCGTGATATGTGAAATGATTGGCATGGTCGTATAATACTGTACCAGCCTTTTAAACAATAATTAATAGTACAAGTTCTCTACCATATTTCGGTAATCGGCCTCAGTTTCCCGCGATACAGGCTAGCCCTAGTGCGGGCACAATTGTCAATCTGGATCTGTACATATTTTAAGGAAAATAAATATTTTTATATTTACTTTGTATTTTAATAGTCCACTGCAGGACGCAGGCCTACCCACGAAAGGCAATCGGACCATATCCACCACCATGGTCCAGTGCGGGTTGGTGGATTCACATACGCCATCGAATTTCATGTACGGACTTATGCTGATTGCCTTACGAAATTTTCCTTCACCGAAAAGCCAGTAGTATGTAATTCCGTACATAAATTACAAAGAACTTATTGGTACGGGAATGAGATTTGAACCCACGACCTCACTATTGTAAGGCGGGTGTAACTACCTTCAGACCACCACTGCTTATAATAGGTAATAACTGTAATTAATATGATCATTGGTTAAACGGCGAAAGAAAACATGCTTTGCCAACTTCACCCAAGTGAAATAACCATCACTTTAGACAATGGTCAAAATAAGGCTTTTTACGATTAAAAAGTACTTCTAGTTCTAGTAATCTATTAGTATATAATTATGTATTTATCACGCAAAATCGCAACGCCGACTTCCACCGTGTACAGAATTGGAACAGTTTGCACGAATCGATGTTAAATCCAGAAATCAGAAAATGTTTATTGCAACGCTATGTACAATGTTGTTACAATTAAATAAAATATTTAGTTCCAACAGTGGACCCATAAAGGGCGTGCAATATTTTAATAATGTTGTATCTTAACTAGAAATAAGTACTTAGGTATCTATCATACGAATTTTTACATGAAATAAATTAACCTAAAATAATAATCAAATTACTATTCAAACTAACCAAGGATTCTAGGATATTGTATCTATTCTACATTATAGATCGACTTTACTACAAACTAGTAAAACTTTAATTACATAGGTAAGTACCTAGACAGAGGGTTCTTATGATGAATAATAATAATATACAACTTTTCGCAATGGAATGCAATAATAAAGATTTTTTTTCAATAATACATTAAATATTCATCATCACTATCGTTGAAATATTCTTTCAAGTTATAAAAAGCTTTAGAAAGTAACTATTTTTTTAGGGTTTTTGTTTAAAAGATGACCATTTAGTGATTTCAAAGTAGTGAGTAAATTATTATATACTATTATAGCAGTAAAATAAGCGTTTCTGTGGTATAGAGCGTTATTTGCTTAGGGAATATATAATATATTATGTTACTATACTGCCGTGCAGGCTCTAAAACGCAGTATGAGCAAAAACGCAGTTTCGAGAAAAACGCGAAATACTTTTTGGTATGTTTTTTTACCATGTTACAAGGTTTTATGACGTATGTTTTGAATGCCATTTAGCGCATCTGAATTCGGAGAAAGACTTCACGAGAGAAAATACGCACTTAGATTATTAAATGATAAATAAAAACGATTTTGAAAAAAAGATCCCAAAAAACGAGCTGTTACGACACATCAAATTTAGTGAAAAAGTACGCATTATCAGATTTAAATGCAGTAATTTGAGTTAGTACCTACTGCAAAATTATGCGTGACTTTGTTGTTTAAAATGCAGTATCAGATTTATTTTACTGCATTTTAATATGTGTCTTGAGTAAAATGTAGATGCAGTATGTTAATAATTATTGGCTAAATTACGTAAGCTACTAATTTTATGGAGTAAGAAAGAGACAATGTCTATCAGAATATTTTTTACTAAAGATTGAGTAAGAAATCAACACAATCACTTATTATTATACTTTTATCATAAAAGTCAACTTTATCATAGCAATTTGGGTTAATTAAACTCACAGTACAGAGGTAGTAATTAAAACTTAAACTACGAAAAAACAGAAATGTGCAATAAAAACTAGTGAGATCTTTCAATATAATGGCACAGACATACTTAAACACAAATTACTATCTAAGAACAAAAATCATATTCTTCTAAGTATACTAACAAAATAAATGCTCTCCTTCCGTGTGTTTTAACTAACTATCTATCTATTATCCTACGTAAACACAAAAAGCTTCAAAGATAAACTTAATGAGATTCCTCGTCATCATTATCAAAGACAAAGTTTTCCTCACCATCATCGAATACTGAAGCAGTTACTGGAATATTTCTCCAGAAATTAATTCGGTTTTTAGGCATTAATGGCCCTAATTTATTTATTATATCTAATTTTCTGGCAGAAGGTATACCTTTGGGCTGAGATCTCACTTCTAGTTTGGGAGGTTTCTTTGATTTTAAACAGTTAAATTGGCCGTATTCTTCAGCATCAAAATTCTGTTTTGTAATAAAGACAGTATTTTTATCTCTTTACTATGACTTCAACTAGGTATATCTTTTAGATATATTCTGTTTCCTGAACGATCTTTGAGTTTTTGCTGCGAAACAAAGAAATCGGATACTTTCAACTGTTTGACATAAGTCTTATCCGAGTTCGACTTCTCTATAGCCTGCCAGAAGTCCTGAAAGTCATAAACTTTTCTTTTCTGCAGCAATTGCTCGACCTTATGGTGAAATGAGTCCGCAGACCTAAAAGTATGTCCGGGCTCAAAATACTTCAACTATAGTGTAGCTGCAATGTCGTAGCTATTAATTATGCCTATCAAGAAAGTCAAAGGGCACCAATTTTCTTCTGGGCTGAACAATTATCGAGCCATGTTGTAATTGTTACGGCATCTTTTCGGCTTAATAAAAACACCCGGAAAACACTCACCAGGTCTTCTTGCTTTCTTCCAGAAATTTTTCCATACCAAGCTACATCCGTAACACACCGTAGTCCTCGAGAGCATAACGCCAGAAGCGTGGAACAGAAGCATGGTGGTGTTGTTCTTCAAAAAAAGTGACAACACCTTATTGATAAAATACTGATCCATCTCGCTTCTTAGCCATATTTATAAGTTGTTTTCAAGGGTCATTACGAATCGTCTCGACGCAGGCTTGATGACTTCCAGCCTCCCAAACAAGCCGGTTTCCGAAAAGGTTTTAGCACCATGAACCACATACATGCGCTGCGGCAGGTTATACAGAAGACCAAGGAGTATAACCTGCCAATTTGTTTGGCGTTTGTGGACTATGAGAAAGCCTTTGAATTATTCGAGACATGGGCTGTGCTTGAGTCTCTCCAACCATGCCATATTAACCATTGGTACATTGAAGTACTGAAGTGTTTGTATAATAATACCACTATGTCGGTTCAAGTACAGGAAGAGAGCTCCAAGGCGATCCCTTTGAAGAGAGGCGTAAGATAGGGAGACGTAATATCTCCGACGCCGTTTACTGCTACTTTGAAAAAAGGGCTTTAAGCTCCTGTAATGGAAAGGATTCGACATCAACATCAATGGCGAATACACTTACCATCAATTTACCGACGATATCGTGGTCATGGCAAAGTCGATCGAAGAACTCAGCATGATGCTCGAAAGCCTCAATCGAGACTCTCAAAAGGTGGGTCTTCAAATGAACATGGACAAAACAAAGGTCATGTATAATTCTCATGTTGTACCCACCCCAATTTCAGTTGGAAATTCGGTGCTTGAAGTGAAGTGCGTTGACTCGTACGTCTACCTAGGACAAGTAGTCCAGTTAGATAGGTCCGACTTCAAGATAGCAGCTAATCACCGAATCCATCTCGGTTGGGCAGCGTTCGGAAAATTGCGTAACGTCTTCTCGTCCGACATAGGCACAGAAACGTGGATAGACCTTATTAGTAAGCCTTAAGTAGCCCAACGAGCCATAGAGAGGGCAATGCTCGGAGTTTTACTGCGAGATCGAATCTAAACTAAGGAGACCCGTAGAATAACCAAAGTTACCGACGTAGCCCAGCGGATTGGCAGGTTAAAGTGGCAATGGGTAGAGCTTATAGCGCGAAAGACTTATAACCGATGGGGTCAAAAAGTTTTCGCGTGGAGACCACTTACCGGCAAGCGCGGCGTAGGACGTCCACCGACAAGGTAGACGGATGACCTCATTAGGACCACAGGATCGCGGTCGATTTAAGCCGCTACTAATTGGTCTTATTGGAAATCATTAGGGGAGACCTATGTCCAGCAGTGGACGTCCTATAACTAAAACGAACGACGAAGCTTCAGCATATACTGAATTAGTGCTTGTATACTTTTTAAGAGGCACAAAAGTTTCATTAAACCCACTAGTCTATAAAATATCTCACTTTTAAATAAATAACCTGGATAAATAAGTCGAAGCAACCTTCTCGAAATTTGCAGAAAAGTTAACGTCTTTTCCTAGCTAAAATGCAGTAGTAAACTCCACGAAAGCAGTGGAATACAATAACTTGATTCAAATTACCAATTATAATGCAGTAATTACGACTTTTACTGCAATTTAGGTTGTAAAATGTTATTATGTAAGTGTTAGATATTATCGATTATACTGCAGTAAATAACTAAAATTACTGCAATTTAATTAGTAACATTGACAACAACAAGCAACCTATGACATATTATAAAGGACAATTTTATTAACTTCACTGCATTTTACTTTGTTTTGACTGCATGGAAAAAATAGGTGATGCTATCTAAAACACCACGTCTTTGTACCTTACTGCATACTAGACTGTAATCATTTTGAAAAGTAATAAAAAATAAATTTGTAGTATTCATATTTTCAGTACATTACCTATTTACCGCATTTTAGTTTATGTGGTCCTCATATTTTTAAAGTTTAGTTAACAGATTTTTTGTAGCAATGACGACATTTACTGCATTTTATCCGGGAGAACAAAGCTATTAAAATACAGTAATTGCTCTTACTGTATTTTAGATTGTTTATCGTTACAGTTTGCATAAAACATTCCTAGTTACTGCGTTGAGGTATTTGTTTTTAACTATCTTGTAGTTGCGATAATCAAAAACCGATTAAATCATTCGATTCCTTATGGCGTCCCCATTACGGTTCAATATTTAACTCAAAAACGTCAAAAAGTCAGATACTGCGTTTTAAGGGCTGCACGGCAGTATAGTATTTATCTGTACATTACGGACGATTAAATAAAAACGGCTAAGCTGATTCCAATGAAATTTAAATGAGAAGTATACCTTTTCGAACTGAAAAAGATTTTTGATATCCGTTAACAATTGACGAAAATATACGATAAACACACACAAAAAAATATACAGGCAAACAGCCCTTCCTCCTTTTTGTGAGTCGGTAAAATGGCCTAATATTTTTAAAAAGCGATGAAACTTTTACGTCGCGTCATGACGTCAATTTCCAAAGGTAAACGCCAATTACAACATGTTGCGTCGTTTACAGAAATACCTATTTTATGGTGGTTTTACGACATAATAAACATGGATTAAGTTAAAAGTGCCGTAAAGTGTAAGCCGAGCTAGATGAGAAAGTACACTTATGTTATTGCTGTTTAACTTTGTTGCTTGGTGATTAAGTTAGCAGTACTTAGGCAAACGTCATTGTGCTGATATATTATGACGATTTTAAGCAGCTGATAAGGTTTTACTAAAGAAAAAAAGATGGAACGTTTTTACGGCAAAATGTTGTGAGTTTTGCTACGAGTTAATAATAAATTTTGTACATACCTATCTCTTAAGAACCTGCAGACTAAACTCATAATTTCAAGAAGAATAAGAACATTTATTTGCCATAATAACGTTTGCCACAAAAACATGGGCAAAAGATAAAAATAACTCAAAATTTAATTCAGAAGGTAGGTCAGTGTACGTACGCTGTTGATAATTTTAGTTGGTAACACAGTACATATTTTATTAGCAAAAACGTAAAATACATCACTGAGTACATCATTAGTTCTTCTACACTTCGTTGGCGAGTGCATGTAAAATAAATAGGTACTGAATATGAATATGCCGATGATATGAAAATTTGCCGAGGTTGCGCAGTGCCTGTGGCCCCAAACTAGGTGATGCTTGTATTTTGGTGGCCCAGTGAAATACTATTACTTCAAAAGAATGTTCGCGGCTTTGTCGTAGAATTTACATTGCTTTGCAATAACATGCCACTTTGTAAGAACGAGATATATTACTCATTCTGTTTAAATGTATTTTGTATGAAAATTTATAATTATAGAAATCCACAATATACCCCATGATGTCCCATAACATTTATGACATTTTTTTATAATATCGCGCATCACCACCATCGCGCTTGATGGTTAGCTACTTTGTGGTCGAAGATGAAGCCAGAGAACTTAGAATATACTTGTTCACTTTGAATTTGAAAAGCTTTAGATCATATTTTATGTTGATGTCTGTTAAACAGAAAAACCGGTAGACTGTTAAATTACCTAGTCGTCATCATAACCATCATCATCCACAAACTTCTTTTTACCACTGCTGGGTATAGGCCTCTTTGCTACTATCTGCCCCGGTCATGTGCCAATCGTAACCTGGTTCTACAGTAGGTACAAATTAAAATGTTGAGTCAAACCGCTTTTTACGTATCGGCGGAAAACCGAGAATGTAAAGATCCCCATATCGAATGAACTCCAATACTGTAACCATACTTATAAAACTCATCAACAAACCCAATGCATATCTAGTTTCCAAAGAAGGAGAAGTATTTTTACCCGGAAGACTTACAGCTTACCGCTTTATTCACTTTCACTGACGGGTTGAAGGATAAGTTTCAGTGGGCGAGAGAAATTGCCACAGCACGTGTTGTATTACTGAGGTTTCACTCCTTTTTTGCCTCGGGCCTTTTTACTGCAAAAACTCGTGTTTGGCGGAATAAAACGTTGAGGTCGGAGGTCGTGGTTCACAGGAAATGCCCTGAGTTTGCGTCGTTCTGCCAAACTGATACTTCAGTATTATGTTGGGATACACAAATGTAGTATCACCTTCTGCAGTATTATAAAAATACGTGACGTATTTTTAATCAATTTGCAGAAAAGAACCTTCCCATTCGTAATGTATACATACTATATTTTTCGCAAAATCTACTCGAAAGTAAGTAGTCACCTACTTTGACGGATCTTTCGGAAACAAACTTTTACAAATCGAAAAAAGAATCACACTAATTGGTCCAGCTCAAATACCGCCGAAAACAAGTCACATAGCCATACAATAAAATACCGCCGAAATCAAAATTTTCTTTTTAGAAAATAAAAGTCTGTGTTTGACCAAAATTATCTATATAGATTGATACAATACCGCAGCAATGTGTTCACAACGCCATATATCCAAAGCATGTGTAAATGATTATACCTACTACGATACAACCTTTTATACAACTAGATATAAAGCTAACATAAAGTTTTTTCTGACTCCCACTCAGCCCTAGGAAGTGTTTTTACCCAGAAACTTTTCCTTGCTTTTGTTTCGAACTAGTTAAAAGCCTGACCTTGGCAGAAGTTTTTGTTTTTTTGCGGTAAATCGTGCGTTTTGTATTGCCCTTTTTAGGCCACGAACGAAGGTCTGAAACATTTCCGGATTAGATATAAAATATATTCAGGAACGGCAAAAACTTTTTTGAAAATAATTAACCCGATTAAATAGTTATTTAGGATAAAAGAAGAAGAATACAATTTTAAACTTGATCACAAATTATAATGTCTCACGTTCTTTTTCACTATTCAAATTTATTTATACATTTCGTCTTCTAAATATAACTTGACGGAGAAATTAGCAACTCAATTTTTCAAGTTTTGAGATACGTGTGTTTCAATAAATACGTATCGTATCTTCAAAGAAGAGAATTCAATAATGCGAAACAATATTACATCTCAATATCTAATTTTACTTTAATAACATATTATATCGTATATACAGGGTTATTTCTAATCAATTAGCATCCTTTTAGGGCTTATTTTGTACATCAAAACTAATAACTTTTGTTCTACGACTTTTGTCAAAGCTTAAAAAAAATTGTTGTTTCTTAGAATAATATCGTGCACCCGGGACTAAATGTATGGAACAGCTGTTTTTATTTTGAGTTTTGACAAAAGTCGTAGACCAAAAGTGGTTTTGATGTACAGATTAAGCCCGTAAAATGATGCTAATTGATTAGAAATAACCCTGTATACATCGTATTGTAGTATGGCAATTCACTTAGAATAATGTAACTCGTGATCTTTATTCATACAGAAGAGCCTACAAGATAGGGTGTTTCTACAAACGATATACTTCGACATACTCAGAGTTATCATTGTTCTAATTGACTGTAATTGTAAGACTAATTAAATATTTATTATTTGACCAACACTGAAATTGCAATAAATAAACTTTATTTTGCAAAAAAGTCCATTGGCTTTTTAAATAATGTATTGAACACTTATTTTCTCAATTTTAGTGTTATGTCTTTGATCACATTTTTGAGTATAATAATATTCTGTTTGTCTAATATTAGTAGATTAGTAGCCAAGGGCTGCAAGGCATCAATTGCAGCCCGAGATATTAGTTCGAGGGTGCAATTGGTGCTTACACCCGAGCTAACTATTCTCTATTCTGCTTTACATCTCGATTGTGAGGTAAGTAGGAAAAAACCGATATTACAAGAATAAATCATTTTATTGAAATTGAGAGGTATATAGGACAAGATCAATTTCATCATCATCATCATTTCAGCCATAGGACGTCCACTGCTGGACATAGGCCTCTCCTAATGATTTCCAATAAGACCGGTTGATAGCGGCTTGCATCCAGCGCGATCCTGCGGTCCTAATAAGGTCATCAGTCCACCTTGTGGGTGGACATCCTACGCTGCACTTGCCGGTACGTGGTCTCCACTCAAGAACTTTTCGACCCCATCGGTCGTCAGTTCTCCGCGCTATGTGCCCTGCCCATTGCCACTTCAACTTGCCAATCCGCTGGGCTATGTCGGTAACCTTGGTTCTTCTACGGATCTCCTCATTCCTGATTCGATCTTGCAGAGAAACTCCGAGCATAGCCCTCTCCATGGCTCGTTGGGCTACTTGGAGCTTACTAAGATCAATTTATACGTCGTCAAATCTCACCTTTTATTCACTTACGAAGTTACGAGTTCTCTCACACCACATAATGCTGACGATAACGTTTCATCGACCTTTAATAGTAGATTACTTACTGCCCTAGGGCTTTTCTACCCACATTATTACCCTAGAGCGCTAAAGTCACCTACAAGCCCCATTCGGAGGAAATAAGAACCTACTTACCGAACATGAGAGATGTAAAATAAATAAAGCAGAGAGGAACTAAAAACATGTTGCTTTCCACGCACGACAGTTATGTTCCTTAAGCAAATGCAGTATGTCTGCAATGGCCTCATAAACGTACAGTGGGCCGGGTTTGAAATATGAGATTACATTATTGATCTTATAATAAAGTTGAAATAAGCTGTGCCTAAAACGATTCCGATGTTTATCCCCCGAATTGTTGAGACGCTAATGTGACACAGATCGTACAAATATCACTTGTGTGATACGCGTGGATGTTTTCGTATTAGCAGTTTCTATGCGTTTTAGACGATCTTCATGTGTCTACGTCTTTGTTCATTTCTCCCCTTTTAATTTTTCTATGATAGCGCTTGATCTGCTAGAGCCTGAACATTTTGTATTGTATTAGCACTTGAAATATAATGACTTGAAATAGTAATCGAATAATGTATCAATTGAAACAGTATCTAGGTTATTATGCGTAAATGCGAAGCAATTTAATCTCTATTGAACTAACATAATTACTATCGCAGCCGATAACGTCATACGTGACTGAATTCCTGATTTTATGTAGACAGGGTTGTCACCAATGAGTTGTCACGTCTATAAATAAACGCACGGGGGCTGATATAATTCGAAATTTAGTGTCATTTAAGGCATAATAGCGCTTAGTTGTAAATGCCTTCTGCAGTCACCCATCCGAGGACTATACGAAATTATCATAATAATTTATTTCATAATATTCATTACATGTCATAAGAGCCGTTTATCAAAGTAAATTTAAAAAAAATCAAATCAATAAAAACCTTCATTATTATTCATAATCAGTCGGTAGTGACAGCAATTCGGCGACACGCATTTATAGTTTAGTTTTCTCTAAAATAAGTTTAGTCCTGTCAAACTAGGTTTTGCTATTCGGATGTCTACACGATTAAACTAAATTTAGGTCGAATCGACTAAATCGATTTTAGTTACTCAATTTGGTCAAAGTGCATTCGGCGGCCCACATTTTAGTGTGATATACGTCTAAAATTTAGTTGTCAAATGTCAAAATAGTCGTCACGAAAAACATGGCGATTAAAATTAGTTTGAGGAAGTTGCATGTGTTTTATCGTCGATTTTCGCAATTAATCTTGAAATATGGACGAATTTATTGTGGCAGCAACTATTGGAAAGGTAAGTAAAAAACCCAAAAACCTGTTTTTGCTTGATTCACTAAACAAGTGAGAGTTAATTGTGTGGTTCATCTAGTTCCAAATTATTTTCTGATAGAAGAGGAAAAAACTGTAGAGTTCCAAAGACAGGAGCTCAACAGTTAATAAATGATCTTAATTTGAGAAGTACATCTCGAGAAGGCAACCCAAAACAATTATAGAGGTTGCATGTCATGGTTTTCCATTCAGCATGTCTGCATAAGCAAACTGAGTATTGTAATCAAATATCATTTGTTGTGGATTCTTAGTGCTATTCACTTTTTTGCCCAAGGCAGTTATCAGGCTGTTGTTGGCCTTGACAGTTTATTGGGCTTAAGCCAGCCAACCATCAGCAGATGTCTTGAGGTCACAGTAATGCAATCGTCTCACAACTGTGCCCTAAAATCATCAAATTCCCAATGACGCCAGCTGACAAACTGCAATGACAGAGAACTCTTTTTATTCAAACCATTTGATAAGTCCTTAATTACCTAATTATCCAACAGTCAGATAGATCCTTACAATAATTAACTCATGAATAAAGGATTAGTGGTTGCTCCGCTAGCGGAGCTTAACAAACTTATAAAGATTGATAATTATCTGTATAATCATATTGTATATCACATTGCAGATTACAATGAGGATGGTATGGAAGATGAGCTGTAGCAAATTGAATCAGCATTTGGTGCAATAGAAGAGATATGATGGAGATCAAGATTTCCTGTCGGAAGCTGAATAAAATTGATATGCCAAAAATTTAATTAGGTACTAGATTTTTCTAATAATAAAAAGATCATAAAAATGTATTAATGTACTTACATAGTTTATTATTTGTTCCAACAAAAATCACTGTATTTTTTAATCTTAATATATATATAAATCTCGTGTCACAATGTTTGTCCTCAATGGACTCCTAAACCACTTAACCGATTATAATAAAATTCGCACACCATGTGCAGTTCGATCCAACTTGAGAGATAGGATAGTTTAAATCTCAAATTATAGTCGCAATTTTAATTTATTTAGCCACAGCAACGCGTGGCCGGGTCAGCTAGTACATAATAAAAACATGAAAATATGCCTACTAATATGGTTTAGGTATTATTTCTTCCAGCAAACATTAAACAGTAATTATATTAAATCACATTTCAGATAACAATGAGGATGGTACTGAAGATAAACTTCAGCATATTTAACTAGTTCTCGGAGCGATAGATGTGTCATCTGACTTATGATGAAGATCAAGATTTCTATTTAGAAGCGAGATTGATATCCATCCATCAGCCAAAGGACGTCCACTGCTGGACATAAGCCTCCCCTACGGAACTTCAATAAGACTGGTTGGAAGCAGCTTCCATCCAGCGCGATCCTGCAGTCTTAATGAGGTCATCCGTCCTGGACGTCCTATGCTGCGCTTGCCAGTATGTGGTCTCCACTCGAGAACTTTTCGACCCCATCGGTCACCAGCCCTCTGCGCTATGTGCCCTGCCCATTGCTATTTCAACTTGCCAATCCGTTGGGCTATGTCAGTAACTTTGGTTCGTCTACGGATCTCCTCATTTCTGATTCGATCTCGCAGAGGGACTCTGAGCATAGCCCTCTCCATAGCTCGTTGGGCTACTTGGAGCTTATAATAATATAATACTTGGAGCTAATAAGGCCCATAGTGAGAGACCATTGAGATTGAGAGATTGATATGCCAAAGTTTAATTAGGTACTAGATAATAAAAACGTCATAAAAATGTACTTATTATATGGTTTATTATTTGTTCCAACATAAATTAAACAGTAGTGAAATAAATAAAAAATAAATATAATCAATTTATCTGGTGAATTACCCTCTGCCGCACTAAGGTGCCCCACTGGTGGTACAGATTCTACACCTTCATTTTTTTATGTGGAATCTGTCACACCAGGTTTGTCGAGTTGTATTAATTGTATTAGTTTTGTCTTTCATCTAAGAATTAGATATTTAGCAGGTGAACACTGATTTACTAGAAATGATTTATATAGCTTTTTCCCGTGGCTATATTTTAACTTTTGTGCTATCCTACACAAACCTCATACTTTTTTGGGATAAAAAGTAGCGTATGTCACTTTCCAGCCCTTGAACTATATCCATGCTAAAAATCAAGTCGATCCGTTGCTCTGTTGCAGTGTGAAAGAGGAACAAACTACTAATGCTTCATTTGATCTTGGCCGACTGGATCTATCACAACTTGGTTGTGGCAGATCAGAATACAGGCACGCTGTGGGCTGGCTTTGTGCCAACTGGCATGCTACAGGCTGGCTTGTGGCTGACTCCGCAGGTTGTCTTGCTGTAGGTTGTATCCTAGTAGAAAGATCCCATTATCCTGATGTACTTAGTGCAGGGATTGTCTGCTCAGATGGTAATTGCAGTAAACCCTGTGAAAAAAATTTTCATTCATTTTTACTTAATTTAATAGTATACATATACTGCTATATGTACTACTATTAAATGCTATATATATATATATATATATGCTATATGTATGTACTGTACTGTATCAGCCTTATAATAGTCCACTGCAGGACGTAGGCCTACCCACAAAGGGTGATTGGACCACATCCACCACGCTGGCCCAGTGCGGGTCGATGGATTCACATACGGCACTGAAATTCTTCTCCGGACTATGCTACTATATCCCGGTATGCAGGTTGCCTCACGATGTTTTCCTTCACCGTATTCAGTATAAATATTAGCAGTTAACATGTTTCCTTTAATAAGGATTATTCAAGTAACTTGCTTTATGAATTGAATGTAAAAATAAATAAATTACCTGTTGTAATACCTTTGGACAATATTTATCAAATTAAAACCATATTGTGATTTTCATTTAGGTAGTATGTTACACAAGGGATACTGGAATTGTTTTTAAAGAAATAACAATTTGAAAACATACACATGCTGCCATTCCTGCACCATCCACGAGGTTCAAGGTTCCTGCACCGCCTTGCTGCAGCAGAACATTGAGTTCACTGGCCGGATTTGCCAAGAACTCGCCAGCATGTTTGTCTGCTTGATTACCTGAAAAAGTTTCATTAAAGACTATTGTAAATCCAAATAACTTGAAAGAAAATTAGCGACTACTTAGGATTTATCAACAAGAGATCTACTTACTTGTTGGCGTGGAATCGCTTCAAGCGATGGATTTTCCTTTGCTTTTTGTTGCCGCGTTTCTTATTATGTTTGTAAAAGTCTAACGTAGTGATATTAAAAACTCTTTGCGAAGAATTTGCAGTTTTTGTGAAAATGAGAACTGAAAAATTAATTGTAAATAAAAGTGTTGCCAAAGTAATTTACCAAAATTTGCGATAATAGCCAACAAGTTGTATTTTACCTCAAACCTATAATCATATCATAGATATAAAAGCTAGTGCATTCCACGGAAATAAATAATGTAAAAGTCTTATTCCAAAATAAAGCGAGTTGCGCCGTTTTTGGAGTAAAATCAAATCAAAATCATCGTAACAGATTTTAAGTATGACATGAAACTTAAAATAGAAAAGAGCACTTGTTATCGATATGGCAACATATTGGGAGCAGCTATCATGGATGTAAACTAAATCCTTGGCAGTTATAGATGTGCCACAGATAAAATAAAAACAGCAATTAATGTTTTGTGCCATCTAGTGAACTATTTCCGAACTAATATTGCTACTCAACACTAGATGGCGTAACTGGCGTTACTTAACTTGGTTCTTTATGGTGGACGACTAAAATCGGTTTTAATTAAGTTCGAAGAAAACACCGAATAGCTTTTTGCTAGTTTTGCACTAAATTAAAAATTTTAGTGCGACTAGTTATAGTTTCGTGAAATGTCGCCGAATTGCCATCAGTAACAATATTACTAAAATTAAATTAAGTCATTAATTAAAAAAATGTCATAAAAAATTTGATCAACTTAATAAAATAACCCTCTGTAGTGCCGTGTAACATTTCTGTAACAAACCTATTCTTTGCCAATTAAAATTAAAAGGATATTTCGAACTACTGCAAAGTCACTGTAGCATACCTGTAACAAACCGATAGTTCGACTTAGTTAAACACAAAAAATGTAGATGGCGTTATTGTCGCGTAACAGCGCTTTCTTTTCACTCGCTCGGTTCAAACTACCTACTTGCTTTCGCCAAATGACTAAAAATCAGTGAAAAATAGAAAAACGTGATAAATATTGTGTACGTTTCGAAAATATACAAGGTGAGTACATGTGCTTTGTGGTGTAGTGTGGGTTTTTATATATTTGAATGTCTTCGATGAGTTTGACTTTCTGTCGTGTTTGTACCAGAAGTGTCACATTGCCTAACGCGGGTAATTTTTTCTTTATGAAGAGGTTTATAACGTGATTCATTTGTTTTCTTTTTAGAATGTCTTTTCGACCTATTTTGGATGGTGAAATAGCCGAGGTACTGAATAGTTACGAAGACAGTGAAGATGGTATGGAAGACGATGATGACAGTGTGGATGATCCTGATTATCAAGGAGAGAATGAGATGGAACATGAGCAGTTTACCGAACAGTTAACCCGAAAAAGCCTCACAAATGGGGTTACAAGATTTACGTTCTCAGTGGAGTATCAGGATTTGCGTATAAGATCGAACCCGAAACTGGCTCAGAGAATGTGGTACTGCCCAACGAACCTGATCTTGGTGCATCCTCAAATGTTATTATGCGCCTATCACGACAAATACCTCGCAATCAAAATTATTGACTATATTTCGACAATTACTTTACAAGTTTGCCACTGATAGAAAAATTGACAAAAAATGGTATACTGAGTCTCGGTACTATACGTAAAAATAAAATTCCTGATTGCAAATTACCTACAGACAAAGTCATGTCCAAAAAAGACAGAGGGTATTCTATTGAGTACGTTGCCGACGTCAACGGCGTAGATATAACAACCGTAGCCTGGAAAGATAACAAGACAGTTAATTTGGCATCAAGTTTTGTAGGAGAAATGCCAAAAGCACAGGTTAGAAGATATGATAAGAAGACCAAACAATACATAACAATTGATCGTGGAGAATATAATCGCCATATGGGTGGCGTGGATCTAATTGATAGCATCATGGGGTGCTACAAAATAAAGCTTCGCAGCAAAAGGTGGCAGGTTCGTATGGTTTATCATCTACTGGAATTGACCATGGCAAACGCGTGGCTCTTGTACAAAAGAATTCATAAAGCAAAGGATTTGCAGGAAAAACCATTAAACTCATCTGATTTTCGACTTGAAGTTGCAGTAACTTGATGTAAACTTAGTGTACCATCGCAGATGAAGAACCGTCGATCTATAGGAAAAGAACTTCAATCAAAACGACATAAAGGTCCAGCACAACATGTTCCTCCAGTGGCAATCAGGCAAGACCAGACAGGACACTGGCCTGTTTGGACAGAAAAGAGAATACGCTGCAAATTTCCTAAATGCTCTGGTGTCTCACAAACGATGTGCGAAAGGTGTGGCGTCGCTCTGTGTTATAATAAACACAACAATTGTTTCAAACAGTTTCACCTAAGTTAAGTTACCTGTATGATGCAGTGTGACATTTATGTCACACTCCCTTTAAATGTGATTTTCACAAATAAATAAACAATATAAGATTTTTCCAGAAACACGTGTATTTTTATTTCTTTCAATGAATATTTTTCACTGCTTAATTTAAAAATTGAACATCTTGCCCTACAGAGGGATAACATATTACTTATGTACAAACTGTGTACTGATTCTCAACTTTATAGTTAAGAAATTCTTTATGGCTGTAAAACGTCTGCTCGACAAGCCATCTTTTGAGACGATGCTTAAAGCATACGAGACTCGTAGCAGTGGTGACACTGTCAGGAAACTTGTTGTACACAGCCGGCCCCATGACGTGAGTGAGTTTGTCTGATTTTGCTAGCCGCCTAGGTATCAGTTTTAGCTTCCCTGCACGTCTATTTGAGAGTGTTTGTAAGTCATTGTGCCCTGTGAATTCACTGTAAGTATGTAAATTGCTCCACAACGCTATTTTTAGTATGACAATACAGGACAACGTAAGGATTTTGAATTTTTTGGAGTACGGTTATGCCGACTGGTCGCTGCTTATTCCTGCTATAGCGCGTACGGCTCTTTTTTGCATGCAAAATGCACGTTCCCATTCAGCTGCCTGGCCGTAAAGCTCGACGCCGTATTGGAGCACCGAGTGCACCGTGGCGAAATAGCACGTCCGAGCGACGTCCTCCGAGACTACTCGGGCCACCCGACGCAGCGCAAAGGAAGCGCTTGCAACTTTCCCGCATACTTTTTGTATATGACTTTCCCAGCTCAACCCAGAGTCGACCTCAAAACCGAGAAAACACGTCTCTTTCATATGTTTAATTTCTACGTCATTCACTAACACTTTCATACTCCTATACTTCCTACCCGAGAGATTAAAATATGTGTAGTGAGTTTTTTTCAGATTCAATGCGATTCCATTCGTTGTAAACCAATATGACAGCTCTGAGGTTGCATCATTCAATTTTTTCTCTAAATTGTCTACCGTCGGGGCTGTCACTAACGCGGCGACGTCATCGGCATACATCAGGACTTCAGCTGATGTTATTGCATCTGGCAGGTCGTTAAGCAGCAGAGAAAAGACAACGTTGTAGACAGAGGATCCCTGCGCCACTCCAATTGAGGAGCACAGGGGTTCCGATGTCACCCGACCTCCATCCCCAACAACAACCTGAGATCTATCCTGAAGTATGCCAGTGCACACCTCTAGCGCAGGCCCATCCAATCCGTAGTGCTGCAATTTAGCTGCAATCAGTTTGTGGTCGGCGACGTCGAACGCCCTTGATAAGTCGCAGCAGATCACAGCGACCTGCTGCTTCATCTCGCGGGCGCCGACGATGCGCCGGACCAGTTCCCGAGTTAACGAGGTTGTAGACCGGCCCGCTCTATACGTGTGTTGGTGGTCTGACAGTTGGTCTGAGTCGGACAGGAAGTTGGTTAGTCGCGTGCTGAGCCCGTTTTCAAAAATCTTCGCCACTGCTGGTATCACCGATACGGGCCTATAGCCGTCTATATCCTCTCTTTTCCCTTTTCCTTTGAATATGGGAGTGATTTTAGCAGATTTTAGAGTTACAGGATAGGATCCCTCACGTATACAACTATTAAACAGCTCGGCTAGCACTGGCGCCAGTGGAACTGCTGCAACCCTAAATAGCTTCATATTGAAACGTCTTTCGAAGTTTTTGCAGGGATCCGTATAGTGATTAGCTTATACACTTCGTCAGCGCTGAAGAATCGAACTCTAAGCGAGCGGTCTGCGGGCGGTCGCGCCGCGCGCAGCACGGCAACGGCGCCGGTGACGTGGCTCGGGGCGACTGGCACAGTTTTGCTGCTCCCAAAAAAATTTCATTAATGGCATCTACTGCAGCTTTTGCGCACGAAAACGTACTGCCATCACTATTTTTCACGACCTTAGTAAAGTCTAGATTATTGGAGTTGTGTTTGCCTCTTTCCAGGTTCACTACTTTCCACATTGCTTTACTTGAGTTTCGACCTTTGCTAATTAATTTGGAATAGTAGTCAGATTTGGCATTAGTTAATAGGTTATCGTATTTTTTTCTCATGTCACATATTACTTGACTAAAGATGTCATTGGAATTTGATTCATTAAATGCGATTATGTCAAATAAGAGGGATTTATACATTCTAATCTCTTGGTTTACCCACGTCCGTTTTTTTTATAATTGCTAATTTTTCGTTCAGGAAAACAGTTTTGAAAATTATTTCGTATCAAATTGATTATTGAGGTAGCTTGTTCCGCGGCTGTCTTACGACGTTGGAACAGCTGAACCCAATCTACGCTGTCGAATGACGCAACAAAACTGAGATTGTTCTCCCTAGAAAATGATCTTGCGTGAGAAAATGCTGGCGCGCATGAAACTTTTTCGCAGCTCGATTCAACCTTAACACCTAAATGATCACTCAAGTCTGTGGAGACCGGAGCTGTCCGAACTGAACTAGCGGGGAAGTTGCTATAGACGTGATCAAGGCACGTCACCGTTGTGCTGGTCACTCTCGTGGAAAATTCGACTTCACTCACCATATCATGTGCCGACAGCATATCACCTAACATTTTTAATTTTGAGTTATCAACACATAGACGATTTACGTTCGTATCACCGACCAAAAGGCAGCTTAAATTCAAATCGCAAACCTTATCGAGCACACGTTCAAAGTATTTTAAGAACTCCCTAGAATTTACTTAATTAGTTCTGTAAATACAAACAATGGTCAACTGAAAATCTAATAAATCTATCGCAGCTACCTCACAATATCTTTCGACACTAAGTGCAGTCAAATCACAATTTTCCGTACATCGTACGTCGTCTTTTATAAAAATACATAAACCGCTATGTTGCGTTTCAGTCCTACAAAAATAAGATGCTAGTTTGTATCCACTAAGATAAACACATTTTAGCTTATCCGCTGATAACCAGTGCTCCGTCAGAGCTAAGGCCGTGCAATTCAGTTCACTTTGTAGTAGCACTTTCAGTCGCTGCGATGTTTTTCCTCCCAGCGACGCGATGTTTTGGTTGCAGATTACTATGCTCCGAGAGTTGTTATCACGCTGTAGTGAACATGAGTCATTCATCGCTGCGTCAGACGTGTGGGCGCTGTGGCGGCTCGGTAAGACTTGTTCGCTCGGCGGCCGCGAGATCGCCCCGCGCGGAGCGGGGCTTTCTCGGAAACCACCAATCTGCCAGCTTCACACGCGGCGGCCATACCGCAGGATTACATAATTTGTCATACAGGCTTTCCGGAAAGCTGATCACGAAAGCTGCGTGCAGGTCCGTTTTGATCTCTCTTTTAATTACAGTGTAGTCATTACATTCTGCGATTTTGTTTATATGGTTTATAATACAGTCCACCGTAGTGTCGGGTCGGAACGACCACGCCTGGATATGCTTACTTTTCAATTGCTTGCAGCGCATCGTCAATTTTATCCGAACCAGTAACAATCCGCCGTTGTTTCTTTAACATACTTTTCCGTATAACTGGTTGCCAGCTATCATCATCTCCTACTTGCTGCTGCGATTGCGTGGACCGCACGAAATCTCGCTCGTGTGTAGTGTCCATTACAATGGGAGTAGTAGGGGTCTCCATGATCGGTTCACTTCGGCTTACCTCGGGCGCTTTCGGATTGGATTCAGTGGTGTCCGAACGTTGTGGTGCGCCAGCGGCTTTTGCGCTGGAATTTTTCGTAGCCGCTACGTGTCGTCCATTGGAACTAATATTAGCCGCTGCGATTAATTTCGCTTGACGGGCGGGCCGCTGCAGCGCTGCCAGGCGTGTAGCACTAGTCGGATTTACTACAGATGCAGTAGTTTTGAAATTACCCTCCACAAGGGTTTTTAACTGTTTTATCATCTTGGTTTGGGTGCAAATGATCTCACCTTGTTTAGTGATTGTCGCATTGAGTTCATTTATAGTAGTTTCCATGCTGGATATCTTCTTCACCATCCCTTCTATGGACTTTTGTAATTCATGTCAATAATAACCTGTACTAGCTACTAACGAGTAAGTATTCTAATCATTTATGTTTTTGTGTGTGTGTGTTAGTTTAAGCATACCATAACTATAGATATTCGTTCAAAATATCTGGTGTTACAGGATCGCAATTAAAACAAACTTAACAATTACGTAAAAAGTATCAACAAGATTATTTTATTGACATTCATGTAGGTACTTAGATTTTCAATAATATTTATAAAAGTACACGCGCCCACTTTTTTACTCCGATACACCCGTGGCCTACTATGGTAGGCCTTTTTAAAATAGGTCTAAGTAAGTTTTTATAGAATAAATGAATTAAAATTGAAATAAACTGATTTAGACATTCTAATAATCTACAAAAATACTTTCTTCTCATTTAAGTGAAAGGAATTCAGAATTATAAACAACTACTTTTTACCCGCGGCTTCGCCCGCATGATATTTTGATTTTTGACACAGTATCATTATAATTTATAGCTTATGTGTTATTCTGATATATAAGCTATATTATTGCAAAGTTTTATCTTAATCCGTTCAGTAGTTTTTGCGTGAAAGAGTAACAAACATCCATACATCCATCTATCCATCCATCCATCCATCCTCACAAACTTTCACGTTTATAATATTAGTAGGATTTAGCAAACTTACATGAAAATTTAACATAAATGGTACCTAATATAGAATTTTATGAAATTTGCATTTTTAGTTTGATAACATAGTATTATTAGAACTTACTTAATTCTAGTGATCAAGTTAAATCCAGTTGCTCTACGTTTTGGTATTTTTTATAGCAAACCAATATTTTATTCCCAATGTCTATTTTTGGTATGATATTATCGTGTTGTATGTCTAATGAGATCTAATGAGATGTATTTACTAGCATTAGCCTGCTATTCTAAATTCCAACTGAAAGTTTTATCATCATCATTGATATATTGGCTCATATTGGCCGTCAGCCATATTTCCAATAGTGCTATACTAGATTCATGACAAAATTGGTGGTAAATCTCAAAAAAATATGTGTAATAAGAAATATTCCCATTACACGTTCTATAATTATCAAACAACATTGAATTTCGTATAAAAACCTAACAAACTTAAAATTAAATAAAAATTTACTTATCTAATTTTGGTACACCAATACACGCGCGGACTACTATGGTAGGCCATTCTGGCGGCGGTTCTGGCGCCAAATTGCACAAATATGTGTACTCACATACGTCATGTGGGTTGCTAATCAGTTGTCAAGAAAGAGGCATTCCCTGAATTTTAACTTTGTCACCCGTAAAACTTTATAGATATAGCCAATAATATGACCCTGGTCTACTATAGTAGACCACGCGTGCATTCTAGTGTTAATAAAATTATAACAATTTGTAAAACGTAGGTACGCAGTTCAAGAAACACAAAACAACAATTATCAACGTGTAACAGTAATTATACATTTAGGCAGACATTACCGATGTCTATTATCTCCTAAATTACTTCGGGAACCTAATTTACAGGACACTTAGCACAGATACTTGATCCCGAATACCTGGTAGAGATAAAACATTTCAATTTAAACTGAAAACATTGAATTAGTTTGGAATAAAAGCGAGGCTGTATGAAAACCGATATTAACGCTATTGATGCTAATACAGACGTGTTAGGGTCGTTCTACATTAGATACTTGTACACGTGTAACGTTACATAACTTTCAAGTAACTCTTCTGCAAAAATATAATGTCACGTTTGTATCTTAACGCATTGATGCGGTGATATTTTTAGCACCACAAAAACAAATTCTTTACTAAAACACGCTTGGAAATTTAGACATTATTTTGATAACCTTCATTGAGATAAATCTGAGTTGCTTCAACCTTCTAGCTATCACGATTTAAGAAATACAGCCTGGTAACAGACAGACGGACGGCGGAATCTTAGGAAACCTAAAAATAGAAAGGTCTTTTAGTCCAAAACATGGCAACTAATGAAAATACAGAAAAAAATGAGGTTCTTTTTTCTACTTTCAAATAAAAATCTGATTATTGGAAGAAAAAAGAAAACAAATAAATACTGCCGCTTAAAAACTGACTAGAGTTTTGAAAAAAAACATCGATATTGAAAAGTATTGTAGTAAGTAATTTCCTCGCATTATTTGAGACAAATTACGAGATAAATAAATACCTCATCAAGTACATCAGTGTTCAAATCGCGAAAGATAAAAAAAGTGCCTTAAGCCTTAAAAAGCCTTAGTCACAGTTGAGCATTGATGGATTCATGTATGAGTGCCTCGGCTTCGCTTTGGCCCACAACTGCACGCTTGTCAATCAATGCCTTTTGCTGGCCGCTGCATTAATGGACTATTCTGTCTTTCTTATGTGATGAAAGAAAGAGATGCAATGATTTGTGGTACGAGGTAGAAAGAGGCATGAAAAATATCTCGATTGAGTGGCTAGTTCCCGTGTTTTTCTCTCAGTAGTGTCAAATACCAATACATAATTGACAGTTTTGACAGCTCTGAGCCAGATTTTCCATACATTTTTGTGGGTGAGAATTACCTCAAGCGACAACAGCGCTATTTGTCTAGTTGTAATAGTTCTGTCAAAACAGTGACAGTGTTATCCAAGTGCTCCCGATTTTATAATTTAAAAACAAGTGGAAATCAACACGAATCACTACTTATTACAGAAAACGAAGAACAACAACTAAAAACATAAATAATTATCACAACAACAACGTTAAAACAAAGATATCCATTGAAACAATCAAGTGAATTAGTGAAAGTAAAATCTCATTGCGGGCAAATTGCGGGTTGGAAAAATAAATTCCATTAATTTACTTCAAAACGTGATGACATAGTGGAGTAGTACCAACATTAAACAAAAGCATTCCGAAAACCAGACGTCATCCTGACATAGTGGAGTGGTGCCAACATTGTGCAAATAATTACGTTCCGAATCAGATTTTAGAACATACCATATTTTTTAGCATTCGTAAAGTGATACCAGTTTTTCATTATTAACTCCCGAATTAACTACAGCAATAAATCTACACTTAATAATGGATAGTAACGGTATGTCGGAAGACTTAGCAAAACTTTTCCAAATGATGAAAATTGAACTAGAAAAACAAACAATAACAATTACTCAGAACGTAACAACTACTTTGATGAGTGCTATTGATGAAAAAATACAACCGATATTGGAAGAAAATAAAAACTTAAAAATTGAAGTACAAACATTGAACAAAAAAATAAAATACTTAGATGATGCAAACAGAAAGAACAATCTAATTCTACATGGTGTTAAAGAAACCGAGAAAAATTACGAGGAACTATTAAATTTAATAAATTACACTTTGCAAAACACAAATGTTATGATTGTAAAATATGAAATTAACAGATATCACAGACTAGGACGTATACAAGAAGGAAAAACTAGACCTATACTAATATCCTTAACGTCATATCAAAAGAAAATAGAAATACTGAGAAATAAAACCAAATTGCCAGATCAGACTCACATAACAGAAGATTTTTCAAAAGAAACGATAGAGCTTCGTAAACATTTACAACAACAATTGATAGAGGAAAGAAACAAGGGAAATGAGGCCTTCATCAAAAACAATAAACTTATAATTAAAGGAAAACAAGAAGTTGAGAAAAGAAAAAGGGATTCTTCTTTATCACCTGTAAACATTCATACACCTACGCGTCCCACAGATGGTGCAAAAAGCATTATAGCTCCACCCAAGTTGCACAAGCATGATGCATTCGCTTATATGAGAGCCAGATCTCATTCACTGTCAGAAAAACAAACTAAACAACTTAAATTATAGGAATTATCAGTCACCGGAAAACCAAGAACATTGAAAAATACTAAAAGAATAACAACAAAAAACAAAAAGATCCCCAATACGGCTGGTCACCGTGGGGTGATAGACCAAAACCCCCAAAAGCTTGCAGCTGAGAAATTTAATAGATTAATCTTTGAAAAACAAAATCTACAGAATATAACACCAAAATCTAGGAATAAATTTAATATAGCTACACTTAATACCAGATCAATGAAATCACAAGAAACTTTATTGGAACTAGAACATGCATTAGAAACTATCAACTGGGATATTATCGGTTTAAGTGATGTGAGAAGAGCAAATGAACAAACCGAAGAACGAGACCAATACATATTATATCACATAAATGAAAAAGTCGGAATATACGGAGTAGGATTTATGATAAAGAAATACTTGAAAAAAGAAATATTAGAGTTTCGAGGAATATCAGATAGGATCGCCATTTTAAATATAATAATCCCTGGATATAAAGAACCAACTTCAATTGTGCAAATATATGCTCCAACAGAAGTTGCCCAGAAAGATATCAAAGATGAATTTTACAACAGGCTAGTTCAAATTATGCCACACCTATGTAAAACAGTTATTATAATGGGAGACTTCAACAGTCAAATTGGAAAGAGGAATAAACATGAGAACAATATACTAGGCCCATACCCAACTGGAAAAAGAAATGATAATGGTCAAAGATTGATAAACTTTGCACTAGAAAATAACTTACATGTTATGAATAGTTACTACAACAGGAATCACAATAAAAAATGGACATGGATATCACCAGATGGAAACACGAAAAATGAAATAGATTTTATTCTAACAAACAAACCAAGATTTTTTTCAAATATTGATGTTGTAAACCAACTTAACTACAACACTGATCACAGAATGCTAAGAGGACAGATGCACACATTAGAACCAAAGAAATCGAGGAAAATTATCCGATGTAGTAAAAAATCAACACCTTTGCCAATCGCAGGAGATATTTTAGAACACTTGAAATTTAATCTAAACACAATAGAAAATAACAAAAGTATTCAGGAAAAATACGACATTCTCGAAAAAGCACTTAAAAATGCTGAAAATCAAACTAGAATAAATAACGACACAAAAGATAAAATAGGTCCAAAAGCAAGAAGTTTGATAATACAAAGAAAATCTTTATATAATGATAGAAAAAATAACAAAAAGAAGATAGAAGATCTAAGCAAAGAAATAAATATACAAATCAGGAAACATACACAGAACAGAAGGAACAATATGATAAATTATTGCATAGCGAAATCGGGAGGAGTGAAAAAAGCGTGGGAAGAGCTTAAGGAAAGCATAAACTGGATAGACAAGATGAAACATCACAAAAACAAGAAAAACAAAACAAACAGAATCGAGATATTAGAGATAGCTACAGATTATTACCGAGAGTTATACAGCGACAAAGAAGCATTAGACGCAAACCATAAGCAAATTGAAGATAGCATCAATGGTAATGAGGAAAATCAAAGCATACTGAAAGAAGAAATAGAAAAGGCTATCAAATCGCAAAAAAGAGGCAAAGCACCGGGAGAAGACGGTATAACAAACGAACTTCTAATAGGAACACTTGATGTAGCGCTAGGTGCTTTAACAAACATTTTTAACGAAATTCTAGACTCAGAATATATACCTCATCAGTGGACCACTTCAACCATAATACTGCTCCATAAGAAAGGGAATAAAGATATTATAGCCAACTACAGACCTATCAGCCTGATGTCGAATATCTACAAAATTTTTTCAAAAGTACTGCTCAACCGCTTAACGAAGATTCTGGATGAAAACCAACCCAGGGAGCAGGCTGGCTTTCGTAGTGATTTTTCTACAATCGATCATATACATACCATTAAACAAGTTATTCAGAAATGTCACGAGTATGGTATTGTATACTATTTAGCATTTGTAGATTACAATAAAGCTTTTGACTCTCTAAAGCATACAAAAATATGGGAAGCGCTGGCAACTCAAGGAGTCGAAAACAAATACATAAGACTATTAAACAATATATACAAAGAAATGAATGCAAAAATACGAACAGAAAGAGAAGGCGAGCATTTCCCTATCAAAAGAGGAGTCAGACAGGGAGATCCACTTTCACCCAAAATTTTCTCAGCAGTGCTTGAATACATATTTAGAAAACTCGATTGGGATAAATATGGACTTAACATCAACGGAACGAATTTAAACCATCTAAGATTTGCAGATGATCTGATCCTGATAGCGAAAGATCCAAGAAATCTGCAAGAGATGTTAGAACAGCTGGTATACGAAAGTGATAAAGTCGGACTCTCAATGAATGTTACAAAAACAAAAATAATGACAAACCATGACAAAGTCACCATAACAGTAAATGGCGATAATATCGAATATGTTGAAGAGTATATATACCTCGGACAAGTAATATCTCCACAGGACCTAACAACAAAAGAAATAAATAATAGAACACAGTTAGCATGGAAACGATACTGGTCCTTAAAAGAAGTCTTCAAAAATCCTCAGGTACCACTCAAAGCAAAAAAGACAATATTCGACTCTTGTATTTTACCCGTTTTGACATATGGCTGTCAAACATGGAGCTTAACAAAACAGAATATAGGAAAACTACAGACATGCCAACACAGTATGGAACGAAGTATGCTGAACATTAAATTAAAAGATAAAGTAAAATTAAAAACACTTAGATCTCAGACTAAAATTAATGATGTAGCATACTGCATAAAGAAGCTAAAGTGGAGGTGGGCAGGCCATATGATCAGAGATAAGAAAGAAAAATGGGCTAAAGACGTAACGGAATGGTGTCCAAGACAAAATAAAAGAAAGAAAGGGAGGCAACGCATCAGATGGGAAGACGATATCCGGAAAAATGCAGGTGTTACGTGGAGAAGAATGACTCAAAATCGGAGTGAATGGCAAGCTCTTGGGGAGGCCTTTGCGAATAAGCAAGACAATCACAATGCCGGTGACATAATCTAAATTTATTTTGTTAATAAGATTGTTAAATAAAGGCTAAAATAAAAAAAAAAAAAAAAATAAAAAAAAAATAGTTCTGTGGTCTAGTAACTTTATGAAGATGACAGTAAAATATAGCTTAAACTCTATAAAATATAGCTTGATCTCTGCGACAGCTGTCAGAAAAATCACGCTTATGAAGTCTTGAATTTATTGATAGTACAAACAGTACCTGTCCATGTCGTACTGTATAGACATGCCGATTATATTAGTAATGGGCAACGAATGATCGTGACCACAGAGTTTTAGATAGAGTTCTATTTAAAATATCAATAGCTCATACTAACGATATTATATATAAAACTTAATTTATCATTAATTTTACTGTATATTTTAATATCATAACATTATTTACATGTGTATATACTTGATATCAAATAATAGTGAGTAAATTGAATCCAAATTCTCACCTACTCATGTAACATTTGGCTCAAAGGCCGTGTTACCAGGCCATAAACTAAAAAAAGGCACGCCGTCATCTTGTTTGATACGAACCTCCATTCTTCTCAGAACGAGTGCCGATGACAAAACTAAATAAAATCCAATTTCTCACATACAACTACTCAATCGATTTCATTACAACATTGTTTGTAAATCATTTTTTTCCACCACTATCCCAACTCTAAAAATGTCAATCTTCTATGTCAATGTCACTGTCGCAGAGATATCTATCTTTTATGCAGTATAATATAATAAATCCACCAAAAACGTGTAACATGTTGTGAACCGTAATTTTATTAAAACCAGCACTATTAACGTATTTTGGATCTAAAGCGTGATTTTTAGTATAATTATATGTCACCTTTTTGAAACTTTGAAAGACGAATTAACAGTACTTATCACACCTTTACACGCATTAGAGTCCTTTCGTTTTAACTCTCAATTTTACATAGTAAGGGAGATGAGGGTTAACTAAATCATGACTTCTGATAAATCCTTATACAAACGTATAGCGCTATTAATTAAAGTAGAAATTGAATGGTTGCTGGCACAAATACTGTGTTATTCGAAAAATAAAAAAAGCGTTTTTCTTAAAACTGTTAAAGAATGAACTACTAATTGCTGACATAATTATCAAAAAAAAAAAAATATATAAATCCGTAATTTATACGTCCACAGTAAATGTTATTATTCAAGTTATTCATTATTCATTATTCAAGTTAAGTAAATTTTAGGTCTTATTAATATTCTCAATTAGGTATAAGGGTTATCTACTAAAAAGTCGTTTATGTATTTCTCTATATGACGGCGTAGATACATGTAGCTTTGTTGTAGGTATTTCTGAATTTATTTTCCAACCAGGCAAATATTATGATGTTATTTTTAAATATAATTATGTTCTGGGTCAAAGATTTTATAACCCAGAACAGATGTTTAAAAATATTTAATATTTTCTTTCATATTGTGTTTTTATCTTTTTGCATGTATTGTGAAACCTCTAAGGGGTGCGTTTAGACTAAAAAAATGTTGTGTAACTTTGTTTTATAACACGTTAAAAATGTAATATAACAACACGTTTAATATTTACTTTACCGAAACATGTTATCTATTATATAAAAGGCTTCCCTGAGTGACTGACTGACAGACAGCCTACAGCCCAAACCACTAAAGATATAACGTTGAAACTTGGAATATAGGTACATTGTACTACGAAATGGAGCACTAAGGACGAAAATTTTGAACTTTCGACCTCTAAGGGGGTAAAACGGGCCCTTTTCGTTTGTATGTAACTTTTTATTCCCTGTTCCGATTGACTTGAAACTTCGTATACATGCTTTTCAAACAAAATAAAAGTTACGTTTTATCCTGTTTTTCCGAATTTTCCTTATCTAAGGGGTCAAATAAGGTCCCAAAGTTGGTGAAATAAGCATCTATTACATCCAACCAGCTGAACGGTTATGGTTGAAATCTGGTATGAAGAAAGCACACAGCAGGTTTCAATACAGGAACTAATAATATCCAGGAAAATCTGTAGGGTTCCTGAGGGATAGCCAATATTAATCAGTTTAGGCTACAGCCCAAACCGTCGATGACACAAACTTGAAATTTAGAATATACGTACATCGTACAACATCATGAAGCACAAAGAATGAAAATTTTGAAAAATCGGCCTCTTACGGGGTAAAACGGGCCCTTTTCGTTTGCATGTAACTGTACCGATTGACATGAAACATTGTAAAGATGCTTTTGATACTAAATAAAAAATATGGTTCTTCCTGTTATTCTGAATTTTCCATAAAAAACTTCCTTAGGGGTCAGATAAAGGAATAATAAAGTTGGTGAAAAAGCATCGATTACGGCCAAGGAACTGAAAGGTTACGAATGAAAACGGGTATGTATTAAGCACACGACATGTTTTATTACTGGAATAATAATAGTCCCGGAAAATCTTCAGGTTTCGGGTAGCCAAAATGAATCAGTTGTAATTATAATGTAAAGCTAAGTTAAAACGGTTAAATGAATTCTAATGAAATTTGGAACGAAGCTAGACAATAACACAAATATCCACTTAGGGTACTGTTATCCCGGAAATCTGAGTGGGTCCTTCGGGATGTCGATTTTTTAAAAAAAACATTAAAAACTGTTTGAAAATCTCAATTAATTCAATTTTATGTTAAAATATACCATTTTAATTAATAAATTACTAACTATTGACGATCTGGGAAAAGTCCCGTATTCCTTGTGCGCTAGACCAATCGTAACACTGAATAAGCGTAAAAAATAATCTCAAAGTTTTTTTTTAATAATATAGTGAAATATCTAGAATAGAATTAAGATAATGATTTATCCTTATATGGGGCAATATGGGTCCCTAATAGTTGACGATTTTTTTTTATTTTGTGAGCCAATAATCTTAAGCTTGGGGTACATACGGGTCAATATATGTACTTTACTATGGGATCAACCCTAAAAAGCGAAGATTACCTACCTATTCCATAAATGTTGTCGCGGGTCGATGAACTTTTTGTGTTGAACAGTTGATTTTATTTACGTGATTTCGGGGTTGGTACCATAGTAAAAGTTCGTCAAATGATGAGTATAATAGCATCCTTGAACTGACTGTCTAGATATACACTATGTGTTTCTCGACAGTAATAAAATATATTTTTTCATCTGCCTGGGATCAGACAACCTCTGAAAGTCCTACAAGTGTCTCGACCACTTTTAACTGGGTGAACGGTTTTGGGCGAGATTGTCACAATATCTCTCGGGAAAAATGAGTTCAGAATAATCGAAATTAAATCTATTATATAAAAGGCTTCCCTAAGTGACTGACTGACAGACAGCCTACAGCCCAAACCGCTTAAGATATGAGCTTGAAATTTGGAATATAGGTACATTGAACGACGTAATGGAGCACTAAGGACGAAAATTTTGAACTTTCGACCTCTAAGGGGGTAAAACGGGCCCTTTTCGTTTGTATGTATCTTTTTATTTCCTATACCGATTGACTTGAAACTTTGTATACATGCTTTTCAAACAAAATAAAAGTTACGTTTTTTCCTGTTATTCCGAATTTTCCTCATCTAAGGGGTCAAATAAGGTCCCAAAGTTGGTGAACAAAGCGTCAATTACATGAACCAGTTGAACGGTTATGGTTGAAAATTGGTATGAAGGAAGCACACAGCATGTTTTAATACAGGAACTAATAAAATCCAGGAAAATCTGTAAGGTTCCTTAGGGATACGCAAAATTAATAAGTTTAGGCTATAGCCCAAACCGCTGAAGATATGAGCTTGAAATTTGGAATATACGTACATCGTACGACATAATTTAGTTATTTATTTATTTATTTACAATAAATATAGCTTGACAGACTTACATCCAATACGCTACATTTATAGAGTTGAAATACACTAATAATGAAGCACTAAGGATGAAAAAGTACCCAACTCTAACTTACGGGGTAAAACGGGCCCTTTTTGTTTGCATGTAACTTATTCCCTGTAACGATTGACATGAAACTATGTTAATGCTTTTGAGACTAAATAAAAAATGTGGCTATACCTGTTTTTCTGAAATTTCCCTAAAAAAATCCTTAAGGGTCAGATACGCCCCAAAACTTCAATGCGCTTTTTTTAAAATAATGTAGTATCAAGAATAGGATTAAGATAATGATTTATCCTTAAATGGGGCAAAATGGTTCCCAATAGTTTACGATTTTTTTTATTTTGTGAGCCAATAGTCTTAAGCTTAGCGCACATACGGATCAGTATACGTAATTTTTACTATGGAATCAACCCTGACAAGCGAAAATTACCTACATTTTGTCGGGCGTCGATGAACTTTTTGTGTTGAACAGCTGATTTTATTCATGTGATTTTGGGGTTGATATCATTGTAAAAATTAATCAAATTATGAGTATAATAGCATCCTTGAACATGACGAGTGACGTCTATACACTATGTGTTTCTCAAATAAAAGAAGATATGGGTACCTACTTTTGTGCCATTTTTTTATTTGCCTGGAAAATTAAATTTCTAATGACTTAATGAAACATGTCGAATACCTGTAGCGGCTTTAATTAATAGTGCACTACTGAACATAGGCCTACCCGCGAAGGGTGATTGGGTCATATACAACACGTCGACCAAGCGCGGGTTGCTGAATCCACAAACGACATTGATTTTTTCTCTTCTGACCTACCTATACAGGTTGCTTCAATGTTTGCCATCAATGAAAAGCCAGTAGTGTGAAATTCCTTACATAGTTACTCACACAATTATTATTATTGGCTTCCTCGGTGGCTCAGTGATTTGTGACCCTGACTCCTGGGTCAAAGAGGCGTGGGTTCGATTCCCACCCGGGGCAAATATTTATGTAATGATCATATGTGTTTGCTCTGTGTCTGGGTGTTATTAATGTATTTTTATTTATTTAACACTTTCTTGCACACCATTAGTACAAAAGGAGGACTTAACGCTATAATTATAATATAATAATAATATCATTATCTGCCAGTCAACCTACAGGTACATGTTTATGTAGTATATCAGTCTCTGCCAGCCAAATCACAAGCTTTGCTTAGTTTGGGATCAGAGATCGTGTGTGAGAAATGTCCCTCAATATTTATTTTATATATTTATTTATTATTGAGTTAATTTCAGAAATTCGGCAATTTATCATCCAATAATTCACGTAATCCGTAATAAGCTTTAGATATAAGTAAATTAAATAACCAAATACCTACAGGCTAAACTGTAGGCATTATCCTTGCAAGCAATACGATAATATGCTCAATTATGAAGGCGCCATGGCAAATATAATAGCAACATAAAATGTGTTCTCTCTATCGAATGCTTAAAGTGAAAAAGAAACAGAAATAATTATGCTAATTAGCTATTATAATTACGATGGCGCCTTCATAATCGAGCCTAATGTGGGCTTAACCACGAGCTAATATTATTTTAAGTACTGTACTGTACTGTACCAGCCTTTTTAATAGTCCACTGCAGGACTTAGGCCTACTCACGAAGGGTGATTGGACCATATCCACCACGCTGGCCCAGTGCGGATTGGATTCACATATGCCATCGAATTTCTTCTACGGACGTATGCAGGTTGCCTCACGATGTTTTCCTTCACCGAAAAGCCAATGATGTGAAATTCCGTACATAAGTTCCAAAGAAACTCATTGGTACGGGATCGGGATTTGAACCCACGACCTTACGATTGCAGGTCGGGTGTAACTACCACTAGACCACCACGGCTTCAAGTTATTATTATTATTAT
The DNA here is from genome assembly GCA_949316475.1 of Hypomecis punctinalis. NCBI lineage: Eukaryota > Metazoa > Arthropoda > Insecta > Lepidoptera > Geometridae > Hypomecis > Hypomecis punctinalis. The sequence goes on from OX438797.1 coordinate 24,833,219, forward strand.
TTTAAGTAAGTGCCAAGAAAACGCGGGCTTAACTGTGGGTTTTTATCATTTTAAGCAATTACCAAAATAACGCGGGCCAGACCGTGGGCTATTATCATTGCAAGTAATACAACAACGCAGGTTAACGGCATATTATTATAATTTTAAGGATTTATTAAGACAACGCGGGCCAGACCGCGAACTATTAGATATTATTATAAGCAAATGCCAAGATAACGCGGGTTGAACCGCGGGCTGTTATTTTAATCAAGTAAGTACTAAAACAATGTTGGCCAAATTGTGGGTTATTATCATTTTAAGTACCTAATTATTAACACAACGCGGACCAAACCACGGGCTATTATCATTTTGAGCAAGTACTAAGACAACACGGGCCAGACCATGGGCTATTATCATTTTAAGTAATACGACAATGCAGGCCAAATGGCAAGTTTTTATATTTTTAAGCAAGTATCAAGAGATCGCAGTCCATGCTGCGTACTATAAATTACCATATTAAGCAAGTACTAATAATACGCAGGCCAAACCGTGACCTATTATCATTATAAGCATATACTGTTACAATTTTGGCCAAACCGTGGGCATTATTACCCTTGCAAGTAATTTTAAGCAAGTATTAAGACAATGCGGGCCAAATCGCGGACTATTAGATATTATTATAAGCAGGTAAAAAGACAACGTAGATCAAACCGCGGGTTATTTTGATTTTAAGTAAGTACCTATGTACTAATACATTGCGGGCGAAGCCGCGGGTTTAAGCTAGTATGTTGTAAGAATGTTTTACAACATGTTATGTTAATACGTACGTATTATAGCAAATCCTAGTGATCAGCTCTAAATGTAGCGTATTATTTTGTTTATTTACATTTACGCGTAATTAAATTGAGTAACGTATCCCCGTCTAAAAATTTCCAAGCAATCAATTAACTGGCTTTTACTATCTCCCATTTCAGGCGACAGGCAAAACTTTTGCTAAAGGATTATGGCCCTAAAAGCGTCGGCGCGAGAGATAAATATTGACGCACAATACGCACAATAACACCGAATATAATAATCCTGAAGGGTGACAGTTTGGAAGCTGGCAACTCCCCAAATTGTTGGGAGAAAGTTAAATTTATGCGGTAAGTTGATGTAAAATTATTTACGTGATATACTGGTGTGGTGGATGGGGAGTTTTTAGTTTCTGTGTATTAGTTTAGTTATAGATAAGTTTGGTAATATTTTAAACTAACTGATCCCGTAAACGTGATAACGTCATAAAAATACACTGTAGTATCAACATTCAACAACGAATTTTGGCGGTAACGCTGAAAAGTCATGTCGCCTCATTGTATTATTTTGTTAAACTTGTTTTTATCAGTGATAATTAGTGAAAAATTGTGGTATTTCGTTGATTATGAGCTGATTTACGTGGATGAGTGTAGGCAAGTGATATAATGTGACGTATCACGTCGTCCGTGTTGTTACCGAAACTTCATAGACGCCTCTAGTAAAGTCTCTACTGCTTTACTTGTACTTATGACTTGGACTACGTTTGGACTTGACCGCGACTTTATTAGACTATGGCGTGACTACAACATTGACTATTTCGATAAAATATAAAAAAATATTAAAACTTAATACTTGACAATGGCAAATGCACAACAATGCGACGCCAAACAAAACAAGAAGAATCAAAAACTGAAATAAACCGAACGCGACTCACTATCGTTCGTTCCGCGCTCTCGCTCGCACGGTCGTCTTAGGCAGAATGTGACATATTTCGTGCGTGCAGCCGGCGTCCATCAATTTAAAAGACGTTATCATATCAAAATTTGGATACGTTCCACTGTTGTCACCATTTTATTGACCCACGAAAATCCTTTATGGATACCACCAAACCTGGCAAAGCCGGTGGTTCCACCGTTGTCACCTAGGGGTATAAAATAGCCCACTACCTCACACCCAGCTCATATACACAAAAAAATTGATCAATCTGTTTAGTAGAAGTTCGCCACTGTATACAAAATGTTTAAATATTAGATGATAAACTTAATGTGAGTACATAATGACCACTCTTAATTGGTCTGAAAATCCATTTGGGAGGCTAACAGTCCCCATCTTGCTGCTTTTTACGATGAGGATGGTATGGTGGAATATCTTCTTCTTCTTAATATATATAAATCTCGTGTCACAATGTTTGTCCTCAATGGACTCCTAAACCACTTAACCGATTATAATAAAATTCGCACACCATGTGCAGTTCGATCCAACTTGAGAGATAGGATAGTTTAAATCTCAAATTATAGTCGCAATTTTAATTTATTTAGCCACAGCAACGCGTGGCCGGGTCAGCTAGTACTGTTATAAAAACCTATTGAAATTTGTTATTTAATTTAAAGCAAGCAAAATACTGTTATGCTCTCTGTATAAACTATAATAACAACATAAAACATCCACTCGTAAAATAAGCCAAATGAATAGACTGGATAAAAATTGTTTTAAATGTTTTAAAACGGATTTCAATGTTTTCAATTATTTCTCGTTTCTGTCATCAACATCAAAAGCAAAAAATAACACTTTGCCATATTTATTTTACTTGCGCTTTGATTCTCCGATTATGATTCATTTTAGTGAAATATAAAATAATTTATTTCAGTAATATTCTTACTTATTAAAAATAATGAGGTATAATTTATTTGTTTGTCAATTTTCTCCAGCAGTGATACCCAATCGTCGTGAAAAGTGAAACAAACAAGGGCCAATTGTATTTCACTTAATCAAAATTTGTACATTGTTAACACATAGGTACTTGATATTTTAAAATAATTGGGATGTATCAGGTAAAATTATAATATTTTTAACTACCTAGTTTGTCAGCTTACCAAATCAGGATTTACCTACAACTGGAAGTACCCTGTAGGTTTTGATTGTTGTGTGTGTCGAAATATGCGGTTTTTTACGACATAAACGGCTCTAACTTTTTTAAACGATAATTGAGAAGTTTTTCTTTTACACAACTGCAAGAGACCATAGATATACGTATACCGTGGTTTTTTCCGTTTGAGGTACGGAACCCTAAAAAATACGTGTCCAACATTTTTTGATATTCTAACTTACAGACTAATTATCTTATTGATTTTTTATTCAGTCATCATGCCATATCATCTTGTCATAAAATACAGGACTTTTTTGTAATAAAACTAGCATATTTTGCAAAAGTCAATAAAAAATGACACTATTACAACTAGCTGACCCGGCCAACTTTCGTTTCACGCAATATTTTTATATATTAAAGCCTGTGGTTTATTCTGATGTATAAGCATTTCTATTACAAAGTTTCATCACAATCCTTTAAGTAGTTTTTGCGTGAAAGAGCAACAAACTTCCATATATACAAACTTTCGCTTTTATAATATTAGTAGGATGAGTATTCCAAGATAAAAAATATCGTCACAATATCACTTAATTATTTACTTACCTATGTCACTTCTTACTAGGAAATTCTCTCAGCACAAACTTCAAATATATAGGTAAATACACAAAACGGAAGTCAGCTTATTCCTTCCAATATTTCAGACTAATTGAACAAACAAACCTAGAAGTTCCAAGAGGTGTACAATAATTCCCGTCCAGGTGACCCCACCGACTTGGAGCGAGTTTGAAGTTTACCAATTACCTAGTCACTTATCGAGTTGATGCCGCGGCGAACCGAGATAATAGTTGTCGTGATGAAAATGTGTTTATCAACTTTGAAGTGATTACTGTCTGAACCATACTAGCCTTTTTAATAGTTACATTTTGATAAAATTGAACCTTAATATGCGACAATTTATGTGCTTTTGTTACAATAAATACCTACATTTTTGTAGACAAGTCGCTAGCTCTGGAGACAGTTTTAAAATAGTGTTTTAGTATATCACAAGGCTGCCATTGACGAAGAGTATTAGGCTACACCTATCCATCACCCAAGACTTAATGGATAATACTCGTATCAACCGGAGCTAATTTAATGTCTCAACGGAGCCACAATAGCGCTGTCTAGCATCCATCCAAAAACAGACCACACAAGAAGTTGCTATAGGTACCTACTTTGATGATCGGTATTTTAGACCGACGCGAAGCAAAAGTCTTTGCTTCAACTCAATGATTTTGCTTTGATTTGTTCAGATGTTGGTTTTCCTCTACTGATCGCATTTTTAAATAATATTGACGAAACTTTGTACACAGGTTTAATATGTTATTAACATTTTTTGTCGTTAGCAATTTTTGAATGGGAGGTTATTTCCTTTAAAAGGGGGAAAATTTTGCTGTTGCGCTATTTATCAGCCGATTTATATAATGTTGTTTTTAAACTTTCGCGATTTGAACACATTATTATTATATACTACGGGACTAATCGGACGGGACGGATAAGGTGGGGACTTTGCTAAAGGATCACTCCATCAAGACAGTGTACACACCCTCATCCAAACTACTGGGCCAAGTCAAAACGCCGAAAGATGTCATTCCGTTTCAGACTCCTGGTGTATATAAGGTGGATTGCAGCTGCGGTAGTTCCTACATAGGTCAAACGGAGCGTACGATTGCTGAACGGATCAAAAAACATATCGCGGCAGGCAAAAACCGCCAGATACAGAAGTCTGCTATAGCTGAGCATTTGCTTGACGGAGGTACTGGTCATTGGATCGAGCTCCACGACCCAAAGTCCTCTCCACGGATCGACACTATTGTTCAAGAATAGTTCGTGAAGCGGTGGAAATCAAAAAACATAACAATTTCAACCGGGAGGATGGATTTAAGTTATCGGCGTCGTGGAATCCTGTTGTCAACAAATGCAAATCGCGTAGTGTAGGTAGAAGGATATTGTTAGATACCGTCAGTGTTGTGTGTCAATTCTTCGTCAATTGTTCAAGTTCAAATTGAATTGGCGGTACCAGCTGTTCCACATTCCAGTCTACCTGTGACGACGGTCGATACAACTCGGTCGAAACGTCGGGATGAGGAGGTATTTATTTATATCGTAATTTTAGTGCGCGATTAGTCCCGTAGTATATAATAATAATGATTTATATAATACTAGTGACCCGCCCCGGCTTCGCACAGGTGTATTATACATATAAACCTTCCTCTTAAATCACACTATCTATTAAAAAAAAACGCATCAAAATCCGTTGGGTAGTTTTAAAGATATATGCATACATGGGGACATAGAGCGGAAAGCGACTTTATTTATGTACCATGTAGTGATTTGGCACGATTGTTTAGTATCTAAATCCCAACAATATTTGCGAGTATCAACCAAATCAGTCAATCATTCCAACAAGACCAATAAGAACGAGTCAATATTATGAAGATTCAGTTAAAAAGATGTGCCGCGACGTCTATTGTTCGGAGAACGACTGGTTTACTTTTTGGTCGATTGGTGTGGAATCCACACCAATCGACGTATGCTCTCGCGCTAGAGAAAGTCCAAAAGAGATTCTTGCGGTCACTTTACAAGCGACTTTTTGAATACTATTCCTACATGTACCCAAGTAAATTTATTTTGGGTTGCTTAGGGTACAATTTTTTGGAAGCTCGCCGGTTGAATGTCCAGACGGTGACCGCTTGTAAGATTTTTCGGGGGGAAATTAACGCACCTGATATATGTGACGAGCTATGTAGTTTTTTGTACCAGATAATTATTTGAGAGCCAGAAAGCATGATTTTTTTGCCCACCCCCGTTATCGTACAGTTGCGCGAGCTCACCCGCCTCCGTATCCTGTCCACACATGACGGGCTCCTGAACTCATACCCCACCTGTGACCTGTTTGTGGACAGATGGACGCAAATATTCATAATTAATAATTCATTTATTCTGCTTCCATGAAGTACATGATGGTAAAAAATATAAATGGTACAAAGTGGCATATGGACCCCGTCGCACGCAGCAACAACAGAAAAGAAGAAGACACCATAATTAGGTCAAATTAATTTATCTTTAGTGAAAATAAAAAAACACGAAATTGTTAGTAAATGCTTAAATGTCCACTAAAAGTTACAAAATAGAATGTCAGTGAAATCATTATAATGTCAAAAAATTAATAATGTCAAAAATACAATAATTAATATCGATGTTTTTCATTTATAATATATGTCAAAAATACAATAATTAATGTCAATGTTGTTCATTTAAAAATCGACGCTCTGTTTGACATATTGTGAAAGTGACGCAAGTATTTTTGTTTAATCTGTGTTTTCTCATTGATTATTTTGTTTATTAATTTTAAAATTTATTGTGTTAAATTTATTTTTTGGTTATATATTTGATTGATTTTATTATTTGTTAATTTAATGACCGTTATTTCAATTCTAACTGTAATTACTAATAACTTCTAGTTGAGTGATAACCTGTCTAATACGGGTATCACAGGTGGCGCCACCAACGCTATAAGTTGGGAAATGTAAGCACTTCAGAAATTTGAAGCTTGCGTAGGAGGCGAGCTAGCTCAGTTGGTTAGAGCGTCGGGCTAGTGATCCGAAGGGGCAAGGTTCAAATCCTGCGTTCGCTTCAGATTTTTGAAATGCTTATCACAAAGATAACTCTTTGAGATAAAAATCTAGTGTGGAAAGCACTTAAAATAAACATCATAACATTGATTTAGCAGTGCGTCATCTCTCGTCAATCTTTAGAAGTTCTAATAACTTCTAGTTGAGTGATAACCTGTCTAATACGGGTATCACAGGTGGCGCCACCAACGCTATAAGTTGGGAAATGTAAGCACTTCAGAAATTTGAAGCTTGCGTAGGAGGCGAGCTAGCTCAGTTGGTTAGAGCGTCGGGCTAGTGATCCGAAGGGGCAAGGTTCAAATCCTGCGTTCGCTTCAGATTTTTGAAATGCTTATCACAAAGATAACTCTTTGAGATAAAAATCTAGTGTGGAAAGCACTTAAAATAAACATCATAACATTGATTTAGCAGTGCGTCATCTCTCGTCAATCTTTAGAAGTTCTAATAACTTCTAGTTGAGTGATAACCTGTCTAATACGGGTATCACAGGTGGCGCCACCAACGCTATAAGTTGGGAAATGTAAGCACTTCAGAAATTTGAAGCTTGCGTAGGAGGCGAGCTAGCTCAGTTGGTTAGAGCGTCGGGCTAGTGATCCGAAGGGGCAAGGTTCAAATCCTGCGTTCGCTTCAGATTTTTGAAATGCTTATCACAAAGATAACTCTTTGAGTTAACTGTAATTTATGATAACTATGATTTAATTAATGTAATTAGTGTAAATACCGTGTTAATTGAAATAAATAAACTTAAATTTGAATTTAGTCAGAAACATGCAGTCAGGCTACGGTTTGAGCGTCATAATACAAAGTAAGCCATACGTGTACGTAATTTCATCGTACACTGTTGTATACAATAGCAAAGCATCAATCAGGAAGGCCGTTAATTAGGAAAGTTTACACGAGCGCCGTGAGCGGAGTCGGAAGCAATTTGTTCCGGAGCGAAGAGAGCGAAAGCGCAGCGAGTTTTTAAACTGTTCCGTTATTATGTCCGACGTTTGGTTTTAGTTTGTTTTTAAAGAGTAGAATGTTTTAATTTCTTTTGTATTTTAAACGCTTCTATGCTCTTATTTTACTTCGTTTTCAGATGTAGTTAAATAAAGTGAGTCGTGCTTTGCCAGATTCATATTGTGATAAAGAGATTATTTATTTATTTTTAAGAAAAAAAATAGTAGTAATCAGTTTGCTTCAGAGCGAAGAGAGCGAGAACGCAGCAAGTTTTCAAACTATTCCGTTATTATGGCCGACGTTTGGCTTTGGCCGACTAAAATGAACTAAAAAGTTCTTTTTAGTTTGTTATAAAGAGTTTTATGTTTTAATTTCTGTTTAATTTTAAAGTTTTCTATTTTATTTAGTTGCCGAATGTGGCTAAAGTTAGTGATGTCTCGCAACTGTGAGGAAAACTAGAACAACTGTTTTTCTGTTTGGAGTTGTCACCACATGCATAATGATGCAGTTTAGCATGTTAAATACATTTTGAAACTAGATTTAAAATCATCCATGTCGTGTGTTATAGATTCATCTAATGATAGGTATGTGATATCATAATTATTATAAGCTTTGGTAACCTACACCAAAACCCAAAATAAATATTTAAATTATTTATACAAATCTACTTAGTCACTAGTAACTAAGAGTAGGTACCCACCCAGAAATCTTAGCATTGAACGTGGGTACTACTGTCTAAGCCCGGAAGGTTGAAATAAGCACTGTCTAAAAATGAAAAAAAAATAATCAGCCAAGTGCGAGTCGAGCTCGTGCACCAAGAATTCCGTACCGTTTGGAAGCCCCCACTTAATATATATTATTATTATTTTAGTTTAATTATTTATTTTTCAAGGAACACACAACTTAATATTCTGTGAATAAAATATCGAGCTAATATATCACGTTACTAGTATGAGATCCCCTTTAAATATTTATTTTATTTTAATTTTACTATATATTTTTAAAGTACATATTTAAGTGAATATTTCAAGTATCTACCTGTCGCCGTTATTAATTTTTAATTGTCTAAACTGTTACCCATAAACTATTGTATGTTTGTTTCAAAGTTGTTACATAATCGAACTAGATGGTGTGTGCGTCGAGTTAGCTCGCGGTGGGGTTTGGTTTACGATGCACACGACAATGTTTTATAAGTTTTTTAATAAACGGTTTTCTCTGAGAGCACAGATCCACAGTTCAATTCTCCTAACAGGATTGACATCTTACTAGGTTCCGAGGTTTACAGTCGTGTTCTGAAAAAAGGTTTGATTAGAAGCCCTGCTGGTTCTACGATTGCGCAGGACACTTACCTTGGATGGGTGCTGTCGGGTCATTTTGCGGAAACAACTCGAAGAGTTTCCATGGATCCCAACATAGTTGAGCCACCATTATGTTCAAATACAGATTGCAATTTGAATAATGATGAAATGGTGCTGTGGCCGCCTAATGCTGTAGTTGACTCTAAAGAAAGAACGTCAAAAACAAGAGTATAATCCAATGCACCGATTAGAACTGTAAAAGAACACGAATATTTCCCTAGAAAAATATGGCGATTAGATGCTCAAGATGAAGTCCGAGAATCTCATATGGAAGTTGATTCTGAAACCTCAAAGGCCCCATACATGTCTGGAAAAGATTCACAACATATTATCATAGATAAAGATCACGGTTGTCCTGTAGATATCGAAATAGATAAAATAAGCTTAATCTCCAATGATCTTCACCGTGGCTGCCAATCTGAAACAGAAACAGTCCCACGGTCAAAAAAAAAGTATAAGGCACAAAAGATATATTAGAAGAATATATTAATGAAAATGAAGAAACACAGGAAGATAAGGTATATGAAGAAATAGATCACACAGAAGACATTAAAAATTAAAGATGAATGGAAAACAAAGAATAGAAAAATGACTAAAGTGGTAAACTGTCACACATCACCGTAGGTTCAAGTAACAAATTATGAAACTTGTTTGGATCTACACGTCTTTAGTGATGCTTCTAACACTGCATTTGTGCAGCTTTCGTGTATCTTAGAGGCATCTCTAATGACAGTAGAATTGCGACTCACCTGGTGATTCCTTCGATGAAAGTTTTATTGTTAGCGCAGTTTTTCATTCACCGGCAAGAGTTGTGTAGTTGTAGTAGTCAGCAAATTAATTCTAGAAGTAGCTGAAGGATATTGAAAATTGAACTACCTGAATACATTCGACTATTAGCCTGTGTTGAGTAACTATCCAAGTACTACCCCTTCGAACTCAACCAGACTTCTGAAGCAATGATGAGGTTAAAAACAACTCTATGGTCATTATACAGTCCATTGACAACCAAACATACAGTGAATCGCACTACTGAGCTGCGAAAAATATGCTGCGGAAGTACGGTATATTTTGGATGCATGTCGAAAGTATTTCAGATAGTCAGCTGCCGTCCCTTGGTGATGAAATAGACGAAGGCATTGGAACTTACGCCATGCGTACGGATTTAAAGTGTAACTCGATTATTTCCTTACCTGTTGTCGTCAACACTATCATGCTCGCTCGTTGCCTGATGAAATCACCTGTCTCCTGAAAAAGAAAAACATTACTAACAAGAAAAACTAAATTATAGATTTCAAAAAACAGTTTTAAAAATATAATTGTAATTGAATAAATTGTAGAAAAACGGACTTACCTGATACTAGCAACTATTGGTTAATGGCATGCGGCATCTTGTTTTTCGCCGCAACGAGAGCAAAGTTTCAGAGGCGCACGAACGATTTCTGCTTAGTAAATAGCAGCGTACCTGAAACTCCTTACTGCAAACGTAGGATTTCCAAGATCAAAACATAAGTTCGGGTATACAAAAAATTGTAACACCGAGCAAACTTGCAAATCGTGAAACACATCTGAACCCGCTGGTCAAATGGTCACATGAGTATTTAATTCGTAGAATAGAACTCGTGAAGTCGTAACGAGTGTAATTTTGGTATATGGGCAATTTGTACAATGAAAATGATTTTGTTTTATGTATAAGCTGAATAGTTTGATTTCAAGCTTATTTCTTCTTTCACATTCTAAAAACTCTGTGATATAGCGTATAGTAAAATTATGTTTCATTTCTGTTAAAAATAGTAGTAATATTAGTAGATTTGAATGTTTTTGATTTGTGTACTAATAGCCATAGAATTTCTTAGTTTTGTTTATTATGAAGGACGACTCGTCCTTGTTGGGCGGTATGTCTAAACTGTTACCCATAAACTATTGTATGTTTGTTTCAAAGTTGTTACATAATCAAACTAGATGGTGTGTGCGTCGAGTTAGCTCGCGGTGGCGTTTGGTTTACGATGCACACGACAATGTTTTATAAGTAAAGTAAAGTAAAGTAGAAATTTTTAAAAGTTTTGTAATAAACGGTTTTCTCTGAAAGCACCGCAAGGTTGTTTCGCTATCCTCTCCTGAAGGTACCTCCGTAGACATTAATAATTACGTTATTAGTTATTAATAATTATTATAAAAATTTTGATTTGTTGTATGGGAGCTCCCCTTACATTTTTTTTCTGGATTTAGTATTTATTGTTATAGCGGCAATAGAAATACATCATATGGGAAAATATCAACGTTCTATCTATGCACGACTAGTCACGTAGTATATAAAAATAAAATGGGTTTTCGCCATTTTTAACACCTTTTGCGTAGTAAACATCAACACAACGTGCGAGTAAGAGTGTATCCGCCATTAATAATACAAGAGGCACTTCTTGACGAGGCCACTTTAGCGCTAACTTATCTATTCAAGTACGCCGCGCCAAAGTTGGGGCGCGTGAGACGGAGTGAATTTCTAAAGCAACTTTACTAGATAGAAGAGTTTTGGATAGGTAAAGTTGTAGGATATTTTATTCAACCATTAATGCTGCATATTTTGCTAAAGATAAACAACGTCGCTTCCCATAAGGCGAGTTGGTGGTCAAGCGCGGACTTATTCGCGATAAAAAAAAAACCGGACAAGTGCGAGTCAGGCTCGCACATCGAGGGTTCCGTACAAACACGTTGTTAAAATAATTAAAAAAATGTTTTAGCATGTGCTAATGAAGTTCTTTAAATGATACCTTACATGATACGATTTACACACTTTGAATTTTGAACCTATATTTTGTGAATTTTGAGGCCCTATTTTTTGTGATTTAAATAAAAATGTATAGTTTTCAGATTTATTCCTTTATGTGTACTCTGAGCCAATGCTTCTCGCCAAATTTTATAGTTCTATGTTAACGGGAAGTACGAGTACCCTGTAGGTTTTGATTTTTGTGAGTGCTGTTTATTACGACATAAACGGCTCTAACTTTTTTAAACGATAACTGAGAAGTTTTTCTTTTAACAACTGCAAGAGACTATAGATATACGTATATAGTTTAAATTTCAACTCGATATCTTTACGCCTTTCCGAGATAAAGAGTCTTGACATACACACAGACGGACAGACGGACAACGAAGTGATCCTATAAGGGTTCCGCTTTTTTCCGTTTAAGGTACGGAACCTTAAAAATGATAAAAAGCAATTGTAGTTTAGGTGTGATAGTGTCTCTTCATTATCGAGATCAGTTTATTAGTATCCAGCGGTTACTACGCTCATAATGACATCCTCGTGATAGTTTTATAAATATAGAGCAAATAAATAGACACTGCGCGAAATACATGCTTACAAAACATACAATGCTGAATGGAGTAGTGTGTGAGCGCATATGAATAAGTGATTCGTTATGATCTATGAGTAATGACTGAATATTGGAGCCGATCTTACGGGCTCACAGTTAATCCCACTAAAACCCAGGCCATCATTATTGGCAGCTCTAGGTTGATTGCACTTATTGACCATGCTTCTCTTAGTAAAATTGTATTTACCGGTGTTACGGTCCCTTTGATACCGAGGTCAAAAACCTTGGTATTATTTTTGATAGTTATCTCTCATGGAATCCTCAAATTCAATCTGTTAAGCGCAAGTTGTACGCTTTTTCTGCATCATTACGAAGAATTCGCAATTTTCTTCCCACTGCCACCAAAGTTACGTTAGCGCAATCCCTTCTTTTCCTTATTTTAGACTATGCCGACATATGTTATCTCGACTTAACCCAGGAGCAATTCGACAAGCTAAAGCGTCTTCAAAATCTATGCATACGGTTCATTTTTGGCCTCCGAAAGTTTGACCACATTTCTCAATTTCGTAATAAGCTCAAGTGGCTCCGATCCGTCTTCGCCGCGATACTCACTCCTCTTAAATATTTATTTTATTTTAATTCATGGATTCATTTTAAAAGTTCATATTTAATTAAATATTCTGTAAATATTTCAAGTATCTGCCTGTCGCCGTATTTAATATCGAGCGAAAAACGGCTAAAAATCCAGATATGTTGTATGGGAATGTAAATTAAATATAAAATATTTTTTTTCTATTTTTAGTATTTGCTATTATAGCGGCAACAGAAATACATCATCTGTAAAAATTTCAACGTTCTAGCTATCGCGGTTCATGAAATACAGCGTGGTGATAGACAGACAGACAGACAGACGGACGGACAGCGGAGTCTTAGTAATAGGGTCCCGTTTTTACTTTTAGGGTACGCAATCCTAAAAATGAAAAAAAACTTTAAACCTTAGACACCCAGGTATCAGGCTTATACAAACTTACTCTATCTATCTACCTTCTTGGATATTGTACAGTTACTCACCGTTCGTTGTCACCATTTCAAAACTGTGTCGCCTCTAACCACCAGTTCTCTACAATGTATCTCATATAATACAACTTGTTGATCTTCTAGATCTCGACCAGTGGTTCCCAAAGTTGTCTGGGCTACGACCTATCTAATACAAGCTTACAAACCTGGAACCCAGATCGAGGAAATTTGAACTTTACTAATATGAACAAATACTTTTCAACTAACCACAACAAAGTTTATGGTCATCGATGCGGAGATGATTATGACGATAGGATAACATCTCACAAAGAAGTACTCCTCCGAGCGAGGTGTTGTGCTCGGAGATGGTGTAACATTTGGTTTTGGTATGGTTTGGCCATCGCTGTAAATTTCGTTTGCGCGATACAACATCCGGCTCCTGATTGGTTGAGGCGCGGCGATACGCCATGTGATTGGCCGGCGGACGGGCACGTAGCATAGCCAGCGCCATCATGTGGCGATTGTAGAGAAGTTAGTCGCTACAAGTTATTTTAATGGGATGGATGACATTGTTTTCTATGCTTTGCCACTGTAGTTTTCACATCAACTTCATCTCGAGTTACTTTTGGACGCAGTGAGTTTGATAACTCCAATTTATTTCGACATTAGTTTTAATGTCGAAAAAAAAATAAGTAAATGTCGTAGTGGATCACTACCACGTTTGGGAAACCCTGATATAGACTATATAAAATCTGACATAAATTTAAATAAATCAGTCATAACTCACAACTTTTATTTGTGGTTTTATCCAGCAAGATTGTGGGCACCAAACAGGGCGATAAAATTCAGTGTTTAACACCCAATGACCTGCTACTATAAACTCAGACATTTTATAGTTTAAAGCAGCAGCTCTGAAGCGAGAAACTAGGTAATGGCCTGAAAATTTATCTTTATTATATCTTTGGGTATCTTTGTTGACCGTAAATAGTCGATAGATGTTTTATGGAGAATTTTTATTAACTGCGCTGCAGAAGATAAGTAAAATCAACATTATTGTTGAAACTTAAGTTGAGTATTGTAGTGGATTTGATTTTGATTGACCGAATCGAAACGAAAGTAATTGCTTCAACACGACGATTGGTCTTCTATCCGGACCTTGATTTTTGTCTACAGGTAGCATTTTTCAACGAATCTCAACGAAACTTGGTATGTACCAAGTTTCGTCAGTTTTAAATAATTATGGATTTTTGTCTTCGGCAGTTTTTGATTTAGGGTCTTTATTAATTTGTCTATATTTGAGGATCGACGGCTAGGTAGTAACTAAATTTACTAAACACAGATGCTAAACAGAATTGGACACTACTCGCACTACACACCTACACTAATTAGTTGCGATTGCTTAACAGAATTGGACACTACTCCCACTACAGACCTGCACTAATCAGTCACGATTACTAAACAGAATCGGACACTACTCCCACTACACACCTGCACTAATCAGTTGCGATAACTAAACGGAATTGGACACTACTCGCACTACACACCTACACTAATTAGTCGCGAATACTAATCACCTGCACTCGCACTAATCAAAGTAAGAACAGGCCTAACTTAATGAAGAATGATTTTACGTACTTATTAGAAAAAGCTATTGCGAGAAGTCGAATAAATACACGGACCAGGTAAAGCTAGTTAAAATCATTAAAAATTCTGATGTTGTTATGAAATAAATAGAGAATTTCAAAAACTCACAAAAGAAACGCAAATATTCAACATTTATCTGAAGCTTATACATTATTAAGCTTACATTCATACCAGTGTAAAGAGGAAAAAATCGTAATAACATCGAATAACATTGTTAAATTTAATTTTGTTAAGAAAATTAATGAAAATGAAGGGTTAATTAATATTTTTCATGTTTAATCCTTACTCCTTACTTAATATTATAAATGCGAAAGTAACTCTGTATATCTGTCTGTCTGTCGCGCTTTCACGCCAAAACTACTGAACCGATCTCAATGAAATTTGGTACACAGATAGTCTAAAGCCTGAGAAAAGACATAGGTTACATTTTATCCCGAAAATTGCATAATTCCCGTAGGATAGGACAAAATCTATCGTTAGCGAAACTGTCACCTATCACAACGACGCTAAAAGGCCCAATTTTGAAGACACCATCGTAATTATTACAGTTAATTGGAGTATTTCTGTTTCTGTTTCACTTTAGGCATTCGTTAGAGAGAACATTTTTTACGTTGCTATTAAATTTACGATGGCGCGTTCATAATTGAGTTGATTGGGCCTAATATGGATTGACAAAACGTAATTAGATGACAGGTGACATACATTGACTGCAGACTTAATAAACGTCTCGCTTAGCATAGCAAAGGTACAAATTGTCTTTCCACCATTATAGCTCTTGGGTCAGAAAGCATAGCATCATTAAGCATAGTATAGCGGTCATTAAGAAATCGGACGGCAGTTAACACTATTTATACATATTTTTAAATACATCCTACTAATATTATAAACGCGAAAGTTTGTGAGGATGGATGGATGGATGGATGGATGTATGGATGTTTGTTACTCTTTCACGCAAAAACTACTGAACGGATTGAGATGAAACTTTGTAATAATATAGCTTATACATCAGAATAACACATAGGCTACAATTTATAAAGATATTTTGTGAATTGTCCAAAATATAACGATAAATGTTGAGTAAGTAGGAAAATTCTGCCATCTGCGAGCTACTGAGCGTGCGCTGCAAGAATGTCAAAATAAACAACTGTCGATCGAATATCTGTCAAATCAAGCGACGAGCAGTCCTTGGATATCATCATACTGATAATATATTATCCTTACTATTTTAATATTATAAATGCGAAAGTAACTCTGTCTGTCTGTCTATCTGTCTGTCTGTCTATCTGTCTGTCTGTCTGTCTGTCGCGCTTTCACGCCAAAACTAATGAACCGATCTCAATGAAATTTGGTACACAGATAGTCTAGAGCCTGAGAAAGGACATAGGCTACATTTTATCCCGAAAATTGCATAATTCCCGTTGGATAGGACAAAATCTTGCGTTAGCAAAACTGTCACCTATCACAACGACGCTAAAAGGCCCAATTTTGAATACACCATCGTAATTATAACAGTTAATTAGACTATTTCTGTTTCTTTTTCACTTTCGGAGTTTGATAGAGAGAACACTTTTTAGGTTGCTATTAAATTTACGATGGCTCATTCATAATTGCGTTGATTGAGCCTAACATGGATTCACAAAACGTAATTAGATGACAGGTGACATACATTGACTGCAGACTTTTATAAATGTCTCGCTTAGCATAGCAAAGGGACAAATTGTCTTTCCACCATTATAGCTCCTCGAAGAGGAAATAAAGTATGAATTGACAATGATAACTGACATTAAAATTGGACAAAATAGTTTTCCCTTTGCCATGCTACATATTACAATGACGTTTAATATTGGGCCGTCATTTCGTCTGACATTAAAAATATTTTTAAATATACCACCATTAGAGGTTAAACATATTTCTTTATTCTACCTTTATGGTACAGAATCCATGCTAATATACGAAGAAACGGGTCGACTTGATTTTTAAAAGTAGTATGGCATGAGTATGAATATCTCGACACTAAGGTTTTTACCTTGATTCTTGAGTTGTGACCTTGACACGAACATAAATTTCTGTTGGGTTGGTTAGGATTGAACAGTGATAAAAGTGCAGCCCGGCTCAGTTGCGGCACTCCTCATGAGGCACGCAACTTGCCGGTCAGCCTCTAAGCTGCTATATTTAAAAACCCCAGAAAATCGGCCTAACCTCGAGTGCAAACTTCTAAACTGCCTAGGGGGAAAAGACCAAAAAGAATCGGGAGACCTCGAGCGCCGCCTTCTCAGCTGTCTCAGAAAAAACCCAGAGAAGCGGCTCTACCTGGAATTCCCGCGCCGCCCATAGGCCTCGGCTACTAAGTTCTCCTGCCACGACAAGGCGAAAACCTATGGGCGGAAACACTCTAACCTTATCTTAATCAACAGAAGCATTTATAAGTATAAGGTATTTTGATATCGGGATAGGTCTGAACAGTGACAACAAGGTGCAAGGTACTTGATTTTTTTACAGAGCAAGTGCTTAAGTGATTAACTACCTACCACTAAATACAGACTTATAATGTAAAACTTCATAAACTACTACTACATAACAAGCAATTGGATCATTCACAGACCCTTGAAGGTCTAAAGATATTCTAAATGCTCAAGCCCACTGCCAGTTAGCAGCGTGCCCAACATGCTGGCAGCATTGCCAATCAGCTTGGTAATGCTGCTTATACGTTGAGCCAAATAAACACCAGCATTTTGGTCACGCGGCGGGTACACGAGACGCTCAGAAAGACTTTTGAAAACAAGATGAGCTCCCGGCCAACACGCGCACAATGTCTCAATTTCAAACGGCTCAAATATGTAACCACTGCCGAGGTTAGCATATTTGCGCCGTTTGTGCTGCTCCGCTGACGGCTCCAAAGTATCGACGCAAGTCGCGTCCCATACTAAGGGCCGTCTACACTTCCATGGGACCAGCTTCATACCGTCAGGCCTTTTGCCATCACCACGCGCAAACCCATTCGGTTAGAGTACGGCTGCGATATTGGCGGTCGCAAAAGCGTATGACATCGTTCACAATGGCTTGGCAACTAATTCGACCAGCGCTTCTTGACCAAGAAAGACGGTGGTAACCAAGCTGGTCAACTAGGGTACTTGAATAGGTGAGAGCGCTCAGCTATGTGCGGCGCGGCAGCAAGGTGGGTCGACTATCTCGACGATATCATCAATACCGCCGGTCGAGCCTGGTCACGACCGGCAAAGAGCCGAGGCAGATGGCACTGCAAGAGAGAGGCCTATACCCAACAGTGGGTCAAAGAAAGCTGCGGATGATAACGATGACGAAACAAATTATTTGAGATTGGCTGTTTTTTGGGTTTGAAATGATTATTTGCTACAATATTTGTGTACCGTTTCACATTGAATTGGGGCTAATATTTTGTGGCGCACTTACTGTATTAGTTACCATATTTTTTTGACAAGATAAACATAAATTAAATTATGCGGGCGAAGCCGCGGGTAAAAGCTAGTTCATTAATATTATAGTATTTAAGTAACACCTAGGTCAGAGCAAACACGAATGTTCATCACATAAATGTTTGCCTCGGGGGGATTGAACCCACACCTATTTGATCCAGAAGTCAGGTAACCACTGAGCCACTAAGCATATTATGAAAAATTGGTTTAATATATAGCAAATCAGATTTTTAAAAATAAGACGAGAAAAATTATTATAAACCAAAAGATTTCTGAAACAAAGTTACGTAAATATTTAAAACAAGCCTAGCTCTGTTATTAAAACTTAAAAGTATCGAATAATTTTTCAAACTTTTTCTTTATTCACAAGAATTTGGACTACCCTCGTAAACGTCTCTCAGCTGTCAAATATTAGTTAACAAATTGTTTCGTTCAGGTGGCCGAAGTAACGGATTCGATTCCCGGGGGATCCAACAGGGAATATTGAGAGAGGGAAAGGAATCTGGTTGAAAATAATCTGAATATTATATGAATTTATTTACCTGGGATGTTGGAACCTTTTCAAGCTTTGCAGTTTTTTGGTTCTCGACCAAAAATAAAATATAGGGTTTTAAACTTGGAGCCATTTTGCTAGTAATGGCGTTAACTTTGCAAGATAGGTCTTCGTACATACAAAATACTATACAAAGTACATACTCAAAATACATATATATGTAATGATTTTAAACGCCAACCGCCTTACCACAACATATTTAAACACATTTTAAAAAATGTTTAACCGTGTTAAACATAGTCTAAAACGTGCGTAAAAATTTTGTGGTTAAACATTTCAAATTTATCTTAACAATTTCTTAGTGGTGATAGTAAGTTATGGAATTCCTAGGTTCAAATATTATAATACTGGTGATTTTCTTCGTGCAATTTTTCATTAACTTGATACTAGCTTTTTTGTAACGTATAATATGACGCGCATATACATAATAGCATACCTTTTATTTAAAATTGCTCAGTTTTTAGCTTACTACCAAAAATACAGGAGTTTTAATGCTTGTGCCTTAAGTATCTATTGTTGAGAGATAATCGATATGGTTTTCAAGTAGCATCTCTATTATACCTATATGATAAAATGTATGTCTATGGCAACATCCTCTTTCTGTATATACAAGTCTATGGTAAAACTTCTTTCTACAAAATGTCTACTGTAAAAATACTTTCTAAAAACATAAAGACCAGTGTAATAAAATATATAACAAGTTGTACCTAAAACCTATAGAAGATAATTATAAAAATTGAATCCTCGTAAAAACGTCGCACCTAAAAAACACACAAATACTAAATACTACTCTGCAAAGAAAATATTTTACATGATAATTTGCTGTAAATAAAATTCTATGCTTGCATAAGTTAACGCATTTCTTAAAGTCCCTTCGGTTACCCAAATCAGCTCTACATTTTTCAAATACATTGTATATTCAAAAACATTAAAGCAATTTGCATTCAAATTTCATTTAGCTTTAATCTTTTAAATTGAAGATTTGATATCTGAGATTGAAGTCACTGTTATATCAAAGCTATAACTCAAAGAAATTTCTAAAATGAAGTCATAAAACTTCAACAATACTTTTTGAGCGACAGACTGACCTTACTAGAGTTAGAGTATGATAAAATGCTAATAAGAGATTAGAACGCATGTTTTAGATTTATTTTTAGATAAACAAAGAAAATTTATTTTTATGATCATCTTAATATCATCATCTTTAATGAGCCTTCATTTATAAGTCCTTACTTAATCATTACTATGATAAAAGGTTAAAATCTGCTAGGCTACGTCGGTAATTTTTATTTGTCTTGGATTCTGCTTATTTCTTGCTCGATCTCGTAGAGAGACTCAAGCTCGTATAGGCCGGGTGGCTAGTCCTGGTGTCAGAGTTTTAAAGCCTCCTGAACACCTATGTCATGGCTAAACGGTTAAAACAAGGAGCCTACAACGTGAAATCTTCACCGTCAACTTTAACGTGTCATCCGAGTCACGATAGCACTCAGTTGTAAATACTACCAGCGAGGTCGCCCATCCGAAAACTGACCGTGATGAACGTTGCTTAATAATGATGATCACTAACGGACATCTTGTCAAACTACACTATGAGCGCTACAAGTCATGTTAAGTGCAAACTACACTCACGGCTATATCAGAAATCGGTATGGGATGCATCATCATCACTCACGGCTATATCAGAAATCGGCATGGGATGCATCATCATCACTCACGGCTATAGCCGAATACGGTATGGGATGCATCATCATAACTCACGGCTACAGCCGAAAACAGTATGGGGCGCATCATCATCTCATCACTTACGGCTATATCCGAAGACGGTATGGGATGCATCATCATCACTGACGTCTATAACCAAAATCGGTATGGAATGCATCAGCATCACTCACGGCTATAGCCAAAGACAACATGGGACGCATCATCATCACTCACGGCTATAGCCGAAGATAACATGGGGCGCATCATTATCACTTACGACTATAGCCGAAGACGGTATGGAATGCATCATAATCACTCACGACTATAGCAGAAATGCAGAAATCAGCATGAAATGCTTCCTGATCACTCACAGCTCCTTCGAATATTGTCTTGTTTGGTTGATTTTAGCACATAATATGTTTATTCAAACAAACCCATTAACAACTTAGCGTAAACGTCGTACTAATTTGTAAATTTTCTCAGTTTCTTAGTAGGTAGGTAACTTGCGACAAGAATATCTAGAAAATGAGCGTCGTTATTTCAGTAGTTTAGCCGCCATAACCGATGTACATTATGATGATCAGCTCCAGTTATCCAGCGAGGCAGGAACGCTCCGAGGTAGCTCGGAAAGGGTAATTTCATCATTTGAAATTCAATGAACTGTTTTTGATAACGTTGGACAAGCGATTTGTTGAAATTGTGGCCCTGAGTAGTGGTAACAGAAGTCATGTAACAAGTTAAGCTATAGGTGATTTAATACCGTAATTCATTTGTTGTTTTAAGATTAGTGAATGGCATGAGCCTTTTTCTATCTTGTTAGATGTTTCTATGAAGTGTCCTTACCAACCTACTTCCTACTAATATTATTAACACGAAATTTTGTATGTATGGCTGTTTGTTCTTATTTCACGAAAAAAAACTACTGAACGGATTGAGATTAAACTTTCAATGGTAATGCTTATATATCAAAATAACACATAGGCTATAATTTATAAAGATATTGCGTGAAACGAAGTTCGTCGGGTCAGCTAGTGCTGACATTTAAAGTAGGCATATACCTTAAATAAAAAACCGTTTAACCACAGTAGAGGAGATTTCCCTATTTTTTCTGTCGTCATGGCTTGACGTTGTCGGAGAATACTTGCTTCGCAATCTCAAGAAATGAGTTCAAACCCCGGTCCTGTATCAACGAGTTCTTCAGGATTCGTCTGCTGGCACCACACCACTGACTTCTCAGTGAAAAAAAAACATCAGGAGTAATCTGCATACGTCTGACGGAGAAATTCATTGGCGTAGGTGAACTAACGAAGCCGCACCACGATCCATCCAATACGCGCTATGTAAAAATGAACCAATTGCTGTTTCAAAAACTGTTTCAAAGTGCCAATGTTTTTTATACTCCCATGATGAAAAAACATTGAAACGCTAATTTCTCAAAAACTGGTTACTAAAATGAATAACACATTACTTTGTAATTAAAAATTACTTTTTGTTTACGTTTCTAAGTTTATCACAATAATGTTCATATTTGCAAACAGACAAATTGGCATTTATACGCACTAGTGCCCTGACATGTGCCTTGCAGCCAAATAGGTAAATTGATGCAAATACCTGCGCGCCACTGCCGTGACATGGAGGCATCTGTGTAAGCCGCCTCTGTGTAGAGAGAGTTTGACAGCTATCCAGTTCTTGGGCCAGTAGTATTTGAACACTGTCTTAAAAAATGTTAGCTTTGTTAATGTTTAGAAAAGTAGGTTCATACTTTACTTTTTTGTGCTAAAGTAAAGAGCGATTCGCTTCTGGCACTTTGCCGGCCGCCGCCGCGGCACGCTTGCTTCGCTCGGTCAGCCCGTGCGTTGTTTGTCATACATAACCTTCTTTTTGTTAGCCAACTCAATGTCAAATTTTTTATATTCGCCATAATTGTGGTTACAAAAAAGTCTTAAAATTGTAAAGTTCCAACACAATTAGCCAGTATGTCGTGCAAAAATTAGTACAAACATCACTATTATAATAGGGATATTTACTAGGTATAAAAATCATTATTATAATTAGTCCGTCATTTAGATTATTAAAAAATATTGGACAGATATTTTTTCTTTTGTCAATAAAACAATCGGTGACAAAGATAAACCTTGTCAAAGTTTGAGAGTTTGATAGCGGTTAATGACGTCACGCGGAACTTTAACGGACTATATCTTCATCAATTTATGTTAAATTGACGAAAGAAAAAATACGTGTCTAATATTTTTTGACAATCTATTTGACGGACTAATTATATTTTTTTAGTTAACAAGCCTATTGTTTAGTTAGTACTATACAATTTATACAGCTTTTTTTAAATAAAAAAAAAATAAAAAAAAATTATACAGTGCATATTATGCATTCCACAAAATGTATATAACTATCTATCTATCATGTATTTGCGAGCCCAACTCTCATGAGGCTGACGCTATGCAGATACGTCACTCGTCTTACATCAAACACACACACACACACACACACACACAGTTACACATATACACACACATAATACTACATTCACTACATACCTATATTATACATGTCAGTTGCCACCGGTAGTTCGATTATAATTTTCTTGTGTTATATGTTAGTATTATATATTATGTACTGTCTATTAGAATCTTTATCTATTCAAAGTTTTTCATTCATTCATTCATACCTAAATTCACAAAAACGAAAGACACTGGATTTCGCGACACAGGCTAGCCTAGTGCGAAATCCAGGGTGCATAAAATTACATTGTTATACCTACATTAAAATTTACCTGTTTTGTTAAAATTAAGTACTATTATAAGAATGTTCTGCACATGTGTTATTTGGAAATAAATATGTTTATGTTTATGTTTATCTAAATCTAAACAATACTATTCCTTGGAAGTCGAGTAAACATTAAACATTTTTTTTGTAGAATTGATAGATCATTTGGCCACCAACTCGTATGGTGAAAAGCAAAGTTGTGGCCGAAGATGGAGTATGCAGACCTAGAAGATACCTATTCAGTCTTGACTTGAAGACATCCAAATTGTACATCAGGGAATAATGGCGGAGGCAGGTCCAGTTAATAAAAAAAATGTCTCGACACGTACTTGACAACTTATTTTTAAAGATACTGGAAAGAGTTTTACTTGACAGAGCACTATCTCCGTCTAAACAAACGATAAGGAACCAACGGAGCATGAAGATACGCTAAATGGACGTGTGCGAACTTTATTACGCTGCGGATTAGTTTAATGTGCGAGTGAGTTAATGTACCAATGTTTGTATTTGAGATGACTTTTAGGGCACTATAAGTAGGTTTTGTTTTACGTCGCCTTTAGACCCAGACTCTACTAAAGTGAAGATAGACTCATTACTGATTCACATGTTAAAAACAGAACATAGAAAGCAGTTAAGTATGTTAGAAAGTTCGTATAATTATTACAGTCTGGGTGACTATAGTCGGTGCCGTATGGATTGGCAATAAAGTGCGTTGACCTTTCAGTGGTCTAACAGGGGTGACAAACCTGTTATGTCAGTGATTTTAATTAGTTATTTTTTTATTTTATTTAGCAGCATGTTTTTTACAGAAGTTCCCGTAGGTAATTACCAACAAAATATCAACTATTCTATCACCAAGGAGTGCGAGAGGTCAACGCACTTTATTTCCAATTCATATGACACAGACTTAAGCCCTGGTGCGAGAGATTTTCAGCCGCCTGGAGGCCTCTGATATGGCTACTAAACGGTTAAAGAACGGGGCCTGCAATTCAACATGTCATCTGAGCCATGGTAGCCCTTAGTTGTAAATGCCACCCGCGGTCACCCATCCGAAAACTGATCTTGCCGAACGTTGCTTAACTTTGGTAATCGCTGACAAACACCTAGTCAAACTACGCTATGAGTGGTACAGTAAGTAAAAGTATAGCGAATTCATATCAATCCAGGGTTCATATTACAATCCCTGTTGTCAGTTTTTATGCCGCATGAAGGCTTCTGACTTGGCTTTACTGTTAAATCATCCGAGACCCACGACTACCCATCCATGCCGTACATGGACACGCTATAATAATATGGACATGTGCAAACTTTAGTACGCCGCAGATTAGTTTAATGTGCCAGTGAGTTAAGGTACCAATGTTTGTATTTGAGATGACTTTTAGAGCACTATAAGTAGGTTTTGTTTTACATCGCCTATAGACCCGGACTCTACTAAAGCGAAGATTGACTTTATTGCAATAGAAAAATGGTTGCCGTAGTAAATGATGACTATAATACGCTATACATATTCCCTATTACCATAATTATGCTCGCCTTATGAACGGGAGTCATAAGTTTTACCCCAGTCGTGTACTTTAGGCGTGATGACTAAAAAATACAGGGTTATTTCTAATCAATTAGCATCCTTCTAGGGGCTTATTATGTACATCAAAAATTATTAATATATTTGACGAAAGTCGTAGAACAAAAGTAGTTAGTTTTGATGTACAGAATAAGACCCTAGAAGGATGTTAATTGATTAGAAATAACCCTGTATAAATAGATTATCAAAAATATTATAATTATACGTTTTTTAGGCAATTATACAAAAAATTATGTAGTGGAACCCCGTTGAAGTTCCGCATGACTACTGACAAATGCGCTACAAATGTACTGACTACGTCGCACTAGTGACGTCACGAGCCCCCACTCCTAAACTTTGACAAGGTTTATCTAAGTCATTTATTGTTTGATTGACAAAAGAAAAAATAAGTGTCTAATATTTTTTGATAATTTAACTTTCGTACAAATTATAATAATGATTTTATGAGTATAACCCAGTAATCATGCCTACTGAGTTCCTAGCAAGTTATGTATATTATACATCATTAGACATGCTGGTTTTTGGTGTCGGAAACCATTGTCAAGTAACCTTGACGATTCTAATAAAATTCCATGGCGGATGTGAAACCACCAACCCTGAGTGATTAGGCCTATATTTAACAGTGGTAATACAATGATTTCTTGTACTGACTTTTTTGTAATTGATTAAATCGTGGAGCTTCTTATAGCTTTAAATAATATAGTGTAGTGGACGCACTGGCTACAACATTCCGTTGAACTCTTCCCCGTTTTGGTGGATTTTGGCTTTAAGTAGGTTTTATTTAACATTAGCTTTTAGGACTGGTTAGTGCTTTTAAGGTTGTTATTGCCTATTAAAGTGACCTTTGCTTAATGAATGGGTCGATATGTCTGTGTCAATTAAAATTTAGTGTTAACTTTGAAAGTCACGGTAATGATGATGAATGTCTATTAAATTGGTTAATTAATAAACATGTATTTTGTGCATTGTTTCTCATGGGATACTTGTGCTTAAACATTTTGTTGTAAGATATAACTATATCCTCTATCAGACAAAACAAAAATCTTCTCCTTTGTGAAATATGATTACAATCCAAATTAGATAGAATTTAATTTGTCTCGAAAACCAAACATATCGATAAAATTAACCAGATAAAACCATCTCATAAAATACTAAATAATGAAAAGCATGTTATGTTATAAGTAATATGTTCTGTTTAAGCGTTTTGGATCCGACCATCTTTTATGTGTGAATTCACGCGCGAATTTACGCCGTAAATCCGCGGCACATGTCGTACCCTTCACATTCACGGGATTTTGTTTCTCAAAGTGCATTTTCAGAATGTAATGCTCTAAAAAGAGCATTTTAATTTTGTTATTCCAATGTTCAGGCGCATCTCCATTTTGGCGCGTTTGCAGGGACTGCACAGCATAGGACTGTACGCTTTTGTAGTCAGAAGTTTAGTAAACTGAAACGGGGTGGTGAATGTAGATATGTACGAGGAGGTGCAAATCCTTTGGCGTAGGACAAAATACCGACTTCGATCGGGGAACAGGTGTGAACGCGCGCCCCATAAAAACCGTCCACGTTCTCGTTCACGTCTGTTCACGGAGCTTCACGGCACTAGTGAGTAGCCGGCATTTCACATTCGTACTTGGGGGTCTAACAGGCTTTTCAACCATAGTCGCAGTTGATCATTTGTGCTGTGTATGCGTATTTGTGATTGTGTGCGTCATCATTTTAAACTATGTAGAATACACACACTATACAATACAATCCTAAAAGAATTTAAAATATAGTTCAGCCTTTTTGCACCAAAATCCTCAATAAAATGCTATTTACACTATTCTAGCACATGTATTTCAGTAACTTGGCCCAAAAAGTTGCCAGTGCTCTGAAGCAACGAAGCTTTAAACATTATTTAAAACCAGCAATTAAAATAATATAAATGATACTTCCCATGGCAACACTGCGAGTAAATCTAGGCGGCAGACTTGGCTGACGTTTTGATCTTGGGTTGGTTCCAAATTCAATAATAGCTAGTATGGGGTCTTAAGGCGTGTTGTAGGGGCAGTAAGTTAGAAAGTTAGTAGATTTTGTGCTTGAATTTTCGGGGTTGTGTGCACAGATTGTGATTGTAAAGTTCTTGAGAGAAGACTTTAGATATCTTAGCAGCGTAGGATGTCAACATAACATTACAAACCAATGTGATGAAAATCATAGAATCGCGCTAGATGCGCTTGTTGTTCTTTCAGCCAAAGCAAGTTTATTGCTGGACATAGGCCTTGTCCCTTGTCTATTGATCTCCAAAAAGACCAGTTGGAAGCAACTTGGATCTATCGCGATCCTGCATTCTTGGTAAGATATTTCATCCACCTTCAGAGTGGACGTCCTACGCCGTGCTTGCTGGTACGTGGTCTCCATCACTTGAGAGCTTTTCGCTCGCTATATGCCTTGTCTATTCTTATTTAGTATTTCAGATAGGTACTGAGATCCAAAAAATAACAATTAAGTATTCTTAATTTTTTTCTACATGAACTGAAGTTTTCACTATCATACTCCATCTTCAGCTACAACTTGGCTTTCCATCAGGTAAGTTTGTGGCCAAATGCAGCCCTATTATGCATATTATCTTATTAACACTACGGGAATAATCGCGCACTAAAATTACAAGATAAATATCAATCAATCAATCAATAAGCCCTCTATCCTGAACTACTGTCTGTTATGACGTATATATGACGGCGAGCTATTGGTATCAATTCAACACTGCGATACGGAAACCGGTTGTTGTTACCTACGTCCCGACTGCAGATGCACTCATCTGCTACATTAACTATGTCAGTCAATATTTATAACAAATTTGCTACCGGAATTGAAAAATGAGAATGACATACCATTTATTAAAAAATTGAAACAATTCCTAATCTGTAAAGCATATTATACAATAGACGAATTTTTGACTGATAAATTATAATTATTATTGTGTAAAATTATTCTAATATTGTCTTTGACATTTTATATTTAATATTGACATTTGCATTATTTTATTGATTCTTTTCTATGGACATGCAAATTGTAATTTTATTATTTATTGTTGTTTTCGTTTAAGGTAATGTAATGTATGTAATATTATTTATTAATTTTAATTAATCCGAAATTGTTGAGTTTTTGAGTCGAAAGTGAGAAGTTTGATTTTACATAATTTATAGTCATATTAAATTTAATGTTTTGTAACCAAATTATTATTGACATAAGTAACTACTCTCACTCGAATATGCAGTGCCCGACAGGGTCCATACTGAACTTTCTACCTTAACTTTGTTATTAACATCCTGTACTGCATGGAAGCATGAATAAATGAAATGAAATGAAATATTTTTTTCCTCTATTAGAGGATATTTCTTAGTTCAGTGTGCCTTTTGGCAAAAGCCTCCTCTAACATATTCCATTGTGTTCTATCTCTGGCAACCCTTCTCCAGTAAGGGCCCGCTGTAAGCTTTAGATTAATATATACCTCATCGTAGATCGCGAAAGTTTAAGAACAACGGACTGCCTCGGTGGCTCAGTGGTTAGTAACCCTAACTTCTGGATCAAAGAGGCGTGGGTTAGATCCTCACCCAGAGCAAATATTTATGTGATGAACATAAGTGTTTGCTCTGTGTCCGAGTGTTATTTAGTTACTATCTATATAAATATGTATTTAAAAATAATAAGTATATGTAGTATATCAGTCTCTGGCAGCCATATCACAAGCTTTGCTTAGTTTGGGGTCACAGGCCGTGTGTAAAATGTCCCAAAATATTTATTTATTTATTAACATAAAAAAATGTTATCGACAAAAAATCCAACGCGTGATTATCGAGAAAATTGTAAATGTATGGAATAGCTGTTCCGAGTAAAAACCCGCTAAGACAGGGAACTCTGAAAAATGCTTATGATATAAATCTACATTTTGAAATAATTAAGGCCTGAGTCATGTTGTGAATTAAATATTTTAAGTCGACAATATCGCTAGACGCTGATTCATCAGTTTCATTATGCTGCGTGATTAATGATAAAACTGAGGTGATTTGGTCGCCCTCCATGGGGCTGAGAGGAGGGATGGGACAGTCACGCTGAGTTCGGAGTTTTACTGCTTTGGAGAGCCGAATCGGTGGAGAGAATTTATTTAATTTTATCTATAGATACTCTGCTGGAGAACACGACTTGGGATAATATTTTCAACCTAATTTTAAAGACATTATTACTATATACAACGGGACTAATCGCGCACTAAAATTACGAGATAAATAAATACCTCCTCATCCCGACGTTTTGGCCGACTTGCATCGACCGTGGTCACGGGTAGACAGTCTACAGTAAAAATAAAAGTAAAAAAAGCCTTTATTTCAACTACATTATTATTAAATCATTACAATTAACATTAAAAATTAAATTTAAATTTTACTAAACGTTAGTTCAATTATTATTTAATAATTATTATTCATGTCACGTTTTGTACTCGTCAATTTATTTATTTAGTCCGTAAAATGTTTGTCAATTTTACTTCTTATATGATTTGTCAATGAAAGATTAGTTTGTCATTGTAGTTGTCGCCTCTCTAGCGTAGGCCTCCCCCAGTTGTGCCCAAATTTTCCTGTCTCTTGCTACTTTCATCCACTGAACTCCGTGTCTTTGAGTGAAAATGTCTTCCCATCTTCTATTCGGCCTTCCTCTATTTCTGTTTTCTCCTCTTGGGACCCATTCTATGACCTTTTTGGTCCATCTGTCGTTATTCATCCTGCATATGTGACCCGCCCAATTCCATTTTAAAGTTCTAACTGTCTATAATACAGTCAGTCTACAGTATATAATAATAATTTTAAAGAGTCAAAAAATTTGCTTGTATATATACTGTTCCGTTGTACTTGAGAGAATATTTTCAACCTAATTTTAAAGACATTATTACTATATACTACGGGACTAATCGCGCACCTCTCTACCCGTGACCACGGTCGATGCAAGTCGGCCGAAACGTCGGGATGAGGAGGTATTTATTTATCTCGTAATTTTAGTGCGCGATTAGTCCCGTAGTATATAGTAATAATTTTAACGAGTCAAAAAATTTGCCTGTGTGTATATTGTTCCGTTGTTACCTAATTTGTAAGACCATTTTGCTGAATTCGCCTACCAGTTTGAAAAAGACACGTGAACAGGTGTGCAGAGTACAGAAATTGAGTAACACGGATACAAAATAAAATTAAAAATCAACCTCCTCTATTTTTGGTCTAATAGATTCGTTAGCGAATCTGTGACCCAAAATTTATGCTGGTGGACCATCTGCCAAGGTTGCAGAAGGATCAAGACGGCGTAATTTGGAGAAAAAAGCAGCCGGTAACCAGACAGACAGCCTAGATACCGTTGAACTGACGCTAATTGGGCCAAAATAATCCACGCAAACTCTAAATAGAATATTGAATGGAGATAGCTCTCCACTGTGAGCTATGGTATTTTGTAGTGACGGAGATCAAGGTTAGTGCGCCAGGACGGTTATTAAATAGTTATGTCTAATAGTTGATGTTTTATTGCTAAAATGGTGATGATAATTGAAGTAAGAGGCAATACTTTAATTGAACATTATTTTTTAAAGACTGATGACGTCAATGATAACAAACACATACTGTTTGGAATTGACATGAGCTGATTGCAGTTTAAAGAAAAAATGGCTTATCCAGTCATAGTTAGCGCGTCAAAATTAGTATCTATATATCTATATCTATATATATATATATATAAAAGAAAGTCGTGTTAGTTACTCCACTTATAACTCAAGAACGGCTGAACCGATTTAGCTGAAAATTGGCAGGGAGGTAGCTTAGAACCAGGAGAAGGACATAGGGTACTTTTTATCCCGTTCCTTTTTATTATATTTTTTAATAGTTATTCATCTTATCTTTTTCATATCATCTTT
Source organism: Hypomecis punctinalis (assembly GCA_949316475.1). Taxonomy (NCBI): domain Eukaryota; kingdom Metazoa; phylum Arthropoda; class Insecta; order Lepidoptera; family Geometridae; genus Hypomecis; species Hypomecis punctinalis. The sequence goes on from OX438797.1 coordinate 24,864,023, forward strand.
TCCCTTAAAAAATCGTTAGCGAAACTGTCACCTATCACAACGACGCTAATAGGCCCAATTTTGAAACCATCATCGTAATTATAACAGCTAATTAAAATATTTCTGTCTCTTTTTCATTTTAGGCATTCGATAGAGAGAACACTTTTTACATTCCTATTAAATTTACGATAGCGCGTTCATAATTAGATCATATATGGATTGACGAAACGTAATAAGATGACAGGTGACATTTATTGACTGCAGACTTTTATAAATGTCACGCTTAGCATAGCAAAGAGACAAATTGTCTTTTCACCATTGTAGCTCCTCAAAGAGGAAATAAAGTATGGATTGACAATGACAACTGACATTAAAATTGGAGAAAATGTTTTTTCCCTATGCCATGCTACATATTACAATGACGTTTCATACTGGGCCGTCATTTTGTCTGACACTAAAAATATTTTGAAATATACCACCGTTAGAGGTTAAACATGTTTCTTTATTCTACCTTTATGGTACAGAATCCATACTAATATACGAAGAAACGGATTGACTTGATTTTTAGGAGTAGTATGGCATGAGTATAAGTATCTTGACTCTAAGGTTATTAACCTTGACTGTGAACTGTGACCTTGACATGAACATACATTTCTGTTTGTTTGTGATGGAAATGGGTCTGCAGCTACACAGTGGAAGGAATAAATTAAATAAAGCTGATTACGCTGTAAACGTTTTTATTACGACATTAGTGACAACATATTAATATCAGTTGCTAGGGTAGCAAAGACTATGACAGTTACAATATATACAAACTATTTTCAACACCCCCACTTAAGTTCATAGTCTGCGTAAACCCATAAATCTTTGTCAGTCCTGTCCATAGCATCTTCAAGAGAATGAGGATCCGGATCGTCAGGAACATGGAAGTTATAAACCATATCATTTTCTTCCTTTCGACGTCTATCCCTCAAAGGATAACGGTGCTCATTGACATTCACTTCTGGTTCTACATGAACTGCATCTATTGAATCATGAAATATGTCAGCGTCGTCTACCCCCACTGGACCCCCTTCTAAATGTTCATATTCTCTTCCTGAACTATCTTGCTCTCTTATAGAACTTTCTTGTTCTCTTAATGAACTCTCCTGTTCTGATTCTGAACTTCTTATTTCTCTTTCTGAACTTCCAACATCACTTGCTTGAGAATCTGTTTGAGTCTCATTACTTTCTGGTTCAGATCCTCTTGCTAATATATCTGTGATATCAACAACTTGTGGTGATGGTTCATTTGATGTAGCTATGTTGTGTGAATTTTCTTCCATGAACACAACATCTCGAGCTACAATAACTCGCCTCGGATTGTTTCTTACGTCCACAAATCTAAATCCCTTCTGATATTCGCTATAGCCAACCATAGTCATTTCTGTAGACTTAGCATCAAACTTTTTCCTTTTACTAGGGTCTTTGATCAGGACATATGCTTTGCTTCCAAAAATCCTAAGGTGTGATACATCTTGCTTCTTACCTGTCCATATTTCTTCAGGCACAGTCGAAATTGCCATTGAAGGTGACCGGTTCTTAAGATAAATTGCTGCGTTAACGGCTTCTCCCCAAACACGGTTGTCTAAATTAGCGTCTTGAAGCATACACCTCGCCTTCTCAACAACAGTGCGTATAATACGTTCCGCGACTCCATTTTGTTGAGGTGTGTGTGCTACGCTTGTCTTGTGTCGAATCCCATGTTCCTTTAAAAAGTTTTGAAATTCGTTCCCCATGTATTCGGTGCCGTTATCGCTTCTTAAGCATTTAAATCTTTTGTTTACTTCGTTTTCAACTAAAGCTTTAAACTCCTTGAACTTGCCCAGAACCTCAGTTTTCGTTTTAAGCAAGTACCCAAAAACTTTTCTACTGAAATCGTCTACTAGTATGAGACAATATTTAGCTCCACCCCATGACGTTTCAATAGGTCCTGCCAAGTCAGTATGTACTACTTCTAATAAGTCCTTAGCTCTACTAGCTTTCCCTTTCGGAAATTTCTTGACACATTGTTTTCCTTTACAACACGCTCCACATGGTTCTTTGTTCTCTGTTTCGAAGTTAAGTCCACTTACCAAAGGTTTTAACTTACGCATTTGTACCCTCGAAAGATGCCCAAGCCTCCGGTGCCATAGCTCATGTGCACCCATGGTCGACTTATCATTATGAACAACCATAGCCGTATTAATATTTTGATCTAATACATAGAGCCCATTTTTAACTGATGCTGTTAACAAAGCGTTACCTACACTTGGAGAAACATCTTCCGTTTTAAAAACCTTACAAGAGTTTTTATCAAAAATAACAATATGACCGTGTGTGGCAATCTTATTAACAGATAGTAAATTCATAGATATGTCCGGTACAAATAAAACGTCTCTAAAATTAATATTGACAGGTCCTCCTTCATTCCTTACAGTTGTCTTCATATTTCCTTGCAGTGAAGAAACAACTTTTTCAGTTCCAGCTGTAGTTATGAAATGTTTTGAAACTTTGACATCTGTCAATAAATCTCGATTGGACGTCATATGCGACGAAGCACCGGAATCTAATATCCACTGACCTGAATGCCCTGCAACAGCCGTTATCTCTGCACAACTCATGCTTCTCTTTTCATTTTGTTTTATAGTCATAGCAGCAGTATTCTTCTCTTTCAAATCTTTGAACTGCTTACATTGCCATTTATAATGTCCCCTTTTATTGCAAAAATGGCATACTATAACCTTCTTCTTAGTCGTAGGTTCCGTTTTATACTTGGATACTAAAACAGAATCACTCTTGTCGTGTACACTGCGTTGGCCCTCCTTCATGAGTGCAGCCATGACGCTACTCGACGTGATTTTTGCGCTCGAATGCTCCAAAGCCATAACTAATGGGTTATAAGTCTCAGGCAGTCCAGCCAACATAATAATCCCTATAAACTCTTCTTCTAAACCTGCCTTTATCGCCTGGAGGGCTTGCTGAGTAGCCTGTATGTCTGTATAGTAAGCCTCAATGTTCTGGTAGTCATTTAGCTTAATGCTAAACAGCTTTCGCAAAAGTGACAACCTCCGCGTTAAGCCACTGTCTGCATATGCATTTTTCAAAGCTAACCACGTCTCTTTAGCTGTTGTAGCATTGACTATAAGAGGGTATACGCTCTCAGCACACATGAGGCAGATTTTAGACCGTGCTTTGGCATCACGCTTCTTTGTCGTTTCGTTTACCTCAGTTACAGTACCTTCTATGCAGTCCCAGAGGTCACAGTCGATGAGGAACATTTCCATGGCGAACGCCCAAGTCCCATAGTTGGACTGTCCGGACAACTTTACAAAAGTTGGACTCTGCATGTCTGTATATTTCGAATTTTAAACCATAATCATTCAGCTATGCTTTGGACCCATAACCTGATGGAAATGGGTCTGCAGCTACACAGTGGAAGGAATAAATTAAATAAAGCTGAATCTGTGATTACGCTGTAAACGTTTTTTATTTCGACACTAGTGACATTTAATATATTTATATCAGTTGCTAGGGTAGCAAAGACTATGACGGTTACAATATATACCTACTATTTTCAACAGTTTGGTTAGGATTCAACAGTGATAAAAGTGCAGCCCGCCTCAGTTCCGGTACTCCTCATGAGGCACGCAACTTACCGGCCAGCCTCTCAGCTGCTTGAGTTAAAAAGCCCAGAAAAGCGGCCCAACCACGAGTGCAAACTTCTAAGCTGCCAAGAGAGAAAAGACCCAAAAAGTCGGGAGACCTCGAGCGCCGCCTTCTCAGCTGTCTCAGAAGAAACCCAGAGAAGCGACTCTATCTAGGATTCCCGCGCCGCCCATAATCCTCGGCTACAAAGTTCCCCCGCCACGACAAGGCGGGAACCCGTACACTCTAACCTTATCTTAATCAACAGAAGCATTTATAAGTATAAGGTATTATGATGTCAGGTTAGGTTTGGACAGTGGCAATGTGCAAGGGTCCTTGACTTTTTTTTATAGAGCAAGTGCCTTTATTAACTTCCACTTAATACAAGATTTATAATGTAAAACTTCATAAACTACTACATAACAAGCAATTGGATCATCCACAGACCCTTGAAGGTCTAAAGGTAATCCAAATACTAAAGCCGACTGCCAGTTAGCAGCGTGCCCAGCATGCTGGCAGCATTGGCACGCTGATTGGCAATGCTTATACGTTAGCCAAATAAACACCAGCATTTTGATCACACGTCGGGTACACCAGACGCTCTGAAAGACTTTTGAAAACAAGATCGGCCACCACGGGCACAATGTCTCAATTTCAAACGGCTCAAATATGTAACCACTGCCGAGGTTAGCATATTTGCGCCGTTTGTGCTGCTCCGAATCGGCCAACGCTCCAGCCATTCTCTGAGTCTCAGAAAGATGTGACGGCACCAAACTATTGACGCAAGTCGCGTCTCATACTAAGGGCCGTCTAAACTTCCATGGGACCAGCTTCATACCGTCAGGCCTTTTGCCATCACCAAGCGCAAACCCATTCGGTTCGAGTACGGCTGCTATATTGGCGGTCGCAAAAGCCCTGGGTATGACATCGTTCACACTGGCGTGGCATTTGGCAACCAATTCGACCAGCGCTTCTTGAGCAAGAAAGACGGTGGTGACCGAGCTGGTCAACCAGGGTACTTGAATAGGTGAGAATTCAATTCAATTTCAAAAGTTCTTTATTTACACATAATTAATATAATAAATACAATACCAGTGTTAATTCCATCCTAGTACTATAAAAACATTACATACTTAATTATTGTTCTGCAAACACTTGGATTATACAAAACTTAAAACATGAATATTATAAAAGGCGTCTGATAAAATTAAAGAGGGTAAGTAACATTTTAATTTGCTATTGTAAGCTTTTAGGCGAAGCATTACATTAAAAAATATATTACAAAACAAGAGAAAAACAGCCCCCAAGTGGGGGTAGGTATTATAATAATAGGGGGGGGGGGGGAATAAAACGCTCGAAATCGAGCGGTCCGCAGCTAGCAACAGGCGTAATGTACCTGCAATGTTGGTATGTCGCACACAGCGCGCGCGGACCACCGCCGCCGCGCAGCGCGCGCGCCACCTTCGCCCTTCGTACCAGCTGGTAATACGGACGAGAGTGCCGCGAGCGCCGGCCACCGGCCGGCCGCGCACGCTCACGTAAGGCACTCTGCCTATTCATTGCGCTCTAAGAAATAGTGATGGGGCAATTTGTACCTATTGTAATTGTCGATAAAAGGGAGATCGGTCATGCGAGTCTTACATATATTGTTTATTAATTTATTCTTACTGCAAGTATTTTTATGTATATAGAATTTTTCTGACAGTTTGTAAATATAGGCATCAATTTTCGGCAAGCCTATTTGAAGGTGCAACTTTTGGAGATTGGTGCGAAAAGGGGTTTTATAAGCATACTTAAGGGCTTTATTTTGTACTACCTGAAGTTTATTGATATTGCTTTTGCAAGTGCTGCTCCACACTGGACAAGCATACGTAATGCAGGGCCGGACCAAGGTGCGATAAATTTCTAATTTTGTGCGACTACTTAGGCAAGATCGTCTGTTCAGTACAGGGTTAAGAGCATTGATTGCCTTGATACCTTTTGTGTGAAGTTTGGAGACATTTTCAGACCAGTTTAATTTAGTGTCAAGAATTGTTCCTAAATACTTGACAGATCTGCGCCAAGGGATGCTATACTCACCAATTTTTAATGTTCTAGTTGGGAAAGTACGTTTCCTAGTAAATAATATTGCCTCAGTTTTTGACTCGTTTATCTTCAATTTCCATTTATTAAAATAATCGAGAAGTCGTTCAATAGCTAGTTGAAGGCGACTTATGACTAAATCACTATCGGAAGAGGACGTAAAGCACGCGGTATCATCTGCAAAACACGCTAGATTAGTCCGTGGTTGCAGGGGTATATCGTTAATATAATAAACAAAAAGTACGTGTCCTACGATAGAGCCCTAGGGAACACCTGCAGGTACGGGTTTGAGCTCAGACGAGTTCTCTCCGATATGGACCCTAAAGCTACGGTCGTCACACAAATACGATTTGGTTATTTTAACTAGGGAGATAGATTTGTTTAAGGTGATCAGCTTATGGATTAAGCCCCGGTGCCAAACCGTGTCAAACGCTTTCTCAATATCTAAGAGAAACATTCCAGTGGAGTGTTTAAGATTGAGATTGTATGACACGGCTTCTGCTACTCTGGCTAGTTGCTGAACAGTTGAGTGACCTTGACGGAACCCGAACTGTTCATCAACCAAGTCATTCTTAACAGATCTCAAGAGACGGCTAGCAATAAGCTTTTCAAATAACTTACCTAAACATGGCAAGAGACTAATCGGGCGATAGGAAGATGGGTTTGAAGAATCTTTGCCAGGCTTCTGTATCGCAATAACTTTAGATATTTTCCATGGGGAAGGGAAATAGCTTAACAAAAAACAAGCGTTAAATATTTTAGTTAATAAGACGATGCATTTTTGTGGTATATTTCTAATAAGATTATTTGAATAGGTGAGAGCGCTCAGCCATGTGCGGCGCGGCAGCAAGGTTGGTCGACCGGCAGTATTGATGATATCTCGACGATATCATCAATACTGCCGGTCGAGCCTGGTCATGACCGGCAAAGAGCCGAGGTAGATATCACAGAAAGAGAGAGGCCTATATCCAGCAGTGGGACAAAGAAACCTGCAGATGATAACCATGACGAAACAAATTAGTTGAGATTGACTGTTTCTTGGGTTTGAAATGATTGTTTGCTACAATATTTGTGTACCGTTTCACATTGAATTGGGGCTAATATTTTGTGGCGCACTTACTATTACTTCGTATCTACCGATTTTAGACCATAAAGCCGGAAACATACTATCGGACGTGGCTGACGGACGCGACTGACAGCCGCGACTTAGCAATGTGCACAGTCTTAAGACATCCGGTGTGCCAGATCGCTCTCGGACGTCCGAACGCTCAAGGTCAGCCCAAGGTGACGTCCGCGACTTATGTCCGATAGTGTGCACGGCTCAGTGTACATTCATTATCTAGATACCTATCAGTCGCGGCTGTAAGTCGCGTCCGTAAGCCGCGTCCGATAGTATGTTTCGAGCTTTACTGTCTTTACAAAAGTGAGATAGCTCAACCAGATCTACATTTTGTATGATAGCTGTCGAATTTAAAAGTAGTTTATCTCCGTAACTGTCAAATTTTGATCAATGCTGTCTTTACGAAAGTGAGATAGCTATACCAGGTCTTCATTTTGGATGACAGCTATCGAAGTTAAACGTGGTTTATCTTCGTATCTGCCAATTTTAGACCATTACTGTCTTTACAAAAGTGATATAGCTTAACCAGATCTACATTTTGTACGACAGCTGTCGAACTTAAAAGTAGTTTATCTCCGTAACTGTCAACTTTTGATCAATGCTATCTTCACGAAAGTGAGATAGCTGAACCAGATCTATATTTTGGATGACAGCTGTCGAATTTAAAAGTAGTTTATCTTCGTATTTGCCGATTTTAGATCATTACCGTCTTTACAAAAGTGAGATAGCTAAACCAGATGCTATCTTCACAAAAGTGAGATAGCTCAATGAGATCTACATTTTGGGTGACAGCCATTAAACTTAAAATATCTAAATGTAGGTATCTCCGTAAGGTAAGCTACCTACATTCATTAACTTTCGCGGTACGAAGTTCGCCGGGTCCGCTAGTTATAAATAAATGAGCAAGGCTCAAACTTTTAACTTAAAAAACAGAACTTCAAGAAGCAAAAACAAGTAATCACTTGAATTTTAAAAAAAACCATGAACATTTTGTATAAACAGATGATATTTTTTCGTAATTTTTAAAGCCGTGTATTAAAATTGGTCGTACTTTATGACAAACGCAATATATATGTATTTAAATTATAACATACTCTTAGTTTCAAGAAATCTCAAATTTAAATTATCTCATATTTTAGTATTCCAAAAAAAGATTTTTAAAAACGATGCTTTACGCAAAAATAGCAATGACATTCAAACTCTAAACTTAAACAAGATTGCAACAGACCACAGGCTAAAAATAGCCCACACAACGCGGGAGCCCAACGGCTAGAAAGAATAAAATGCAGCTTCGAATAGCAATAAACTATATTTATCTGCAATCCGACGGCCCTGAGCTGGCACAAGTGCGCAGATCTAGAGAAATTTACTAAAATATAAACACTATTCACATACAGTCCTATTCCACTATCTGTTACTGTATAACAACAAAATAGCACAATATATATTTTCGTTATCTGTCCTTAGTAGATTTACCTCTAAATCTATTTATTTATTTATTTAGTCCGCCTACACTATGTACATCATCAAATTCACATAAAAATAACTTAACATAGTAAATAAAACAAAGTCAAATGTCACAGTACTTAAAGGCGAAGACAACTTTCAAAAATAATTGAACGAAAAACATCATCAAAAAAAAAAAACATTATTACAAATTCGAAATACAAAAATAATATTTAACATCAAAAGCAAAACAAACAATTTAAATAATAAATAAAAATAATAATTATTGTAAAATTATTACGCTAATGCTCAGATTGTCAGAGACCTTAGAGTAGTTTTAAACTTGTTGATGCTGTCACTAAAAATGTCAATATCAGTTTTCTTTGATATAGTGTTGTACTGACCCGTCATCCTAGCGATGGGAGAATTAAGTCCCAGGTTGGAACGGGAACCAGAACAAGAAAAGATGTTAAAACGTGATATTCTGGGCAAAGTTCGTGGATTCGTCAGGGATAGCTCGAAAAGTAAGTCTGGTGTATTCAAGATACCATTAGCGAGTTTAAAAAAGAATATAAGGTCAATCGTATGTCTTCGATGTGAGAGCGTTTCCATTTTGAAGTGCTCGAGTCTTGCCACATAGCTCTTTAGATCCTTCCCGAGATAACAAGAGTAAGTTAAATGCCAAATGAACCTTTTTTGCACGCTTTCCAATCTCTTTTTATGAATATCGTAGAAAGGATTCCATACCACGCTACAGTATTCCAAGCCACTTCGTACTAAAGAATTGTATAGCATTATTTTAGTGCTCGGTGATTTAAAGTCCCGGCAGTTCCGCAGAACGAAACCAAGACACTGAAACCCTTTGGAAGCAATATTGTCGAAGTGCAAATCATTAGCAATAAGCTCGTATTATGGCTATGTATATCCACAACTTCTTTATGGTATAATTTTTGGGGAGGCTCGGTTGATGTTGAATCTACATTTAAATTACAGAAGCGCCTACGGAGTATCTATAAATTAAAAATCACCGATACACTGCGTCAAGTATTTAAAGAAGATAAATTCTTAACTTTAACTTTAATATCTTGGAATTATGCTTGTTTATGAAATATAATGAAAATATTTATTTTGATACCAAATCAAACCGATACGATAGTTTAAGAATTAAATATAAATACAACAAGACAATTCCACAAAATAATAATGCAATGTATCACAAAAGTGCTTTCATTAACGCTATAAAGATTTATAGTCATCTCCCTATTGAATTAAAAGTACTAAATGGTAATAGATTCAAAAAGTTTAAAAGACTAGCTTATTAGTAAGGTATTTTACAATATGAAAGAATATTTTGATATGTACAATAACTAGTGAGTATTATTATTGAATTGTTTAAATCTCTCGCTATAAGTAAGTCAGTTCGTATAGGCCGGGTGGATAGCCCTGGTGTCAGAGTTTTTAGGTCGCCTGAAGGCCTCTGACATGGCTAAACGGTTAAAACAACCGGGACCTACAATTTAACGTGTCATCCGAGCCACGGTATCTCTCGCTATGCCATTTTACCATGTAAGTTATTTAGTTTAGCTATTAATACTAACTATAACTAATTATAATTTCTATATTACTTATTTAATAATTAAATAATATAGAAATTATTGTTTATTTATTGCTTATTATGTATACTTTACCATATTCTTTGTATACAGTTTTTACAATAAAATTTATTCTATTCTGGTTATAACATTATGTGAGCTATTTTACTGTCTTTGAAAGTTGTTTGTGACATCACCACCACCTCAACGCACTCCTTGCTGCTAAATATAAAATAAAATAAATAAATAAATATTTGGGGACATCTTACACACGGCCCCTGACACCAAACTAAGCAAAGCTTGTGATATGGCTGCCAGAGACTGATATACTACATATACATATTTTTAAATACATACATATAAATAAATAAACATAAATATAATAAATATAAATAGATTTATTAATTGATAACTGGAAGCAAATTGTTGCATCGCTCCTAGTCTATATAGAAAACTAGTTTTTACCTGCGGCTTCGCCCGCATACGCAATATATCATTATAATTTATAGCCTATGTGTTATTCTGATATATAAGCTATATTATTGCAAAGTTTCATCTTAATCCGTTCAGTAGTTTTTGCGTGAAAGAGTAACAAACATCCATACATCCATCCATCCATCCATCCATCCATCCTCACAAACTTTCACGTTTATAATATTAGGATAGGATATTAGTATCCATGAAATGGCGTACCACCCTATCTTGAAAAGCCCTGAGAATGTACGGATTTGTATGCTAACTTAGTATTGTCCAGCGGTAGTGCCCTGTTCCCTGACATAGTGGAGCGTATGAAGAAAGAAATGACAGCGCGTGCACTATTCAACACGAAGATCAGAGTCTATGCGCCCCATGAGCGCAAGTATTTAACGTGGGTTGGTGGCTCGCTACTTGCGGCTCTCTCTAATTTCTAGCCGATGCGGATCTCAAAGAATGAGTTTAAAGACTTTGGTCCTTCAATCAAGCATAGAATGTGATCAGAATCTTAGAGCCACGGCAGCGCTGCGATCTGAGTCATAAAATCTATACCAACAGCGTGTCTTTTAGCAAATTATGGGCTGCTAAATTCAGAAAAAAAAGAAAAGTAAAATATTGTATAATTGTATTGTTTTTAGTTTGGTTTTGCTCTGTGTCTGGGTGCTATTTAGTTACTATATATATGTCCAAGTATGTTTTTAGTTTTAAAATATCTATTATGTACAATTACAAGACATTTTGTTATCGTGATAATAAACAATGATAATAATTCTAACGTAGTTTGATGAAAGTTACGTTGAATATAAAACTCTACAATGGTTACTTCTCTTTCGAGTAAGGTAATTTTTTTTTCTATTCGAGTATATAGGTACTTTAACAGCTCAAATACCGTTGGTTTTTTTTGTGGGCCATTGCTCTCTATGTAGTAGTAATGTAGGTAGTTTTAGCATATAAAGTAGTATTGTATTTCAGTTCATAAAGGCACCGTTGGAATTATCATTTAAATTATTTCAACATTGCTTACATTTCAAAAATAGATCTTTTATTTTGTCATCATAGTAACATAATTATTTTATTCTGTTACTAAAATATTTACAAAATACCTAAACTAATATATGTACAAAACAAAATTCTTAAAGATATAAAACTTAATCTAAAATCAGAATACAGAATACATTATTTAAAATAAGCTTTCGTTTCATGACTCGTCATCTTTCAATAATTATTATTATAATATAATACGGGACTAATCGCGCACTAAAATTACTAGATAAATAAATACCTCCTCATCCCGACGTTTCGACCGAGTTACACCGATCGACCGATCGATCGATGTAATAATAATGTGTTCAAATCGCGAAAGTTTAAACACAACATCTTTCAATAAAAATATAATTATTTACAAAATCAAGAGTAATTAAATTACTATATCAAAAGCACAATTACCAACTCAGCTATTTCTTAGACTTGCGTCATCAAGAAAAGCATTTTTTCACAATTATGCACCTAAAAACCTCCCGACGAAGATTGATTGTCCTCGGTCAATAGAGAACCGGGTGAAAAGTATTTTTTACATTATTTCCAGGTAGGACCCGGATATAAATCAATCTGACAGCTCGAAGCGAAGAAATATTACATTTCTCTTAAGTGACAACCCTGTGGAAAACATACGATTTTATTTACGTTAGGTATAATTTTATTGGCAAACTGGATTTGTCACATATTCCCGTGTGGAGCTTTTATGAAATTGCCTAATTTGATTCAAGAATTAAGACAAAAATAGCGTATTAAGTAAATATTGGAACGCTATGATTAGATTAATTTTACGAAGCCATACTACGGTAATGATATTTAACAGTATTCCGTATTCATACAAACGGTCCGTACGCGAATCATGCTTACGCGCCTCGAAGTGCGATATGTTCTTGGTATTCTAGTCAGTCGCGGCGGGTAGTGACGAACGAAGGTGTGGATTTGTAACAAGTAAGCAACAAGTAAGTAAGATTAACGATTAAAAACATCAAAAAACACAAGATGTATTTTATTGAACGCTTCCTTCTTCATTTACTACTAATTTCTTTTTTGTAATAAATATATTAATTTTACATCATAATAGGTAGAAACTAGAAAGAAACTCATACTGCAGGCGGGCAGCTCTAGCGCGTGATATGCTCTGCGTGCCACGTGGCAAGTATATAATATTTCAAGGAAAAGGCCGAGTCACAATACTGTTAGATATTATTACCAGCTTGTCATTTTGTGATACAATATAACATTGAATGACATTTACCCAATAAATTCCTATTCAATATGCAATTATCTGTTCAAATGTTCGTATCGCGGTTTTTTACCCTAGATTCATAATCTTGACGATATTATTTTATGGTTATTTTTTGTCGTCGGCTGTATCTAAATGTTGGTTGACAAGCAAATAAGAGTTGGTAAGATTTAGATATTCGAGATGATTTTTTAGACATAGGTTTATTCAGTTAAACAAATGCGAAGTCTACTGTACGTAAAACTATCTATAAGTTTTATTGCGAGAGTTTTGGAGGGAACGCGGAATAATCATGTCGCCTCATTGTATTATTTTGTTAAACTTGTGTTTTTATCAGTGATAATTAGAGAAAAATTGTGGTAATTCGTTGATTATGAGCTGGTTTATGTGCATGAGTGAAGGCAAGTGATATAATGTGACGTATCATGTTGTTCCGTATTGTTACCAAAACTCCATAGACGCCTTTAGTGAAGTCTCCACTGCTTTTCTGATGTATGACTTGGACTATGTTTAAACTTGACGGCAACTTAATTGGACTTTAACGCGATTACGACAGTTACTATTTTGATAAAATGTTATCAAATATTATTAAAACTTTATACTTGACACTGGCAAATGCACAACATTGCGATGCCAAAACATAAAAGAAGAAGAAGAAGTTTTATTGCGACTATGTAGATAACGGACAAAATAAAGCTTTTCACGAGTTCACGAAGCTAGCTTAGAAAACAGCCTTCACATCGTTATTTCTCCCATAATAGCTACAAAAAGCTTCCGGCCGTCGGCAAAACTGCCTTTTAAATTACAAATGCAACTCGTCACACGGTTAGTTGGAGTGCGGTGACGCCATCACTGCAGAATGGGCACACACCTGGCGGAAAAAAGTTTTGAATAAACAACTGGCGCTGCGCGAAACTTGCCGGCGCAAGCGGGGATGTGGGGCCATGGAATAGGTGATATTACCTCTATCTTTCTCTATTTAAAAAAAATGGCGTAGTGTTCTAGTGGTAGTGACACCCGTGATACAATCATGAGGTCAAGGGTACAAATCCCGGTCTCTGTACTTTGGAATTTATGTACGGAATTTCACACTTCACACTGGCTTCTCAGTAAAGGAAAACATAGTGAGGCAACCTGCATACGTCCGTAGAGGAAATTTGATGGCGTATGTGAATCCACGAACCCGCACTGGGCCAGCGTGGTGGATATGACCCAATCACTCTTCGTGGGTGAAATAATTAGTGAATTAGTGTTGCATAATTTTTTCTCAATTATGTCCTTCCATTAAAATTTCTGGTAACTTCAAAAAGTCATTGAAATCATAAAATCGCTCCTTCATAAGCCAACTTCTAAGTTTACTTTTGAAGGACGCAGCAGAAGTTGCATCCCGCACATTACTGGGAATTCGGTACTACCTAACTATAGTCCTACCCACGAGGGGCGATTGGGCCATATCCACCACGTTGGCCCAGTGCGACTTGCAAGATTCACATACGCCATCCAATGTAGGTTGCCTCACGATGTTTTCCTTCACTGAAAAGCCAGTGGTGTGAAGTTCTGTACATGAGTTCTAAAAAAACTCATTGGTACGGGATCGGGATTTGAATCCACAACATTACGATTTTAGGGCGGATTTTATTACTGCTAGACCACTACGACTACAAGGCTACAAGTTAGGTACTTAATATCAAAAATGTACTGGCCACACCATCGCCAAGCCTAATAAAGTGGGTCGGGCAAACATTGCGCTAAAACTACGCTTTTTACTGGTATTTTTAGTTGCTTTTATACAGCTATGTCTCGTCTACCTGCTACCCACCAGCTTCCTACCAGTTTTTTAGGGTTCCATACCTCAAAAGGAAAAAAACGGAATCGTTATAGGATCACTTTGTTGTCCGTCTGTCCGTCTGTCCGGCTGTGCATATGTCAAGACTCTTTATCTCGGGAACGCGTAAAGATATCGAGTTGAAATTTAAACTGTTGACGTATATCTATGATTTCTTGCAGTTGTGTAAAAGAAACACTTCTCAGTTATCGTTTAAAAAAGTTAGAGCCGTTTATGTCGTAAAAAACCGCATATTTTGCACTCATAAAAATCAAAACCTACAGGGTACTTTCCGTTGACATAGAACTATGAAATTTGGCGAGAAGCATTGTCTCAGAGTACACATATAGGAATAAATCTGAAAACTGTACATTTTTATTTAAATAAAAAATAGGGCCTCGAAATTCACAAAATATGGGTTCAAAATTCAAAGTGAGTAAATCGTGTCATGTAAGGTATTATAAAGAACTTCATTAGCACATGCTAAAACAGGTTTTTAATTATTTTAACAACGTGTTTGTACGGAACCCTCGATGTGCGAGCCTGACTCGTACTTGTCTGGTTTTTTTTTCATCAATGAGTTAAGAAGAAATAGAAGACTGCCAAAGCTTTTATTTATGAATTTTGACTTTTTCTGTCCATATATCTTCCATATTGTGTTCCCATTGTCATTTTATTTCTTTGGTAAATTCATCATTTGTACTGCGAAAATAATTGGTTCAATAGTAACTGAGGTTGCTTGATTATCTAAAGAATTTTGGTTTCACATTTCTATAATGAATGCGTGCATGACGCATGTCGATGATTTTAAGTTAGCTATGTAATGGCGGCCATATTAAGTCCATGCCCTAATTTGCTAGCATTTCGAGTCCAATACTTATATGTCTATGTTTTTCTTCCTGGTTTTCTAGAGTAGATTTCGTAGAAGCTGGTATAAGAGTAATTACTATTGGAGTTTTTGGAACAATTAATCCAAACACTGTAGGTTTGCAGCCGAACTTGAAAATATATCTAGGCTTTCTAATGAAGCAGTCACTAAAGTGAAGCAAACGTAGTGCGATGTGAAATAAATATTTTCATTGCTATGATAAGAAATTCCTAATTACATTTTGACCGGTTCGTTTATTTGCGTGTGGCATCATATGTCCCAAAAGAAATTGTACCATTTTGACGACTTTATTTTCGAAAGCTCTTGTATTCGATATAGTAGGTAGCTTGAGCTAAGTTTTATTTAATAATAATCTCAATGGTTGTAAATTTTTCAAATTACTATTTCATAAAAATGACAAAATGTAATTTATTAAGTAAATGTGTTAGAAGTGTTTAAAAGTGTATTTTATATAAACGTTCACGTCCAAAAAACAAACCTATCTCTCCGACTGTTTAACGTTACTATTTACGCTAGCTCAGTGCAAATACGGCAGGATTGCCAGGATTACCGTTTTTCTGTGGCTTCCGGCTACTTTCGCGGTTTTCAACACGACGAGGTGACTGTTTTTTGTACTGGCAATGTTTTGTTTGTAGATTTAACTCGTCTAGTGTTTTTTTTTTCAGATTTCAGATTCTATATTGATTATTTATGTATGCGTAATATAAGGAAAGTAAATGAACTTAATTGTTTATTAATACGTAATACGAGTAACTTGCTGCCTGTCTTGGCGTCGCCCAGGTACAATAAAATTGTTATAGCTGCAAACCTTCTCTTTCTTGTTGAATTCTTGTTGAATTACTCTAAAATATATTACTACATTCTAACTACATTCGAATCTATTGTTTAGTTCGAAAGATATAAGTGGATATACAGAGAGGACGACAAACACGCAGGAATAGTGACTTTGCTTTATAATAGGTATGTAGTGATGTTAATTAACATAGTAATTATTTTTTGACCAAAGGCGTAGTAACCAACTTCACACAATCGATTTCAAATCAAAATTACAAAATTAATATTATTAATTAATTAATTATTGTTAAATTAATAATTTAATTATTTTCAGATCCACTGAATCCGAGTATTTTTTTTTATTTTGCATCCACAGCGAAACTACAACACCTACGATTCATTTTTTGGAGTTGCAAGACTATATAGATAGAACTAAATTCGCTCTCTAGACCACCACGGCTTTACTTTCCTATGTCTACGAGTTATCTACCTTGTGAATAATGAGTTTTTCTTTTAAATAATGAGGTATGTATTTTATTATTTTAATAATAATCTAATCTAGCTAAAAGTTACTTACTAAATATCTCTTTTGTAGAGTATTTCTGGGGAATTCTAAAGTTCAATAGTTGTTGATTCACCATGAATGTCGTTTTGTAGAACATAATTGTGTACCTATTCTAAATGAAAAGCAACAATTTTCTTAACAAGATTAGAAATGTTTTATAATGATTCTAATTTCTACTTGTAGTCAACTTGTATTGAACTATGCGTTGCTTTTCAGTTATAACTATTGAAGTCTGACTTTTTTCTCAAAATCTTATCTGAAGTAAAAATACTCACTTTGGCATCTACTATATCGTTAAAGAGATTTCAAAAATTTTTTTTATGGAACTAATCATAAATTGAAAATACAACATAATAAAATACCTCAATATCCCGACGTTATGGCAGAGCAGCATCGATCGTCTAAAGAGGCAGTGTATAATGTGCTTTTAAATAATTTTCCAATAAGACCAGGAGTTGGAAGCATCTAGCGCATTCTCATCTATCCACCTTATCACGATCTATGCAGTTATTTTTGATAGGTACCTGCTAGGTTTCAATTCGAAATCTTTTCGAATCGGTTATTTCAGTGAAATTCATGAGCCAAAATACCCATTGCGTCGGTAATACACGTGTTTACAGCAATTAGTAAGGAAAATAATTAGCTATAACAACTTCAAAAGGGCATTTCTAACCAAGATCGGTTATAACCAAGATCGGTTAACCGTAAACACAAACCGTACTCGTATTCCCCGGATATTATCAAAGGACATATAAAATAAACCATTTTGCTTACAATTACAAATTGCCTTTCTAAGAAACATTTTCTACGATGAAACAAAATCTAATTAAAATTATTTTTAAAGGAGCTGATTTTTTTTAGATTTACCAATAAACCATTTTGCTTACAATTACAAATTGCCTTTCTAAGAAACATTTTCTACGATGAAACAAAATCTAATTAAAATTATTTTTAAAGGAGCTGATTTTTTTTAGATTTGAAGTCGTGGTTAGTGCGGTATATAATTTAGATGGTCATGACACTTAGTCAGTGTAAAAAGTTTTTGCTTGCATTATTATAAGTACGTCCGAATAGTCCCTGTGGCCAGCCCTGGAGTCAGATTTTTTAAGCCGATTTCGTCAGCGTTTCAGCCATTGGACGTCCACCTACGAACCACAAAAAATCATTGGCCGTACCCAAAGGGTAAAAATGGGACACTATTACTAAGACTCCGCTATCCGACCGTCTGTCCGCCTGCCTGTCTGTCCGTCTGTCCGTCTGTCCGTCTGTCCGTCTGTCCGTCTGTCCGTCTGTCCGTCTGTCCGTCTGTCCGTCTGTCCGTCTGTCCGTCTGTCCGTCTGTCCGTCTGTCCGTCTGTCCGTCTGTCCGTCTGTCCGTCTGTCCGTCTGTCCGTCTGTCCGTCTGTCCGTCTGTCCGTCTGTCCGTCTGTCCGTCTGTCCGTCTGTCCGTCTGTCCGTCTGTCCGTCTGTCCGTCTGTCCGTCTGTCCGTCTGTCCGTCTGTCCGTCTGTCCGTCTGTCCGTCTGTCCGTCTGTCCGTCTGTCCGTCTGTCCGTCTGTCCGTCTGTCCGTCTGTCCGTCTGTCCGTCTGTCCGTCTGTCCGTCTGTCCGTCTGTCCGTCTGTCCGTCTGTCCGTCTGTCCGTCTGTCCGTCTGTCCGTCTGTCCGTCTGTCCGTCTGTCCGTCTGTCCGTCTGTCCGTCTGTCCGTCTGTCCGTCTGTCCGTCTGTCCGTCTGTCCGTCTGTCCGTCTGTCCGTCTGTCCGTCTGTCCGTCTGTCCGTCTGTCCGTCTGTCCGTCTGTCCGTCTGTCCGTCTGTCCGTCTGTCCGTCTGTCCGTCTGTCCGTCTGTCCGTCTGTCCGTCTGTCCGTCTGTCCGTCTGTCCGTCTGTCCGTCTGTCCGTCTGTCCGTCTGTCCGTCTGTCCGTCTGTCCGTCTGTCCGTCTGTCCGTCTGTCCGTCTGTCCGTCTGTCCGTCTGTCCGTCTGTCCGTCTGTCCGTCTGTCCGTCTGTCCGTCTGTCCGTCTGTCCGTCTGTCCGTCTGTCCGTCTGTCCGTCTGTCCGTCTGTCCGTCTGTCCGTCTGTCCGTCTGTCCGTCTGTCCGTCTGTCCGTCTGTCCGTCTGTCCGTCTGTCCGTCTGTCCGTCTGTCCGTCTGTCCGTCTGTCCGTCTGTCCGTCTGTCCGTCTGTCCGTCTGTCCGTCTGTCCGTCTGTCCGTCTGTCCGTCTGTCCGTCTGTCCGTCTGTCCGTCTGTCCGTCTGTCCGTCTGTCCGTCTGTCCGTCTGTCCGTCTGTCCGTCTGTCCGTCTGTCCGTCTGTCCGTCTGTCCGTCTGTCCGTCTGTCCCTCTGTCCGTCTGTCCGTCTGTCCGTCTGTCTGTCACCAGACAGTATCTCATGAATGGTGATAGCTAGAACGTTAAAATTTTCTCTGAAGACGTATTTATGTTGCCGCTACAACAACACATAGAACACTAAAAATAGAAATAAATAAATATTTAAGGAAGGCTCCCATAGAACACACCTGATTTTTTTGCCGTTTTTCGTTCGATATTAATAACGGTGACAGGTAGATGCTTGAAATATTCACAGAATACTTAGTTAAGTATTCACTTCAAACATAAGTAATGTTACATTAGATACAAGAATGTTTTTTTTTTTGCTCGATCTGGACACGCAGTAGCGAGTCCAGCCAAGACAAAGAAAAATCAACTGGAGACGCAGCAGCCGTAAATTACATGAACCATTTCGAGACAATTTTTTCCCCTTCATAACTCAAAAACTATTTTACCTAACTAAATGAAATTTAGCACATTTATTAATATTCTTTAGCTTGTCTAGAATTCAAAATTTTAAAAAGCTGTGGTGCCTTATTTATATACCTACTACTTTTAACATACATTTCCAGCGTCTACACTAAAACAAAATCCAATTAAAAGCAAAATTCTTTAAATCCCGAAGCCTTGTCTGATGCGGGTCTATAATTCTGACGGTCTCAGTAAAAGTGTCAAAACTTTCCGTAGGCATCATTCTAATGGGCTATTATACCTTGGGATCATCTAGTGGAACGATCCCGTGGGTAGTCGGAATGGGCACTATGGTAATTTGGAAGTGATAAGAAGGTAGGTCGAAATTGGCCTGTCAGCAGTTTTATACTAGAATTTGACCTTGAATGTTAGTTAACAAAGTATTTCTTGCGGATCCTCGATTTTCAACCTAACCACATAAAAAGTCTACTAGACAACTAATGCTGCCAGTATGCTGGGCACGCTGCCAAATGGCAGTGGGCTTGAGCATTTAATTATCTTTAGACCTTCAAGGGTCTATGGATGATCCAATTGTTTATAATGTAGTAGCAGTTCATGTAGTTTTAGATTATGTCTTATATTTAGTGGTAAAAATAAAAAAGACAACTATTATACAAGGATTTCTCTTACAAAACTCCATTAAGGACGGTTAAAAGCGGTTTGCATCCAGCAATATCCTACGGCTGCGGTCTTGATGAATCATCTGTCCACCTTGTGAGCGGATGTTTAACGCAGCGCTTGTCGGTGCGTAGTTTCTACTCGAGAACTTTACAGCCCATAATAAAATTAAGCTTTGGTTTTTGTAGGAATCAATCTATTATTATACTTTGGGATCATCTAGTGGAACGATCCCCTGGGTAGGCGGAATGGTCACTATGGTAATTTGGAAGTAATAAGGTTTTTAATTTTTTTAACAATGTGTTTGTACGGAACCCTCAATGTGCGAGCCTGACTCGCACTTGTCCGGTTTTTTTTACCCAGACATCATGCCTATTTGAAGTTAGTTAACAAAGTGTTTCATGCGGTTTCACCTCATTATTTTATCCTAACCGCATATCATTAACATGTGTTCTATTAGACGTAGACTTCTCCTACAAATGAAATTGGTAAATAAATCTTTTTTAAATAAAACGGTTATATGCACTAAAAGTTAAAAAATAATAACTCAAAAATAAAATCGTGGGGCCTTCACCTGGAAGATTTATTTAGGTACCTATGTTCGTTGCGCCACGATTTTATTTTTGAGTTATTATTTTTAGCTTTTAGTGCATAAAACCATTTAATTTAAAAAAAGCTTTTTTTCATAACTCCTTTTATTTGATACTCATATTGCGAGAATTGTGTAAAAAATGTAATCCGCACTGTGGTAGTGGTAGCCATCTTGTGATTATGTCAATATTGAATAAAAAACCGGACAAGTGCGAGTCAGGCTCGCACATCGAGGGTTCCGTACAAATCCAGAAAATTTCACAAAATTGGGAAGTAAGTTGTTAAAATCTCTATACTACCATCGACAAAAAAGTTTTTTTTTTCACTTTTCTCGTCATACATCAAAAATTACGCATTGTTAAAATAATTAAAACCTGTTTTAGCATGTGGTAATAAAGTTCTTTTATATGATACCTTACATAATACAATTTACTCACTCTGAATTTTGAACCCATATTTTGTGAATTTTGAGGCCTTATTTTCATGTGTTTTAAATGTACAGTTTTCAGATTTATTCCTATATGTGTACTCTGAGATAATGCTTCTCGCCAAATTGCATAGTTCTATGTCAACGGGAAGTACCCTGTAGGTTTTGATTTTTGTAAGAGTCGAAATAGTAGGTTTTATACGACATAAACGTCTCTAACTTTTTTATACCATAACTGAGAAGTTTTTCTTTTACATAACTGCAAAAAACTATAGATATACGTATACAGTTTAAATTTCAACTCGATATTTTAACGCGTTTCCGAGTTAAAGAGTCTTGACATACACACAGACGGACAGACGGACAACAAAGTGATCCTATATGAGTTCTATTTTTCTGTTTGAGGAACGGAACCCTACAAAATGTATCGTCATCTAAAAGCTGTGTATCAAATATCATATCAATCTGTCCATAGGAAAGGTGTCAAATTTAAATTACTAGATACGACCCAAATAGCGGGGAAATGAAGTTAAATAAAATCGTTTAAAAAGATACTGATTAAAATTGAATAGCACAATAATGGTTTAAACATAACGGAAAAAATCGCATAACATACCGAACAACCAAAAAAAATGCTTTTGAAAATAAGTATTTTCATTTTCCAAAGTCGGTTAAAAAATAAATATACAAGTGTATACATGAAACAACAGGAAAAATTCTCAACGCCGATGATAAATAACAAATAATAATAGGCCAGAATTTAACAGCAAGCGAGAAATTCCTAAATTTCCCTAAAGAGCACACATAAATTGTTCATTGGTAGACATACGCAATTACCAGGCTATATTTGGTACTATTTGGTAGCAAATAGCTATTACGTATGTATTTGCTACTAGAACAGCCAAATTATTTGCGTTTATTTATATTTGAATATAAATTGTTAGAACACGTAGAATGCCTAATTTAATTCTGTGTTGTACTAAAATTTTTATCATCATTATCCTATGAGCCGTGGGATGTTTACTTTTAGATGTATTAGTACTAAGGTCTCATCAACCTTTCCACTAAAGGTACAGAATGTTGCTTTACAAAAAAAAGTGTCTTTGCAAAGGTCGTTTGCAGAACTACAACTTTAGTGTGATCAAAATTAATTGAGTATCATTGTGAGTAACCTGTAGAGCTCATAGCGTAGTTTGACTAAGTGTGTTTTTAAACTTTCGATATTTGAACACATTATTATTATTATTATTACTACGGGACTCTTCGTGGGTAGGCCTAAGTCATGCAGTGCACTATTAAAAAGGCTGATACAGTACTACGGGACTAATCGCGCACTAAAATTACAAGATAAATAAATACCTCCTCATCCTGACTTTTCGGCCGAGTTGAATCGACCGTGGTCACGGGTAGACTGATTTTAGTGCGCGAATAGTCCCGTAGTATATAATAATAATGACTAAGTGTATGTTAGTGATCACCAAAGTTAAGCAAGACACTGACTGCCGTAACACAGCTAACGTTAAAGCAGCAGGCAGGGTTTCTATATAACGTGTATAATAAACATTTTTTTTTTGTATTTTGTGTTTGTATTTCGGCACAATCAGTTATCGGATGGGTGATCGCAGATGGCATTTCCAACTAAGGGCAACTGTGGCTCAGATTACACGTTAAATTGTAAACCTCTTTTGCTTTAACCGTTTAGCCATGTCAGAAGCCTTCAAGTGTTTTAAAAACTTTTTTTAAATGTATGTTAAGCAATCACTTCGTCAATTATGAACCGAGTTAGATGATGATTTTTTAGTTTGGTAGATCTTACTTCAAAGATGGTTTCATTTAAATTTTATCAAAATCGGCTAAGACATTTTTGGAAAATAAACAATAACGTCAAAATCACTACATCGAAGATACACCAATTCGTGAAAACTTTTCGAATTGTTAATCTGCACACGGTTGAAATCGGTTGTGCCATTTTTGGCGAAAAATTATTATTAGGAGTTATTAAAAAAATTGAGACTATTTTTATCAAAATATAAAAATGTCATCTTAAAATTAGTCAAAAAGCCCGCTCCTTGTTGTCCCCGGCACAAAGGTCCCCATCACACTAGCTGTTTTACCGCGCTGAATGGCAATGGCCAACCTATGTCCCAAAAAACAACCAGAGCGAGGGTTTTTATTTCTCTGAGAAAATTAAATCTATATCAAAAAGTTTGTCCTCGCAAGGTAATTTTCAGTATGCTGAGTGTGAGTTTTATCGTACACATGACGTGCTCTTCGGCGAGTGCGTAAGCATGTAATTTGTATGAAGAAATGTACAGCGCTACTAGCGGCGTGTTTTTAAAACACTTTGTGCGAGTGCAAGTTCATACAAATTACATACTTACGCACTCACCGAAGAGCGCGTCATGTTTACGACAAAACTCACACTCAGCATACTGAACTACAACTTTTGGCCTGTAAACTGTAATTTGTATGAACTTGTTGTGTTTCAAAAACGCACCGCTAGTGGCGCTGTACATTTCTTCATACAAATTACATGCTTACGCGCTCGCCAAAGAGCGCGTCATGTTTACGACAAAACTCACACTCAACATACTGATAAGTACAAACTACGCTAGTACAATCCAAAGCCGCCACATCTAGAGGTGCTCTCTCGAGATTTGATGAAGACAAACGAGCCGATCCGGACCGCTAATGTTGTAGTGAACCGTCTAGAAGAGATATATAGCTTTTTTATGCACACGTTATTGGCACTAGAGCGGTCGTTAGGGCGGCGCCACTATCGGATAGTTAGCGTAGGCCTGTATTGAGCGAAATTGCCTTTATACACTTTATTTTAGTTCTTTTTTGTACGGTGGAAATAGTGCTAGGTTTTTTGTTTATCAAATATAAGCTTACTATTTAGAAGGTCAAATAAAATAGTACAAAGTTAATTATAGTGTAGGTCCACCTTCAGTCCACCCGAACTTTACGGTATCTTCGTCTATCCATTCTTCGGCCATCGGCCATCTATCCATCCAACAGCCGAAAGACTCCACTGCGGGACATAGGCCTCCCTTTGGATTTCCAATAAGGCCAGTTGAAAGCGGCCTGTATCCAGCGCGTTCTTCCGATCTTTATTATATTATATATCGTTAGTCCACCTGGTCAGTGGACATCCTACGCTGCGCTTGCTAGTCCGTGGTCTCCATTCGAGAACTTTACGGCCCCATCGGCCATCCGTTCTTCGAACTATGTGCGCATCAAAAAAAACTTTCATTAAAAACGATATTCAAAATATGAAT